>CM061534.1:47547706-48147706 GCA_030545055.2 Neoaliturus tenellus | reverse complement strand
GACCTTTGTGACATCGATGACGTCATTTTGGTGACGTAAGGGGTGATGACGTCATCAGCACGTCATTTCTGTGACGTCATGGGTGTGACGTCATGGATGTGACGTCATTGGTGATGACGTCATCGATTGCGTCATCGATGACGTCATCGATGACGTCATCGGTGAGGTCATTGACCTCGATGACGTCATCCCTCAGGTGACCTTGAAGTGAGCCAGCAGCCCCCTTTTTCCACTACTACTATCCTTAAATTTAAACCATCTATGAAATTTAATAAAACATAACAATTTATCAAAAGAATAAAAATACGGTATAAAAGAAAATGACACCGATTGCTTTAATGAAAACAATGAAAACAATAGTAAATTATTTAATCTTTTTGAAAGAAAAAGGCAAGTTTATCTTACGGCGTTTATTAGTAGCATAACGTTGCGTATACGGCCCTTACAAGGTGTCTAACCTATCAGCCAATGAAAACAAACACGTGAGTAAAAGCTAATCACATGTTTAAAATCAAAACAAATGACGTCAACTTCGAGGGATGCGCAGAACGAACCAATTTTCGTCTCCGTAGGAACACACCTATAAGTAGTCCTTTACATCATGGGTTATACTGTTCATCTCATGATTATCCCCATTGAATTTTATTTATAGTGATAAAATTAACTTGGGAAACAACTTTTATTCAATTGCAAATTCAAACAGTTGATTTTGAAACAGAACACATATTAAAAGCCGAATAAAAGCTATCGATCCAGCCCTATATACTGTAACGTCAAACAAATGCTGCAGCGTATAGAGCTGCACAAGTACCCCTAGTTATTCTATTATTTTCTGTTAAATAGTCATTTTGAATTAATGATTACTTTCATTACTTTTCTTCTTGGATTGTTTTCCCTCCATATAAATAAAAATCATTGACAGTGGTCTGAAATAGACTGAGGCAACCACTTGATGTTTACTTCCTGTTTAAGATTTGAAGACTTCATTTTTAAGACAGTCTTTTTGTGTGTCAAAAAATGTTTCTTCAATGTAGCTTTTTGGATAAAAGATTTGTTGCATTCTGAGCAAACAAAAGGTTTTTCTCCGGTATGGCCAAATAAGTGTCGCTTTAAATCTCTCTTGTGCTGAAAAGCCATTTCACACAACGGACACTGATGAGGTCGCTCACTGCTGTGAGTCTGCACATGGCCGTCTATTTCCCTTTTCGAAAAAAAAGTTTTCTGACAAGTTAGACAGCGATACTCTCTCTCCCCTGTATGCTTCAACACATGTTCTCTCAACCAAGATAAATATTTGAATTCACTTTCACATAATGGGCATTTCAGTGACTGATTGGTATGTGCAATCCATAAATGGGTTTTTACATGATCAGCAAGTTTAAAGCTCTTCATGCATTCAGGGCATTTGTAAGGCCGTTGGCTTGAATGAACTGATGAGTGTCTTCGTAAATTTCTTCTGGTTGGAAAGGTTTTGTTGCACACATCACACTGATGTAGTCGCTTGTCTGAACATAGAGTTAATGTTTTCCTTGAATCTCTCGTTGTTGCGATAGGTTTTTCACAATTAAAATACTGGTGAACATTTTTACTTTTGTTATTCATGATATTTCTAGAAACAACTTCGCCTCGTAATCACTTAGATTACGTGAAAAATTCACCAACAGTGAGGTGGCAATAACTAGTTAATATATTAGAACGGTAAAATATTTTTAGCTACCTCTACCTGTGCTTTTTCGATCTTTATGCAAATACATCTGCTGGAGTCCTTCAGGAATTAGAAAGATGTTGTAGATTGAAAATATTTCCAACTTTTTCAAGATTGTTATTTGGACTGAATCCAATTTCTTTGACTTCAGTACTCCATGTAAAATCTCCAATTCTTGGTTTTGTAATTATTGCAAGAAAAAAAATCTGGAAAAAATAGAAAAAGTGCAAAATTCTAAACTTGTAGATCAAATTATACACCTTATTAATTTAAACTAGAAATAACTCACATGTTTCATTGTAAATTACATTTCCCTTTCCAGGTTTGTTAAATATACTTCTTTAAGCCACTAACCGTGTACTGCAAGTTTGATTCAAATAAAGCGATATAGGAAACTCGCTCACTTTAATAAACAAGCCATGTAAATTCATGAAAAGCTTTTTCCAGAGTTCGTCTCTATGTTGTTGTTATTATTGGAGGATAAGAAAAAGCCCGGAAGCACGGCCGAACCATCAAGCACATCTGCCTCTAACTGGCACTTTACGAAAGTCCCCGGAAAAGACGGGATATTGAAGGAAGAGAAAGGGTGAGAAACGGGACAGCAGACTTGACCAATAGTCTGGATGGACAGCAGACTTGACCAATAGTCTGGATGGACAGCAGACTCGACCAATAGTCTGGATGGACAGCAGACTCGACCAATAGTCTGGATGGACAGCATGCTCGACCAATAGTCTGGATGGACAGCAGACTCGACCAATAGTCTGGATGGACAGCATGCTCGACCAATAGTCTGGATGGACAGCAGACTCGACCAATAGTCTGGATGGACAGCAGACTCGACCAATAGTCTGGATGGACAGCAGACTCGACCAATAGTCTGGATGGACAGCAGACTCGACCAATAGTCTGGATGGACAGCAGACTCGACCAATAGTCTGGATGGACAGCAGACTTGACCAATAGTCTGGATGGACAGCAGGCTCGACCAATAGTCTGGATGGACAGCAGACTCGACCAATAGTCTGGATGGACAGCAGACTCGACCAATAGTCTGGATGGACAGCAGACTTGACCAATAGTCTGGATGGACAGCAGACTTGACCAATAGTCTGGATGGACAGCAGACTCGACCAATAGTCTGGATGGACAGCAGACTCGACCAATAGTCTGGATGGACAGCAGACTCGACCAATAGTCTGGATGGACAGCAGACTTGACCAATAGTCTGGATGGACAGCAGACTCGACCAATAGTCTGGATGGACAGCATGCTCGACCAATAGTCTGGATGGACAGCAGACTCGACCAATAGTCTGGATGGACAGCATGCTCGACCAATAGTCTGGATGGACAGCAGACTCGACCAATAGTCTGGATGGACAGCAGACTCGACCAATAGTCTGGATGGACAGCAGACTCGACCAATAGTCTGGATGGACAGCAGACTTGACCAATAGTCTGGATGGACAGCAGGCTCGACCAATAGTCTGGATGGACAGCAGACTCGACCAATAGTCTGGATGGACAGCAGACTCGACCAATAGTCTGGATGGACAGCAGACTTGACCAATAGTCTGGATGGACAGCAGACTTGACCAATAGTCTGGATGGACAGCAGACTCGACCAATAGTCTGGATGGACAGCAGACTCGACCAATAGTCTGGATGGACAGCAGACTTGACCAATAGTCTGGATGGACAGCAGACTTGACCAATAGTCTGGATGGACAGCAGACTTGACCAATAGTCTGGATGGACAGCAGACTCGACCAATAGTCTGGATGGACAGCAGACTCGACCAATAGTCTGGATGGACAGCAGACTTGACCAATAGTCTGGATGGACAGCAGACTCGACCAATAGTCTGGATGGACAGCAGACTCGACCAATAGTCTGGATGGACAGCAGACTCGACCAATAGTCTGGATGGACAGCAGACTTGACCAATAGTCTGGATGGACAGCAGACTTGACCAATAGTCTGGATGGACAGCAGACTCGACCAATAGTCTGGATGGACAGCATGCTCGACCAATAGTCTAGATGGACAGCAAACTCGACCAATAGTCTGGATGGACAGCAGTTTGACCATTCATATGGAAAACTCCCGTGCTAAGTTTATTATGGAAGTACGAATACAATGGAACTTGGATAGGCCTAATTCTATCTGGTCATGGGACCAGAGAAGACATTCTATTACCACAAAATTCCTAATGAACCAATATACTTTACCATGTATTTATTGAGCAACGGACCCAAAGAAACATTCTTCTTAAAGACAGTTTTTAATTTGTCTTAAAGAACACCTGGACTCCGCCCACTCCAACAGAACTGCATAAATAACTTAAATATATATCTCTACATTATAATATGTGTAGTAAAGTGAAATAGAATTGTATAGGTCATGATGGTCATAAGTTGCAAAATGAAACAAATCTTACAAAATAAATCCAAAATCGTCAACAAAAAATATAAGCACAAATAAATGCACAAAGCTTAAACAGAAAACTGAGGAAGAAGTCAAAACTTCTCCCACCTGAAGGCGGTTCAGATTTCAGATCCCGAAACGTTGTGAATTTGTTTTACCAATTAATTTGTAATGGAATATGTCCACAATTATTTACTAATAATAACATAAACTCACTATCACTAAAAATGAATTTTATAAAACATGATATGTTAGTAAGGTTTTTTTTACCATTTAAATGATCACCATAGTGAATCACAGCCGGCTGATTAGAATAAAATCTGCACAGATGTTGACTGCATATTGAATGTAAACTACTCAATTGATTCTACGACATCAAGTCAACAGGGAGGAGGGAAGTAAACCTCCCAAAATTTAGAAATAAATTTTAAGATTACTAGTAAAACCCAACAAACTCTATTCAATAAGGACTTAAGCACTGTAAGGTTTGTACAGAGGTGACTAGCCTATATGCCTATCATCATTTTAGAAATATACATTTAAAATCGTTTAAACTAAAACACCTGATACCACCAACTCCAAAAGTTTTTTTTTTTACTACGGCCTTGTAGGGTACGGAGCTCAACCCAGCATAAATGACTGAGTAGTTATGTCGTTAAACTGTGTTTATCTCACGATTCTTGCCCTTGAATTTGATTCTTATCAATAACATGAACTTGGGAAACAACTTTTATTCAATTGCAAACTTAAACAGTTGTTGATAGCAAAACAGAATACACATTAGAAGTATCAATAAAAGCAATCGACCCACGCCTAAACTGAAACTTCAACCCAATAATGCATCGTATCTGTCCTGATCAAGTACTTCTAGTTATTGCGTGATTTGCTGTTAATTTGTAATTTTGAATTCCTAATTACCTTGATTACTTTTTCTTCTTGGATTGTTTTTCCTCCATATAAATAAAATCACTGACAGTGCTGTGAAATAGACTGAGGTTATCACTTGATGTTTGCTTAATGTTTAAGATTTGAACACTTTATTTTTTAGACAGACTTTTCGTGTGTCAAAAAATGTTTCTTCAATCGAGTTTCTTGGATAAAAGATTTGTTGCATTCTGAGCAAACAAAAGGTTTTTCTCCGGTATGGCCAAATAAGTGTCGCTTTAAATCTCTCTTGTGCTGAAACGCCTTTTCACACAACGGACACTGATGAGGTCGCTCACTGCTGTGAGTCTGCACATGGTCCTCTACTTCCTCAAGTAAAAAAAAACTTGTCTGACATGTTAGACAGCGATACTCTCTCTCCCCTGTATGCTTCAACACATGTTCTCTCAACCAAGATAAGTATTTGAATTCACTTTCACATAATGGGCATTTTAGAGATTGATTGGTGTGTACAATCCATAAGTGGGTTTTTACATGATGAGCAAGTTTAAAGCTCTTCATGCATTCAGGGCATTTGTAAGGCCGTTGGCTTGAATGAACTGATGAGTGTCTTCGTAAATTGCTTCTGGTTGGAAAGGATTTGTTGCACACATCACACTGATGTAGTCGCTTGTCTGAACATGGAGTTAATGTTTTCCTTGAATCTCTCGTTGATGCGATAGGTTTTTCACAATCAAAATACTGGTGAAAATTTTTACTTTTGTTATTCATGATATTTCTAGAAACCACTTTGCCACGTAATCACTGAGATTACGTGAAAATTTTTACCATTAGTGAGGTGGCAATATCTAGTTAATATATTGGAAGAGTAAAATATTTTTAGCTACCTGTGCCTGTACTTTTTCGATCTTTATGCAAATACATCGGCTGGAGTCCTTCAGGAATCAGAAAGATGTTGTACATTGACAAATATTTCCAACTTTTCCAAGATTGTTATTTGGACTGAATCCAATTTCTTTGACTTCAGTACTCTATGTAAAATCTCCAATTCTCGGTTTTATAATTATTGCAAAAAACACAAAAAAATTATACATAACTCACATGCTTCATTGTAAATTACATTTCCCTTTCCAGGTTTGTGAAATGTCCTTCTTTAAGCCATTAACAGTGTACTGCAAGTTTGATTCAAATAAGCGAAATAGGAAACTCGCTCACTTTAATAAACAATCCATGTAAATTCCTGAAAAGCTTTTTCCAGGGTTCGTCTCTATGTTGTTGTTATTATTGGAGGACAAGGAAAAGCCCGGAAGCCCGGCCGAACCATCAAGCACATCTGCCTCAAACTGGCACTTAAAAAGTCCCCTGAAGGACGGGATATTGAAGAAAGAGAAAGGGTGAGAAAAGGGACAGCAGTTTGACCATTCAGATGGAAAACTCCAGTGCTACGTTTATTATGGAAGTACGAATACAGTGAATTTAAATAGGCCTAATTCTATCTGGTCACGGGACCAGAGAAGACATTCTATTACCACAAAATTCCTAATGAACCAATATACTTTACCATGTATTTATTGAGCAACGGACCCAAAGAAACATTCTTCTTAAAGACAGTTTTTAATTTGTCTTAAAGAACACCTGGACTCCGCCCACTCCAATAGAACTGCATAAATAACTTAAATATATATCTCTACATTATAATATGTGTAGTAAAGTGAAATAGAATTGTATAGGTCATGATGGTCATAAGTTGCAAAATGAAACAAATCTTACAAAATAAATCCAAAATCGTCAACAAAAAATATAAGCACAAATAAATGCACAAAGCTTAAACAGAAAACTGAGGAAGAAGTCAAAACTTCTCCCACCTGAAGGCGGTTCAGATTTCAGATCCCGAAACGTTGTGAATTTGTTTTACCAATTAATTTGTAATGGAATATGTCCACAATTATTTACTAATAATAACATAAACTCACTATCACTAACAATGAATTTTATAAAATATGATATGTTAGTAAGGTTTTTTACCATTTAAATTATCACCATAGTGAATCACAGCCGACTGATTAGAAAAAAATCTTCACAGATGTTGACTGCAAATTGAATGTAAACTACTCTATTGATCCCACGACATCAAGTCAACAGGGAGGAGGGAAGTAAACCTCCCCAAATTTAGAAATAAATTTTAAGATTACTTGTTAAACACAACAAATTCTACTCAATAAGGACTTAAGCACTGTTTTGTTTGTGTGTACAGAGGAGACTAGAATAAGAATAAGAACAAGAATAAGAATCTTTATTTCTCCATCAAGATACAATCATGCATATAGAGCATGTCACATGTCACAGACATGTCTAATAACTAACTAGACTAGATGCAAAGATAAAAACAATACAGAATAATAAGTATGGTAACAAAAATTAAAATAATGGTTCCTAGCACATAAAATCATATTTTGCTTTTTGCTTCAAAAAATTCATCAAGGCTGTAGAAAGCTTGTAAGATAAGGTAGTCTTTTAATTTTTTTTAAGAAAAGCCTACTAAAAATAGTATTTTTATCTAACATGAGAAACTTATTGACAATATTACACACCATGTAATTAGTGGACTTTTCAAATTTAGTAGTTGAATGCGAGGGATATGTAATAAAGTTATATCTTGTGTTGTACCAGTGTGAAACATTAATAGTGTTTCTAAAAATTTCTTTATTCTTAATGTAAAATTTGCAAAGTTTATATATGTAAAGACAAGACAATGTCATTACCCTTAAGTCTTTAAAAATTTGCTGGCAGGGTTCATCAAAAGCAGAATTATTGATTATTCTTACAGCTCATTTTGGGTACGAAATATTCTATTAAAAATTTAGTGCTTCCCCAAGTTGTTAAGCCATATGTTAATCTGCATTCAATAGTCGCAAAATAAACAATTGTTAAGATGCAAGGTTTAATGGTGTTTGATAAAAAATTTTAAGCAAAACAAGACGAATTCAATTTTTTTACTTAATTTATCTGTGTGAGCAGAAAAATCCAATCTATTGTCTATATTAATACCTAAGAATTTGCAACTGGTTTCTTCATTTGAATTTAAATTTAGATTAAGGGAATTACGATTTTAAAATTTAATTATTTTTGTCTTATTTTTATTTAACTTTAAACCATTTTTCTTAAACCATTCACCTAATTTTTGAATACATTCGTTTATGCTTGAATCTAAATCTGTAAAGCCTAGCCCTCTCACAATCATGGATGTGTCATCAGCATACTGAATCACGTTTGAAAAATTTGTGTTCACATTTTTAGGCAAGTCTGCCACTTATATTAAAAAAAGTATAGGTCCTAAAATGAATCCTTGGGGACATCCAGTATAATTTTATTTCCATTCGGACTAACTTATATGCCTATCATCATTTTATAAATATGCATTTAAAAGCGTTTAAACTAAAACACCTGATCCCAACCACCCCAAAAAATTTTTTGACTACGGCCTTGTAGGGTACAAAGCTCACAACAACATAAATGACTGAGTACTTGTGTAGTTACTGTGTTCACCCCACGATTCTTGCCCTTGAATTTGATTCTTAGCAATAACATTAACTTGGGAAACAACTTTTATTCAATTAAAACTGAAACAGTTGTTGATAGCGAAACAGAACACACATTAAAAGTATCAATAAAAGCAATCGACCTACGCATATACTGAAACGAACCCAATAGATGCAGTGTATTTTGCTGCATATTTCGTGATTTGCTGTTAATTTGTAATTTTGAATTCCTAATTCCCTTGATTACTATTTCCTTCTTGGATTGTTTTCCTCTATATAAATAAAATCATTGGTTGACAGTGCAAAATAGACTGAGGCAATCACTTGATGTTCACTTCATTTTGAAGGTTTGAACATTTCATTTTGTAAGACAGTTTTATCGTGTGTAGAAACATGTTTCTTCAATTGACCTTTTTGGATAAAAGACTTGTTACATTCTGTGCAAACAAAAGGTTTTTCTCCGGTATGGCCAAGTAAGTGTCGCTTTAAAACTTTCTTGTGCTGAAAAGCCTTTTCACACAACGGACACTGATAAGGTCGCTCACTACTGTGAGTCTGCACATGGTCCTCTACTTGCCTTTTCAAAAAAAAACTTTTCTGACAAGTTAGACAGCGATACTCTCTCTCCCCTGTATGCTTCAACACATGTTCTCTTAACCGAGATAGGTATTTGAATTCACTTTCACATAATGGGCATTTCAGAGATTGATTGGTATGTGCAATCCATAAATGGGTTTTTACATGGTCTGCAAGTTTATAGCTCTTCATGCATTCGGGGCATTTGTATGGCCGTTCGTTTGAATGAACCGATGAGTAATGCCTTTGTAAATTTTTTTTAGTTGTAAAAGTTTTTTTGCACACAGCACACTGATGTGTTTGCTTGCTTGAATGTGAAGTAAATTCTTTTCTCAAATATCTTTTTCTTGGTATTTCAAAATCAAAACACTGGTAAGGTTTGTTATTTTTACTAAGCCTACTCATTATATTTTTTGCAACAAATGTGCTGTTAATACTTTTCAGAAACAGATTTTTTGACAAATTTCATATTACTGAATTGTAGATGCCAGGATATAAAGCCGGAAAGGTAAAATATAGCTTTCATTATTGGCTGACCTTTTTAGGTATTACATCCCGTGGAACCCAAAATATGTTGGCTGAAGCAAAATATTTTTGATGGAAAAAATACTTCTTGTTTGAGATTTTTTCCTGGAAGTTGTGCTCATTCCTTTGATTACAGTGTTCTATGTAAAATCCCTAATTCTCGGTATTATAACTCTTGCAGCAGGATCAACTAGTATCAAGTGCCCTGTGAAAGAAATAAAAATAAAATCCTCTATATTTTATGGCCTGGAGCCATAAAGCTACACATAATAGCCTATGAGGGTAATATAGTGTCGATGTGCTGGCAGTACCACCTAACTGACCAGTTCCAAACAAGAGGGAGAAAAACCTAATTTGCAGCCATAGGCATTTTTAGGGCTTTTAGTAGTGGTGATGCCAAGTGAGAAGAATTGAATCTTTATAAATGATATGCATGTATGTATGTATGGTATATGTATATATGAACTGAATGAATAGATTGGTTGTTTCGAATAGGAGAGGAAATAACCCTTCATTCAAGCACAAGGAGAGTAAACCTCTAGCTGTGCTGTGCACAGATTGGGATTGATTAATGCCGATCCCAGGATTCCAGGACCCTTTTTATCCATCTATCATAGATATAAAGAATATTCAGTTGTAATCTAAATGTTATAATAAATTTAAGAGAAAATTTACTGTAATTTATCTAGCATCTGCTTAATTTATTTAACAACAGCTTTTGTTTGTAAGCTAAGTAATTTATGATTCTGAAGTCGGCAATTTCGTTGCTGCCATACCTCTCTGTCAATCTGTCATATCTGATGTCATCTGTCAATCAGTCTCTGTGATCTGTCATTTGGCTACCATATGGGTTTTATTGGTGAAAATAAGCTAAACCCTACCTATTGAATGTACATATACAAAGTTTTATGAAGTTATGGTGTTATTTTCATTTTCCCCATAAACCCCATAGGGTGGGTGAGTACGGTACCTAGGTTTGCCGCCATATGGGTTTTGTAAGCAAATATAAGTTAAACGCTTTATAATGAATGTAAATACCAAAATTTATCATGATGTGTCAATAAATGAGCAAAATATAAGGTATTGTTGATTTACCACAAGCATACCATAGAAAACATAGTTTTTGGATTTTCTCCATAACCATTTAAGCTAAGTAAAAAATTCAAAATACTAGATTGTTTGTTTTTTAAGCTCTTTTAAATGGTTTAAGTTAAAATTGTTGAATTTTATAAATTGAAGTAAAAAAGCCAAATAAACATTTTTTACCCTTTTGAGACCCCATAAACCCCGTTCTCATGGTCCGATCATTCTGCTTGGCAAACTCATTCAAGTAGATGCTGGCTTACACCCTGTACCAAATTTCATGAAAATCGGAAGTTCCGTTCAAAAGTTATCATGTTCACGGAAACATGTAGAACAGTGCATGTAGAAATAAGTTACAATGAGTAAAATAAATACAGCCCCGTGGCAGCAGACCTTCAGCGAATTTCCAAAGGAATTTGAGATTTTGTATCTTCCCCATAAACACCATAGGAATGAGTATGTAGGTTTATTGCCATGGGATTTTGTTAAAAAATGTTTGTTGATAGGAAAATTAATGGTTGGGTAAGGTAATAATGAAACTTTATCAATATTCGGCACTTTATAATATTCCCCATAAACCCCATGGGGGTGAGTATGTAGGTTTGCCGCTACATGGGTGTTGTAAGCAAATATTAGTTAAACTCTACCTAGTGAATGTACATACCAAATTTTACCAACTTATGTCAATAAACAAGCGAGATACAGGGTTTTATTGATTTCCCATAAGATTAACATGGAAAACCTGTTTTTAGTTTTTCTCGGGAATATGTTAAGCTAAGTTAAAATTCAAAACACTAAATTGTTTGTTTTTTCAAGCTCTTTAAAATAGTTTTAGTTAAAATTCTTGAATTTAGAAAATTGAGGTTCCAAAAAAGCCAAAAACCCATTTTAGGCCCCTTTGAAACCCCATAAAACCCCGTTCCCATACTGTGATTATTACATAACCAACATTTTGCTATTGCACAAAAGAATATAACAGTTCATGTAAAATTATAAGTTGTTTAATGTTTATAAATCCTGTTATGAAATTTTTATCACAAGCTGATCAGGACAAAGACGATAGGCTTATATGGTGACACAAAAACTAAACAGTGCTGCAAAACACAAAATTTATTTAGGCTAATAAGCATCAATCGGGACTAGAAGACGTTTATACTCTTATACATACAGCCAACATGGGGTTGTAAAATTAGTACTCACAAGAATGATGTAAAATGCATTTAGGCCCGCCGCACATTGGAGCGAGGCGAGGCGCAGGCGAGGTGCAGGCGAGGCGCCGCTGATTTTGTAATACACGTGTTCAAATGGAGTACCACACATTGAGCAGAGGCTGCGTGCAGCCTCTGTGCAGCCTCGCGCGGGCCTCCGCGGCGTTGTAGTTGAGATACAGTTTTCCTGCACCTCGCAAGCGCCTGCGTTTGCCCTCCTGTATTTTTGTATGGACAAATTCGGTATTGTGCGAGCCAAGCGAGGAAACCTCTGTCACTCCTCGCTTCAATGTGCGGTGACACGTCAAAAGTCCTAGCTTCCGCCTGCACCTCGCCTGTGCCTCGCCTCGCTCCAATGTGCGGCGGGCCTTAAACAAAATACTAATGGCCGCCTAACAGACACTTAAGGTAACGAATGGAACAACACTAACTTGTTAAATTAACATTAACACAATACAATGAACTGCAACCATGGGAAACAAGAACAGTGCTGGGAACATAAGGCGCGGCAAAAAGCAACGACTGTAGAGCAACAGGTTGCGACATGAAAGAAAATGTATGATCTCAATGATTCAACTTGTTGTTCTTTTTTTAACTTCGATATGTTGAAGTTTCGTAGCCAAACTTCAATATGTAGAGGTGGTTAGGTCGTGCATTGGCGCTCCAAAAGCCGTTATATTGAGGTTATCCTCAGTAATCCGTCAATATATAGAGGTAGAAATAACATTACTTTGATTGGCAGGTTCAAGAGGAATGAGAAAACTTCGTTATATCGAGGATTTCGATATATTGAGGTTCGATATATCAAGGTTACACTGTATTAAGTCATGATCACAGTGTTTTACATAACCTAGTTTTATTATATCATTAAGATAATATAGATATATATGTATGAAAATGAACGAACGGTATTTTTGGACTTTGGGGGTCTCAAAATGAAAATGTAACATGGAGCCGAGCTTAGTTCTTACCATGGCTACTACCGTAATAGGGTATTCCCTATGGGGAAATTCGCTAAAAGTAAAGTGGTTCCGGGCTTAGGTCTTACCATGGCTACTACCCAAATAAAGTACTCCCTATGGGGAAATTCGCTAGAATTGAAATGTTTAATTAAGTTGAACTGTAGTTTAAATATTCCTCAACAGAATAATACGTACCTTAGACAGCAAAACACCCCCGTCGCAGCAGACCTGCATACTCAGCAAATTTCCAATGGAATTTCGGGTTTTTTACTTTTCCGAATAAAAACACCATGCAATTGAGTATGTAGGTTTGCTGCCATGGTGTTTTAGAAAATCTCGGTTAATTAATATTTGGTGAAGGTAAACACAAAATTGTATCAAGATCTGGCAATTTTTTATTTTCTCCATAAAGTTCATGGTGGTGAGTATGTAAGTTTGCCGTCATATGGGTTTTGTAATCAATTATAAGTCAAACTCTATCTAGATAATGTACATACCCAATTTTATTAAGTTATGTCAATAAATAAACAAGATAAAGGGTTTTTCTTGATTTCCCATAATAATAACATGGGAAATAAATTTTTAGGTTTTCTCCGTAACCAGTTACGCTAAGATAAAAAATCAAAATACTAAATTGTTTGTTTTTTAAGCTCTTTTCAATAGTTTCTGTTCAAATTGATGATTTATAAAATTGAGGTCAAAAAATGCCAAAAACCCTTTTTTGACCCTTTTGAAAACCCCGTTCCCATAACTCAATTATGCTAGTTTGCAAACTCATGAAAAAAGACCTGATCTTAACTTACACCTCCATACCAAATTTCATCGAAATTGGACATTCCTTTCAGAGGTTAATCAGTACTATAGATACATACATATATATGTAGGCCTACATATTCATACGTATACATATTTTGAGTTTTTATATTAAAA
Organism: Neoaliturus tenellus; assembly: GCA_030545055.2. Taxonomy (NCBI): domain Eukaryota; kingdom Metazoa; phylum Arthropoda; class Insecta; order Hemiptera; family Cicadellidae; genus Neoaliturus; species Neoaliturus tenellus. Next base: position 48,133,864 of record CM061534.1, on the reverse strand, counting down.
AACACATTTTAAGTATTTCATTCTATTACTTATGAAATACTTACTGAAACAATAACTTATGTCATTTCGGGGTTCCTGAGGAACTAACCTCCAAGCTTCTAGTTAATTCTTTTTGGCCAGTGGGCACCCTGGTAAAGGAATTTATTCCAAAACCTAATAGGTCTGCGCATTCTGACCTTTTTCCTCTCAAACTTTTTAGGGAAACCTGAAAAATAGACTCGAGTGTTGCTGATTTCGAAAACTCTGTGCGATTAATGTTCAAAGCCTTAGGAATAAAATACCTGAACTTGAACAGAGGAAGGTTGTATCGATGCACTCCGTATCTGAGCATTGGCTCAACAATGCAGAGACCGATTATTTTTCTGCTTTAAGTGATCTAACCTTAGCTAGTAAATTTTGTCGAGTCTCCCCATGGGATGGTGTCTGTATTTACCTCAACAACAGACTAGACTTTCTACCTCTCGATCTGAACATTTTTGAGAAAAAAAATTGTGGCAAACTTACAGGGACAGGTGTGATTTTAAAAGGCCTAGATCCATAGTGATAACCTCTAAGTACCGGTCTCCTAGTGGTAGCATGGGTCGATTTTTCGTTTTGTTGGTGAATTGTTTAGAGTTTCTTTTAACCTTGGGTTTCTACATTGTGATTGCCACTGGCCACAATGTTAATCTTTGTTCCCTAACGAAGCTTTGAAATTGAGAAATCTTCTGCATAGTTTCAATGTATATTTTAGTATTGACAAGCCGACAAGAGGGGATTTTCCCCTTGATACTGTTTTGATTTACATCAAAAGTTGGAGATACAGCTCTGAAGTGAGTGACTACAGTATTTCTGGCCATAAGCATGAATTTTTTAGCCTTAAGGATTGGGTTTCCAGAGACATTAAAAAGGGTACTATCAGTGGGCCTAAGGACAAATGTGGGAGTTCGCTCAATGAACCACCTTAACGACCTATTACATCAGTAAGACTTCATTTAATAATATGGGTTGTGTAAAAGCCATGTTGTTACCTTATTTTTTAATTTTTAAGTGTAGTGTCCCGGGCTGACTGACTGAGATTATTGAAAAAATGTATGCAATTTACTTGGTGTGATGTTCTTGTTTTAATTAGTCGGTGTTGCGGAATGTCAAATTTCAATCCAACTTATTTCTTGTTGAGTGTGAGTGAATTTCTTGCCTGGTAACTTAGAAAAAATGTAAGGTTAGTCTTTCTCAATGTTAGTATATGTAAAATGTAAAGGTTAATAACTGTAAGAAATTTCATTAGTATGAATAAAGGCTCATGCACTCACCTCCACCCCCTTGAAAATCCTAGCACTTTTCGGAAGTTATATGAATTATTCCCCAGCACTTTTCAAATTTAATGTAATATTTTTAGCACCGAAAGGGTTAATGGGCTGCTGTTAATATGTGTGTAGATAATTTATTTAAAAATTAACATCTTTTTACACATTGTAAATTGCTGTAAAACAAAGAATACTATTTACAAAATTTTCTTAACTTATAGTATAAAGGTGGTTTTTTAAAATCTTCACTGAGAATTTGACTGCGGTTAATGAAATCATGTTTAAAATTTTTCTTTCCAGATTAAATTCTTTCCAAAAATGTTGTAAAAAGGCAGGTATGGTTCCTCTTGCTCCTACCATGAGCCCGTAAACTTTAAATTCTTTTATTTGATATTTTTCCTTATAATACGGGATGGTATTAATATAAATCGTTTCCTTTTCTACATGGACTTCGTGAGGTTGAGAAGCATGTGTCTCATACCTTATTGTCGGATCAATTATAAATCCTTGGCTCTTTTTTCTATCTAAAATAATAATATCGCTCCTTCTTATCGAGCCGTTTGTCTCTGTTGCTGTAACCTCTTCATATACTTCGTAGACACCTTTACTTCGAAATTGATCTGCAATTAGTTTTCTTATGGAGTGGTGTCGTGTGTTTCGAAGTAAGTTACTAAATGGGCACTGTCCAAGGACATGGGGGAGTGTTTCAACTATATGAGTCTCAGTGTCGGAGCAACGCCGACACTGGTTCCCGTCCTTGGACCGTCCATGTAAACTTCTGACCGGGGCAACATCATTTATCATTTTTATGTAAAATTTAAATTCTGACTCGGTCAAACCATAGCCTTTAGTTAAACTTATGTTTATCTTTGGACACTCTTGAAATAAAATGACTCCTTTCCCTTTGTACTGAAGATGACACCATTTTGCATATTCAATTTCTTTCAATATTTTTCTTAAAACTTTTGTTGAGATTTTAGGCTGCCCATCTTCATAAAGGCCGAGTGTTTTGAGGCAAATGGTTTCTTCAGTGTCATAATTTTTTAATTTGTCAAGGTATGGATTTTTGATGTCTTTTAAAACTCGACAAATATTAATGTGTTGTATTACCGCCTCCCATCTTGATTTTGATAATCCCATTCCTTTGAATTTGGAACAACTATAAAAAAATGAATTGGGCGTATCATTTGGAATTTCCAGAATTTCTTTTAAAGTTGAACGTATGATTTGATCAATGTCATTAAAAAACCGAAGGGTAATCTTTTTTAAAGGTGCAGTCTGAAATGGATATATTAGGGTAGGCCAGATAAAATTAACTAAAACGAACATTTTTTGTTCAGTTTTTAAAAAAGGTGAGCTAGTCAATTTTTCAATTTTGTCTGTTAACCGTTTTATGTTTTGTTCAGAGTCAAAAATTATTTCATTAGAAAAATTTACCCCAAGATATTTAATTTTATCCATGATTCCAATCGATTTTATTTCTGTTGAGTCTAAAAAGTAATTATCTTCTCGTAATAATCCTTTTTCAATGTTTATAATCTTTGTTTTAGATGGATTAATAGTAAGTCCAATTTCAGAAAATAAATTATCTATAGTATTGTACAGTAGTTGTACACTCTCTTTGTTTTTTCCAACTAATACAGTGTCATCAGCAAAACCCAAAATACTAATGGAGGGCAAGTCATTGCAGATTTTAAAGCCAAGTTCTTCGCTTATAGAATGTTCTGAAATTTGATCCAATATATGATTGATACATAAATTATACAAAGTCGGGGATAAAGGGGATCCCTGTAGTACACCCTTGTTAATTTTTATCGGCTTTGTCTTGCCTTTTGATGTTTCAATTTGTGTTTTATTTTGGGTTTGCAGTTGTATTACTGATTCAACAATTATAGATGGTATAGGTAATGACTTTAAGACCGAGGTTAAGTGTAGATGTCCCACATTGTCATAAGCCTTTGCGATGTCCAGAAATAGAATACTACAATCTTTCTTGTTCTGTTTAGCAGAAATTAATATTTCATTCAATAATTGAGTATTTATATGGGTTCCCGGCATAGTTGTAAAGCCACCTTGAAACTTATTGAATGAAACATACTCTTTCATCCTTTTATCAAGTATTTTCTCATAGATCCTCCTTAGTACGGAACATATCGTAATTGGTCTCCAGTTGTTAACATTGTTTTCTTCTCCTCCTTTGTGTATTAAAACAGTTCTGGCTTGCTTAAAACATTCGGGTATCAGGCCTGATTGATGGATTCTGTTATAAATGATACTAAGTATTTTTGAGACTCCTTTTATTTTTACAGATCTCATCAAAACTTTATCAGGCCCTGGAGCAGTATCAATTTTTATACTTTTGACAGCCTGCAATATTTCCTTCTCCTCTATATTGGGGTTGTAATTGAAATTCAGATCTTCATTATTATTCTGTGATTCATGATTGACTTTATTCATGACATAATTATCGTTTGAAATCGAGAACCTCTGGCCAAAACTATTGTACAATTCTTCTAAACTTATTTTACAAGCTTTATTATTATTGCCAATTATTTTTTGCACTGCTTTTCTTCGTCTGTTGTAGTATTCAAATTGGATCAGTTCATATTCGTACCTTTGTTTCCGCTTTTTTCTTTCATTTTTTGTCTTCCTCTCTGGATTGGATGATTTTTTAAATGTACTGTTTTGCGGTAGATCTTTTTTCTGTTTTCTTAGTTTATAATATCTGTATCCAGGGTGTTTTGGACCGGGCAATTCATATATTGCTGTTGATAAAAATTTAGAAAACCTTTCAATATTTATTAAGAAGTTCTCATTACTTAACTCTTCATTTTCAAAAATTTTTAACCATGATGCAATTTCTTTCTCAAGTTCGAAATTCCTATACTTTACATTTGTAGCTTGGTCAAATTCTTCGTGCATACTATTAAGTATAAATAGGCCTAAATAAATTACCTTTATCTTGCAGGACTAGGCCTGGTACCAGTATGGTACTTAGGTTCTTGTAAATTTTTTAAGTCAACTGGTTAACAACGGCCAACCAGTCCTAGTTCCAGTTGATCTAGAAAATTAATCATCCAGGGGTAGCTTGTGATTCTATTGTGAACTAACTTTTTAAGTAGTCTCGGTCTACTGTACTCTATCACTTATTTAAACATTGCTACAGATCATGCATGAAATGACACTCAAATATAAATATAACCTAATTCTTTCTTAAGTTTTGTACCTTTGTAAACAAGCTTCTTTCTTCTTTCTCTTATGATGTTTCTTTCCATGGGTTAAAATGGCGACGTTATTTTATACGTATAGAGTGAACATGAGGTATGGAAGGAAGAGACGCTTGCCACAGGTCTCAGACCTGTAATATTGACTTTGGATAGTCAATGCCTGAATCATTGACTTTAAAGTAAATGCCTGTATCACGGCCAAGATGACTGTGGTGGTGCAACCAGTGAACAGCATCCCATAAAAGCAATATTGCCGATTTCTGCGACAAGGGTGGTTGTCACCACGGATTAAGCGGTTTCATTAAAATAATAATAATAATAAATTTTATTCCGCTGACAGTAATTTACACTGTAAAGGAATTTACATTTTATGAAGAATTTACATTAAGTCTTTTTATCTGTTTCACAAAAAAATTCACAATTCCGGATTTTTTACTGAGATCATTGTTAATTTATTTAATACTCTATAACTTTTTCAAATCTTTTCAATTACTTTTTCGTCGTTTTTCTTCTTTCTTCTTTCTTCCTTATTTTTTTAAATTGTTTAGCAAACATAAACGTATTCCTCACCTTGGGTGCTACATCCGTGGTCTAGACCTAGACCCTGTTGGATTAAGAAAGTATGGTTGATAGACCGGTAGCATTTATTGACGATGGAAAACTAAAAGAATGAAAAGCAACCAGTGACAAATTAAACGAATTTTTAACTTCACAGTTGCATAGAATAACCAAACCCAGCCAAAGTTTGGCAAACTAGAAAAAAAAGAACATAAAACGATGTTGCAGGCAAGCGGAATTTCTTGAGCAAAACTGTGAGCGTTATACAAATCGCAGGAAATAAGTGGGAGGGGTCTCAAATTAGAAGTCTCGGTCCAATACATAGATGCATAGCCACCTTTAATACAAATATTAAACGCGGCTATAGGGGAAATTATCGGCATGTCCATACTGTTAACAGGAAATGAGAAATCACGTGTAAAACGTCCTCCATGAATAGCAAGGGGATTCGAAAAACGTCCGCTAATACGTAATCATTTCTTTCGAGTGCAGTGAAGCCACTTTTCGCACGAGTTGCATATACTAGGTATACAATGCAGTTGTCTGCTTGCAATATTGAGCGGAGCGACTATTTTTTAAATCAATAATAGCAAATGTTTTATAGGTAATTCAAGTGAGCTCGTTCGCTACGCTCACTCGCCGTCAATTTAGTTCGTTCGCTGCGCTCAATCACCTTTTGGGTCGGCTCATTCGCTGCACACACTCGTCGCCAGATTTAAGTTGTTCGCTGCGCTTACTCACCACAAGTCTGCAATACTCAAATAATTTTTGATTACGCAGGTTTGCTGCAACGGGGTACTATATGTTTACAAGATATTAAATGGTGCGTCGTCCAAGATTATTTGCACCTTCTCTCCGTAAACGTGGCATTTCATTCACGTATAAAGGTAAATAAAAAACACTAAAATAAACAAAACAACAATAATTTCACATAAAACTACTGTATTCACAAACAGCTGATAGTAACAGTCTGCAGTTAAATTTGATCCTTATAACAGCTGTATAATCAACACACAGTAAACAAACCAAATAAAATATTCCTCCTATTAAAATAACATGGTAACTTTAAAGGGCCGTAGGGCAGAACCCTTATGTCCGATTTGGACCATTTCAGATCTATACCTTCCCATAGATGGTTACTATGACCGAACAAAATTTTGTGAGGATCACTCCAGCCGTTCAGGAGGAGTACGTGTAAATAAAAAGCCAGAATGTAGTATAGGAGCTTCGCTCGCTTCGCTCCAAAATTTGTCCTACGACTGACTGACTGGCAAATATTTATTATATAGGTATTAAGTGTAAATATTCAATATTTATGATTTCCCTCAAAATCATAAAACGTCATAAACGTTGAATTTTGAAAAAATTCAATATTTTGAAACATTCAGGAAAAACAACTTCAAGAAGGCAAGCGTTTATGCAAAGGGCCAGGGGAGTTACAATCACATCAGCAACACTCTTTAACAACCAGTTGGGTACATCATAAAAATCTCTAGTTTTTTAGTTTTTCATTTTAGACAGCACAGACTGTACCTCCCCGAGGGTGACAGGGGTGAAATTGAAAGAGAACTGGGAATTAGGCATACGATTGAGGAGTTGATCAAAAGTGGTTTCGTTTCAGGTTTGGAAATTAATACACGGATGTTGGAAACGGAATTAATGAAAAGCTGTTCAGAGTGTCGGGGTCTATAGAATTCGGTTTGTTTGGCAGGTGGATTGGGAGTTTCGTTTGAGAAGTTTCCAAGCTGTTTTACACTTATCTGAGGAATTTTCAATAATATTAGCATTATAATTCAGTTTGGCATCCTTGATTGCTTTCTTATAAATATATTTGATTTCATTATTGTTATCATTGTCACTATTCAACTTAAGAATATATGAAAATAAGCAGTTCTCTGAGAAGAATATATGTTCTCTGAGCCTGGAAAGATCAGGGGTGAACCATCAGGCATGGTTTTGTTTCACTTTCAGGTTGTAACCTGAGCGAGACTTTCAAGTGGAAAACACTCGTCAAACACATGTAAGAAAATTCCAAAAAAAGCTGAAAAGACATTACCTTATTCATTGTGTTGCCAATCATGTGTATCGAATTGTTGCTGCCAATTGATCTTGCCGAGTTTGAATTTAAAATTTTCAATGTTGTGACGAGAAAAGAAAATATTTCCTAATATTGAAATTCCCTAAAAACAAGTATTATTAATAGTATGTTTTTTATTCTTTTAAATCAATGCTTTCGTCATAAAGCTATGCACATTCCCAATTTCGACTATTTCGGGGATCGTCGGTGGTCATCGGCAATATTCGCTATTAGTCGGGAGTCCTTTTGTCTCGTCTTACCTATACAAAACAAAAGAAACAAAATGGATGTAAGGTACAGTTGAATTTTTTTAACAAGAAGAGGTCAATCAAGTGCTGGACTGTCTAAGACAACGAACATCTTTTTATTTATTTTTTATTTGAACTTAGGGCCGGTTTCTCGAAGCAAGATCAAACCTAAACTAAAGTTTAAACCAAGATTGTCCAGATTTCTAACATTGAATTGAACTAAGTACGTGTTTGGAGAAACCGGCCTTTCAACATGTGTTTCTGCTTGTCAAATGTTGAGGTTCAATTAAAACAAACTGTCAATGTACAGTTTTTTATATGTTTTCATCACTCTACAAACGGAAGTACACTTTCTAAACGTAAAATGAGCTAGGAAAATAGGTTATTCTTGCTACTGCATGACAAAATTACATAAAGTTTCCTTTCTTCTGTGCGTATGTGGTGCACGGAAAGTAACCGTTACGGAAAGTATGGGATTTTGCGGTGCAGACCGATCAGCTGTTGCATAACGCCTGAGTTTCATCCGTGCAGGTGTATCTCGTCATAAGCATTAAAACTCAGCGCTATGAGTTCGGGTTTTTTTCTTAATACTAAGTTGAATAAAAAAATAGTCTTGTGTTTACAAGTTTTTCGATATGGTAATGAAAAATAATCTTACATCCGGCGTCTTCACCACGGTCTGCCGATCGGGTGAAGACCGTCAATCTTCATCTTCAATCAGGGTCTTCTTTCTTCAAGAAGTGAGCCGTGAGAAAGTATGTTCAGTAATAAAGTCATTAATAATGTTCAATACTCGTCTCAAAAGTGCCATTGTGGGGCTCGATAGCCTTTTTCATTTTTTCGGCTTCGCCTCACGCGTAAATGCAATCTCACCTTGCAATAAGTCACTTCCAAGACTAGTAATGAAAACTACTATTCAATGATAAACAAATATATTATATGATTGTCCAAATAATTATGCTAAAAAAAAATAAGTTTAGTGCCAAAGATAGTTCTCTTAAGGTAGGTTTACACGTGAGAGTTTTTAACTCTCAGAGAGTTTCGTACTCTCAGCACGTACTCGCAGAGGTGTTTACACAACCAGCGAATTTTCCAAAATTGTTAATCCCAGACAGTTTTCTGCGAGTACTATCAACAGCTGTCTGAGATTTTTATGAGAGTAACTAACTACTCTCCGAGAGTGAAAAACTCTCACGTGTAAACCTACCCTTAAGGCCCATGTACACGTGGCTAATATTAGCAGCTAATTTATTAGCGCTTCTAAACTAGCACCGTGTAAACGCTTCACTAGCGAAAAGGACAACTAGCACGCTAACAATTTACTCGCCGCTAGTCGCTTTTGACATGTTTGATAATAAAAGCGCTAATAAGTGGAGGGGGTAGTCACGTGACCACTAGCGTTAGCGAATTAGCGTATTATTAGAGGCGTGTGGATGATCTATATAGCGCTAGTCGCCACTCGCCATTGGTGTTTGTTAACCACGAAGGTAAGAAAATCTGAACTAAAATGGAACGTTGAAAGGGTTATTCAGTTGTTATGTTACAAATATAAACATTCAAAACTCATCCTTGTTTGTCTGATACTTCAGATACAAATTATAACAAAATAGTCAAGAGAAATAGCCATAATTCAATAAATTATTAGAAGATTTAGAATTAACGATCAGAAGCGGCTCGTGGCCCGTGCGGCCCTTGTGCATATATACATAGCAAGGTTACCCAAGTAGCAAGGAAAACTTTTTAAAAATATTGACAAAGCTTTTAAAAACTTTTTAAACTAAGTAGTATTTAAAAACATTCAGAAAACTTTTTGAAAAGTGTTCAATAATTTCTTCCCATCAAACAGTTAAAACAATGCTGTTAAAATGTTTTTAAAAACTATTTGAAAATATTTTAAATATTAAAACATTTTGACAATGAAAACTTTTCAAGAAATTTTTAAAAACATTTTTGTGTTATTAATAATAATTTATTATTTCTAATAATTTTTTTGTGTTTTAAAAAAATTTTAAAGGCATTTTTTGCTTAAATTTCTGCTTAAATCAAAACTTGACTATGTTTTTAAAAATATTTTGTAAACTTTTTGAAAGCACTTGATAGAACGTTTTAAAATCTTTTCAAAAACATGTTGAAAAATGTATAAGTACTGGTTGACCATCATCTGTTGAAATTCCTTTGAATTTTATGAATGAGGAATTAAACATCAGAGGCGAACTGAAAAGTAATAGAGATTTGACTTACTCAATACTTATACTTACTTACTTACTTGTATACTTGATTTCTTCATCTGTGACCGACACTGTCGGATTGATGGCGTCAACTTATACTATTTAAGAACATTTAAAGAACATTTAAACATGAAGAGTTTACCCTATTTTTTATCCATTATATAAAAATAGGCTAGAGTTACCTACACAGTGCATTGTTTGACCCATAGCCTACTTGCTTTTGAGGGTTATCAGCTGGTTTGACAGATTGGCAAAATCCCTACTAAATGTGAATGTCCGTTTAGGCTCTCAAGCGAAAACTACTCAACGTACTACTGTATCATGAAATTCTTATGAATTCATGTAAACGTATCATGAAACGTTGCACACGACTTATTCTTGGAGAAATCTCAAGTAACACAGGATAGGCCTAAACTTACTTTTTATCTGAAAATAGGTATAATTTTTACCAAAGATAGGCTAAAAAAATTGTTTGCCCATAAATCTCAAAATATATTTTATTATTTGTTGCTTATAAACCAATGTAAATAATAAAAAGTGAAAATTTTAACACACTAATGTGACACAATTGACACTCCCCACACACTGGGTTCCACCCTCCCCATTCCTTAAATAACTTACCTCATGCATAAGAAAAATATACATTAGTCCTAATGTACAAAATTATAACTTGTTTTTAAGTAATAAGCTTTGATAACATTTCATGCGTATATTGTGGAAAACACGTAGGCCCTAGAGCCAATTTTAAGTAGGTACCGGTGTATAAGTTAACGATGTAAATCTTGTGTCTATTTACTCTACTGGCATTTTTTATGTTTTAAAGCCCAGCCTTGTTACTCTCTAATATCGACCAGTTGTTAGAAAGCATCATAAACCATCCGAGCATTAAACTTAGATTTTCAGCCCAACTTTTTGACCTTCAAGCGTTAGCGTGGCTGCACTTCCGCAGACACCCGGTGACACTATCGAATGAAAATTATCGAACGAGTCAATCGATATATTGGTCGTATTCAAACGGTAAATTATTGTATCTTTTATGAATATAGGTTATTCGTAACTCAATGTAGGTATCATATGGTAGTTTATAAATAAAGTAGGCCTAAAAGTTTTTAGCAAAGATTTTATTATAACTAAGTTGATTAAAAGTTATAAACACCAAACTTGATTAGGTTCAACATAACCTACAGTCAATATTTTAGCAAAAAACTAAATAACAAAAGATTCAACCTTTAAAAATCATCTTAGGCCTATATTATGAAGGAAACATGGCCCTCTTTTTCAATTACCGGTACTGGAATATAAACTTTTTGTGGCATTAAAAAAATGCATTAATAGATCAGCTGCTGACATTTAAACGTTTCTTTTAAAGAGGTATTCAGCTAGGCCTAGATGCGTTCGGCTAGATGTAGATTATTTGAGTCCTGTTTTCTTTCTTTTTTTTGGCCCTCCATGACAATTCTATGGTTTGAGTGATGGCAGATGTTATTTGATCTCTTCAGTTGGACCCGATATTTTTATATAACTTACACGAATTATGGATAAATTCGATTGTACATCTCGATAATTTTCATTCGATAGTTCCACCGGGCGTCTGCGGAAGTGCAGCCAAATAGGTATTTTATCAATTTTGTTTTAAGGTTATGAATGATTAAAATTTTTATTTATACTTAATTTACAGTAGCCTAGGGCCTATTTGAATAAATTAATATGTTTCAACGAGTTTTTAACCATAGTTTGAGTAGGAATTAGAGTAGTGTTCCTAGCTTGATTTTACATGTGTTCTTAAGAGATTAGGGTGAGTACCGTAAAACATTTTTTGTTTTAATCGTCATATATTTTTTTCAAACGCTTCTTGGCTATATTAGGCCTAATTAACTTATATTTAATTCTTGATCTCCATAAAAGTCTAAACAAAATGTATAGCCCATCTTGGAATTTAGATTACGTGCATCCAAAACTGGCGAAACTTCGTTATCCTACTCCACCTTCATTATCGATGTTAAAATTTTGATTTGGTATTGTACAACTATGCAATGAAAACAATTGAATCAGCAACAATATTGAGATAATAAATGTATCATAAATTATCTAGCCTAACAATCTAACCGCAAACCTGTGTAACTTTTATTGACAGCTACGTTTATAACAACCAAATCAATGGTGTTTGGAAACATTTAAAACGCACAATAGCAAAATTTTTTAAAAACTTGTAGTTGTTTTTGTTATTTTTAGTTAATTGTTTGCAATATATTTGCTTTATTGTCATAAGGTATGTTTAATTATCTTAGAAGAAAACCAAATCAGGTGATAAAATCGTAATCGTATTGTGTAATTAATTGTATAGCATAGGCCTAGCAAGTTATTATTGCAAAATCAAAATTTTAACATCGATAATAACGGTGGAGTAGGATAACGAAGTTTTGCCCTAAAATTATTTTAGGGGAGTGCAAAGTTATATAAAATATTTTCTTGGTACTTGTTTATTTTTAGCCTATAGCCTAATTTTGGTAACAAAATGCAATGGTAACAATTTTTTAATTGTTAAATATTCCATGTTAAGCCTATCTACTTTCATATAGGGGAAGCTGCGGGGTAATAAGAGAAGAGAACCACTAATTTGTAGCTCTTAATCAATTATAGATACAGGAATGAAGAAAATCATGTAAAAACAGGTCCAAATTATGAATCTGAAAAATAAATTTGGAAGCTCTATAATTAATGTAAGCAAAATTTAAAAATAATTCTCTAATTACCCCACTGATTTCTCTTTATTACCCCAAGTGGAGTAATAAGAGATGAAGGTGTTATTTCCTTAGTTGAATGTATTCAGAAGTTTATGGGGCATTAGTATTGAGACAAGCTTAGGGGTAAAATATTATTATTTAAAAATAATTAGTTTTTTAAATAAAATATTAAACCGTTGAAATTGGTGTGGAAAATTACACAAATAAAGATTTACTGAGTGCCTAATAAGCTAAAGTACCCTAATGTCAGTTTTTTTATATTAAGACATGCGCGAAAGAGGATATAAGTGGAAACGGAAAATATATCACCTCAATTTACCGTATTATTATATAAGCTTCCTTTAAAACAAAAACGAACATTTAACTTAGTAAACTATAAATTCAACTTAATGGTCACCTTATTTATTCTCATTATATTAGTTTTTAATATTTTTTCACTAGCATAGGCCTATCCACTTAAATGAGACTGTAACACTTGATAATTTATCAAAACATTATCAAAAAACTTTTTGTGTATTAAAAAAAATGTTCGCAGCTCAACCACGATATGATGCGGTAAGGACCTTAACTCAAAATGAAACCACTAGTTAACTTATATGCTCTGTTAAAAATAACTAACTAGATAAATGTTTTTCAACATGTTCTTTGATATTTTTGATGTGAAATAAATTAGGCAACTGAGCAGAACAACTACGGTACCTGTAGCAAAAGATTTACATATGAAAAGAGTTCATCGGTCTATTCTCTTATTACCCAACAGTGAGACACATTGTGGGGTAACAAGAATATATCATAAATCCAGCATCTTTATATAATAAGTACCAGTACATATATATATATATTTTTTGTCTTTTTTAGAGAAAACACGCTGGATATGGACTGAACATGGTGCCTGCTCAACGGAAAGTTATCAAAGGATTTAAACATCGGATGGTTGTAATTTTATTTTAGTTTTAGTTTTATTTTAGGTCACATAAAAATGAAAGTAAAAGTTACCATAAAAATTTTACATTTTTCCTTGATTTTTTAAAGCTTTTTTATTTATAAATTTTTTGTTGTCAAATTTAATATGAGATATTAAAAATGTTATGTTATAAAATGTTATATATGAGATGTTTAAAATGTTATAGGCCTATATATTTTATGTTTCGTGATGGCTGAACCTAATATTTTTCAGCATAATACAACATTTTTTCAAAACAAATTAGTTTGTTTTATTTCACCCTGGTGTATAATAACGAGAAACGATTTAACATGGAGTAGGCTACATTCTATGACCATACGTACTTAAGTTTATCAAACATATAGATATTCTACAAATCCTATAAAAATTAGATATCATATTATTTTAGATGCTCCAGCCATCTTTTGACACGCTCATGAACTATGAATACTGTAGAATGTTTTTAAGAACTGTCATTATTTAGTTTTCTTTCAAGGATTAAATTTATTGTTTAAAAATTAGCATCGCCTGCTTTGCAATGTTTCTAAGATCATGTTATTGTGCATTAAAATTTATATCAGAAAGCAGAAATATTTTTTAATTTGTGCACCTGTTTGGTGAGTTTTTTTAGTAGAGCCATTGCTATTTTAAAACACGTTACATCCATTAAAACGTTTATATTTAGGCTTGGTGCTTAAGCAATTTTTATTGCAATTAATTGTTCTTTTAACTCAAGAAATTAATTTTAAAAACTTTTTACAAAATTTTGTAGTGTTAGTTAATAAGTGTTCTGGAACAAAGTAATTAATGAAATAAAATGAATTATATACTTGAAACTTGTAAGAACACAATTTTAATTATTTTTTTATGTAGATTGAACCAAGTTTTCTACTTTCTGTGTTTCTATGTAGAGGAAAGCAATTATAAAACCTGAAGACTCATGGGCACTGTATGCTTTAAAAAGGCCAGAAAAGCTTATGTTTAAAATATTTCACCAAAGTATATTTTTTACTTTAAAATTACTATGGTTTTAACTTCTTTCCTGTCTCCATGCAAAATAGAAGAGTATTGAAATGGGTAGTTACATTCTGATCATTCTATATCACAAGTTAGTAAATCATGTAATTGATTCCTATTTGTTTCTTTTTCCCTAACAGTACGAAGACTACCATGATACAGTATCTCTTGATAATCCACAAAATATGAAGCTATTATAAACTGTAAAAAAGATGAATCATTTTTCTTTCATTGTTCTCAAGATTGTAAACCTTTGAAATAATATTTCTAATTGTGATAAACAAGTTTTTAAAAACTTTTGAAAACGTTTTAAAAGTTTTCATTGTGGATAAAAAATTATTTTAATACAATTTTAGGTTGTTATTGACAATTCTATGAAAATAATTTAAATACTTTTTAAAATGTTTAACTTAAATATTTTGAAATGTTTTTAATTTTGTGTTGAAACATTATTGAAAACTATTTGAAAAATTTTCAAAATATTCATTCGGGGAACTATCTACTTTTTAATATGTTTTTAAGACTTATTTAAAAAAAATTTTATCAACTTTTCAAAATGTTTGTTTTGCTACTTGGGATAATATTGAAAGAATGAAAAAAATTCTGTGAAATTTATATTTCTATCACGCAAAGTGTTTGTGCGTAATTTGCCTAAGAATCTATAATAAAAATCTTTAAAAATTACCTTATCACAATTAAAATATATTATCTAGTTAAACACAAAATAAGCAATTGAAGACTGAATGTTGTGGACTTCTTGATCGGGCTAACGTGTTTTTATTGTCGTAATACAATGTATTCAAGCTTGACTTCTTGGAATCAGGACGTCGTAGTTGCAGGACGCACGGTGTGGTAATCTACTTCGATAAAACTTTTCTCTCTGTCTACCCAGTTCTTGTGTAGAGATTCTCAAATTTTTATACATTCTTGATATTTTAATATTAATATTTGGAGCCAGTTTTCAACGAGATACCGGCATTTTACAACTTTCCTTCCAGTAACATATATATAAAACCCTTTGTTTTAAATAAAGTTCTGAATTGACATGTCAAAAAATTAAACTTTGAAGAACAACAGGAACGTAAAAGGATTAAAGATGAAGGCAAACCTTATTTCTAAAAATTTCTTGGAAATTATTGATCTGGAAATAAATATTTTAAAAATACGTTTGAACCTCTCCAATTTCCTATTTTTTCATTTTAAATACTAAGTGATCAGTACCGACCTCTTTATGGTCTACCACAGTTTAATACTAACGGTACCAACATCTTATGAGCTTTGGTATGAAATAAGAGGCGAAGCTCATGTCACGTCGTGATATTTTTATCATGAATTACCCTAAACTGAGCAACTGAGCCGCGTCTGATGATCGGCAAAGAGGGGGGGGGGGGTTCGGGGATAGCATGCTGTTGAAAAGCGGGCGGGGCGGAAAATTTGTTCTTTTTTGCACGGGCGCTAAAAAAACTCCCGAGACGCTCCTGTTAACAATAATGGCAGTGTATCAATTTGCTTTGAAAAAAAAATTAAATCACTTAAAGACTGGTACAGGATTGAACTGATCAAAATTAAAAATATATATTCTTAAAATCTGTCTCAAAACACTGCGATTTGAATTAACAGAAGACATATGTAAAAGCTGCACTAACAACTGCGTCCACTGAATTTACTTCTGCAGCTTACTAGCGCTAAAATTAGCGCCATTTCTACTAGCTACGTGTAGGCTATATTGGAACATTCGCGCTAATTGGCCTAGCTTATGCTAATAGCGAATATTAGCTGCTAGTAAACTAGCCACGTGTACACGGGCCTTAAGTCTTATTCGCTTACATAAAAAATAAAACTGTGTACGACGGGTAAGTCGTAAATAATTGTGAAGATATTGTCTATAGTCTATTATAATCATGAAACAATGTAAAATCGGTAAAATAAGTATGCGTTGGTCCTGACATAAAGATTTGTTGAAAAAAATCATTATAGTGCTTTTTGAGATTGCATGGTTATTGAAAACCTTAACCTACTTTGCAAAAAATATATTCAGGATGGGGATTTGTTGCGTAGCCTGTTGTAGCCGTAGCCTGTAGCCGTTGCCGTTGTTGTTGTTGGATTGTTGTTGTAGTGTTGTAGAGGTTAGTTTAGTTTATTACAGATAGGTCTGGACATATTAAAGATTGGCAAAATTTTATGAAACAAATTTAAACAGGCTAAAACACGAAGTTAGTGTTAATAAAAAAAAATGACTAAATCTTAACCTCAATAAATGTGAGTATTGTTATCTATATCTATAAAAGGCAAAGCCCTCACTCACTCACTCATCACTAATTCTCCAACTTCCCGACTAGCTAGAGTGCTGAAATTTGGTATACTCATTCTTTAGGCTCAAAATAGGAAAGTCTGACTATTTTCATATTAATATTCACAAAGGGCTACGCCCTAGACGCCCTCAAAGTTACCATGTTATTCTTATGGAAGCAACATTTTTGTATTCTAACATATGATTATGGAAATTGAATTAGGTTTGTTTACATCTGCCACATGATGATTCATTCTAGAAAATACTTATAAGCATAGAAGTTACCAGGGGTGATATATAATTTTTATTTATTTTTGTCATTGCCAAGATTAGAGTGATGTACTATTACTTTTAGTGTGGTGTACTTTGGTTGTATTAAGTGCAGTTTCCTTTATTTCGTATTTTATTACTATATACTTTTAGCGAATTTCCCTATAGGGAATACGCTATTTTACTATTCATAGGTACTAACAAACGGTTTTGCAAATATATTTTTTTAAGCACTTAAGGGCTCTGCCACACTGGATTTCAAAATTACTTTAGGGCATTCGCGGGGTTGAAATTTTTGACGTTCCTCTTTGCTCACTAAGAAACTGTTTTACCATTATAGTTTTTGAAATTGTTTAGGGCTCTACCTCAAAGAAGCTGACAATTACTGTATAGCCTACATGTTGAAATTTGACAAGGACAATTCTTTAGCTCATAGGTACTATCTATCTAATCTAAGAAACGTTTTGCAAATATAGTTTTGAAGCCCTTTAGGTCTCCGCCCCACTGGACTTTCAAATTACTCTAGGGCCCACGGGGTTGAAATATGATGGAGGATTCCCACTGCTCATGGGTACTCACTAAGAAAAGGGTTTGCAAATATAGTTTTTAAAGCACTTTAGGGCTCTACCCCACTGGATTTCAAAATTACATTAGGGCCTTCGCGGGGTTGAAATTTGACATGGACATTCTTCTTTGCTCATGGGTGCTTACTAAGAAACGGTTTTGCAAATATTGTTTTCGAAGTTCTTTAGGGCTCTGCCCAACAGGACTTCAAAAACATTTTAGGGTCTCCGGGGTTGAAATTTGACATGGACCAACCCCATAGCTCATAGCCCACTGAGCACAAGATTTCCCCAGGATATCCCAACCAGATCCCAAATATCCTATTCAAATCCCGGGATATGGAGAAGTACAAAAGGACGTTCTAAGCACATTCCAAAGGGACTTAATAGAAATACAACATTTTTATGTAAATATGACTAAATATAAACAATTTCAAACAAAACTAGTTTATAATGGATTTATTTCACTTTTTTTACTACAAGACACCTGTCAAACAAAATTTCAAAGGATATTCCTGAGATATCCCAAGGATGTGTCAGAACCACGCAAACTGTCATATTCCAAGGATATCCCTAGGATATGTGCGTTTTTACAATTTAATTCAAACATATATTCCATTCAAAATAGGGGTTTTGCCGAAAGTCCTAAGTCATCAAGTCATTGAAAAATATCATTTTTCTCTGTCCTCTTTTTTGAAAATTTCTGAAAAGAACTCCATGGGAAGTCCCTGGAATATGTCCGTAGGCATAGTTTTAATTAAATTCCATAAATTCGTTCATATCCTTAGGACATTCTCAGGATTTCCCAAGAAAATATCTGTTGACACAGTGTAAATTATTGAAATACTAAATTAACTTTTATCGTAGAGGTCCAGGAAAATTAAATAAACGTAGTTGAAAGGATCTACAAAGAACGGTAATTATGCAGTTTAGGTGACACCTCTTAAAAATTGAATTTTTTTATGCCAAACTATCCCAAATTACCCCCTGATTTTGAAAATGATAATTTTTTTCCGCGGAAAAAGTCGGAAAATGCCGGAAAATCGGAAAAACCGGAAAAACATTTTTGTAGTAAAATGGGGTAAGTGGGTATTCAAAATGACCGGAAAATCGAGCTAAACACAATAGTTAAAAAAATATCAAAATCCGTCCATAAATAACGAAGTTATCGCCGGAAAAGCGGTGGAAATTCGGAAACTGGTTAGTGACAGAATGTAGTGATTTTACTAAAGTTAAAATATATCAAGTATAATTAATAATCTTTTGGTGTTAAAATATACATTCCAAATTACATATAACTGTTCACATTCAAAAGGTTTTTGCTATTTTATTTAGATTTTTAAATACTGAAAATAGTCAATTTGTAAAGTTACTTCAAATTTAGGCTAACTTTTTTACTTTGACTCACAAAACTTCCAAGTGCACCAATGAAGGTTAAGTTTCAATACTTACTAGTAAGTAAGAACCTATTTGAGCACAGATCAAGTGGCTCAAGAGGTTAGAGCATCAGGTCATTGAGTGAGAGGTCGCAGGTTCAAATCCTGATATGGGCATATACTTTTTGCTCAGTTTTATTTTCATTTTTGCAATTTGTTCGTTAGCAGAAATGCATTTACTAATAAATTTTGATGAAAAAAGTTACAATTTACTTGATTTACGTTTTAGACAAGTTTTTAAGGACATCCCCTAGGGATATTTGAATGTCCTAAGGATATCCCGAAAGGATATCCCAAAACGCGGGATATGCGCAGACATTCAATATCCCCAGGAGATCCCTGGGATGACTTTTTGAGAATATTGGGGATATTTAGGATTTCCCTGGGATATTCCAATATCCGTTCAGGATATGTTTAGGAACTCCTGGGGATGTACTTGTGCTGTGTGGGAGATAGGTTACTAACTAAGAAAAGGTTTTTCAAATATATTATTTTGAAATTCTTTATAGAGCTCCGTCAAACAAGTCTTGAAAATTACTCTGGGCCTGCGGGGTTGAAAGTTGACATGGACGGTCCTCTTTGCTCATATAGTTGCTCACTAAGAAACAATTTAGCAAATTTACTTTAGGGCTCCACCCCACAGAACCTCAAAATTACCATATATGCTAAGGGATTAAAGTCTAACGTGGTTGCTCCATTTTACAAATAGGTGTTCACTTAGAAACGGTTTTGCAAATATAGTTTTTGAAGTTCTTTAGGGCTCCGCCCCCTAGGACTTCAAAATTAATCCAGGGGCTTCCCCCCATAAATCCTCAAAATTACCATAAATCCTACAGTGTTGAAATTTAATGTTTATGTTCCGTTTTGCTAATAGGTGTTTACTAAGAAACAGTTTTAGAAATATAGTTTTTTATTTTCTTTAGGGCTCCGCCCTACATTATTTTGAAATGACTGTAGGACCTAAGGGGTTGAAATTTGACATTGTTGTTCTTTTTTGCTTAATGGTTCTCATTAAGAAAATGTTTTGTAAAATTCCTTCAGAGCTCAACACACAGTACTTTGTTGTTTCAATGTCATTCTTAAGGAAGAAGATTTTTTTGCTCTTTTAAAGATTTTATTACCTAAAACATAAATTCAATCACGGGCGAAGCCGTGACGGGAAACAGCTAGTTAAATATAAGTCCAAGTAGGCCTATGGTATCTAGAACACTCTCGCTGCCATTTGCAGGTTAATATGTGCACTTGGCCTGGTCATTGAGCAAATATGGTGTTATTAACATAATGTATAGAGTGGACAAACAATGTTAAAGTTTGGAAACGCTGAATGACAAGTTCGTCCTCCAGGGACGCTACTAACTGGCTACCGATGCGGTATAGGGTTGACCGGGGTAATTGTGAATTGGGGCAATTGTGAACGCCGCTTATAACTTAGAAACTAACATTAATATTATTAAAAACAAACTTAAAACATGTTTTTTGGTCTTTTCTTAATACACAATTAAAAGTTGTTATTATTTTCAAAGAATTAGTCTTTTTTACATTAGCATGAAAAAACCCTTAGATTTTTTTGTGTATCACCTTGGCCACTCAACAAAAATAATTAATTAAAAAAATAAATTTATTATTTCTTTTTTTAGAAATTTTTTAAAGCACTTCTAGAGAAGTGCTCTAAAGTCTGAGAGGTTTCTTTATCAACTGCAATAAAAATTCTAGGATTTATTGCCAATTCACAACTACCCCATAATTTTTAAATTGTGGGGTAATTGTGAATTACAAAAAGGGGTAATTGTGAATGCTGTTCACAATTACAAAATACAAGCAGTGCACTTTTTTGCAGGAACTGAGTTAAATTTTGTTAATTGTAAAGAGTTAACTGATTCTGATGATGGTGAAATAACAGTGCAAGGTTTCCATTGTGCCAATAACGCAAAAACTGAATTTGTGTCCAAGGAAAACAATTTGTTTACTGTTACTATTTTTGACATTGTTGCTGTACTCCCCTATCCTATAACAACTTACAAAAAACGCAAAATTACTTATGTATTTAATGGAGCTGTGGGAGACAGTGAGCAGTAATACTGTTTCACTTCGCTAGGTTAGGCTAGGTTTCATTTTGTTAATTTACAAAGTTCTCTCTTGAATTTTTTTAGTGAAAATGAACTAAATTGTTCATATTTTTTATAAGTTGTTATGGCAACATATCGTTTTTATGTTATTAATACAGTTTTGGTTAATGTTTTTTTACCTTGCATTTTTTCGCAATTTTAAGAAATCTCGAACCTGCATTTAACGAGGGGGAATTGTGAATGCTTTTGTGTGACTATAATTTTGAAAGTGGGGTAAATGTGAAGAGAATTAGTTGGGCTTTATTTTGATTTGCCCCATTTCACTTTTGGTGTGTTCTAAATAATTTTTCTGATGGCATTCACATTTACCCCAGAATTGATAAGATTTGCATACCGTGCCGGGGAATTGTGAATGGCTTGTAACAATTTTGTTTATCAGAGGAATTTCCTGAAAATTTGTATAATGTATCCTGAATAATGTAGAATTAAAAATATATATACTATAATATAATATTTGTAATGAAAAGTACTTAAAAAAAGGGTTTTTTGTCAAAACACGAAAACCCGTTCACAATTACCCCGGTCAACCCTAATCGAAAGCTTTCAACTATCAGAAGCTCGATTTGATTCAATTCTCCTTAGTTTTTCAATTATAATGATGACTGTCGAGTTGATGAGATATGTAGTCGATTCAATAGACCGAAAGCACATTTGATAGTTGCCTCGAGACAGGACTGAGTCCTGTGGCAAGCAACTGAGTCCTATGGCAAGTGTTCCTATCTTCCCTATCTATTGTCCACTCTATACGTTATGAAATAATGTCCATATTTACTCAATGGCCAAGTCTACAGCAACCTTCTTTTTACCTAGGTCCTCTTCTTCATAGTCGTTGGAGACCAGGGAATCGTCATTTCTTCTATCTTCTTCTGTTTTTGTGTAAATGTTGTGTGTGTGTGTATAGTGTAATGTGCAATATCAATTGCTTAATATATTATTAAGCCTAAAGGTTAAGCCTATTATTAAGCCTACAAACATATTAGGCCTAAACACTATGGTCTTCATAAAATTCATTAAGGGTTTAAGTAATAAGATTTATTTTATATAAAAAAAAACTTATTTTGATTAATTGACTAAGTTAGGCCTATTTGGCAAAAGATTTCAAAAATTTTGTGGGATATTGGGTACCGTACTGGTTTTGGTGAGCCTATGTTGTTGGAAATATTGTAGTTGGTGATTTTTATCTTGGGCACCAACAATTAATCAATTTAGGCCTATGTCAAAAATAAACTAATGGTCGTGAAGGAATGAATCAGATTCCCATTAGGCCTACATGTCTGCTCAAACATAACCTCACTTATGTGAGGTTATTGAGCAGGTGTAGTTGGTCTATTGAGTAAGCAACACTTGCTTACTCAATAGACTGAGACTGCTGACAGTTATTAACTATTGACTGGCACTGACGTATAGCTAAAATTCTATAGAGTAAAAAGTAGAAACGGTATATTGCTTTTTACTTTACACTAGTCTACTTGTTGCTCGAAATAGAATAATTTATTTTGATACAATAGGCCTACAAAAGTAACATTTAGTTCTAAATTAATGACATCCGATCAATCAAACATTGTGAATAACAGTAATTAAAAATTAAACTAAGTTACATTTACAGCTGTATATTAACAGATGTTAAAATGTTCAAACCAAACCCAATGTTATTCTATTGGTAAAATTCCTAATTTAATTTGTGTGTAGTGCCCTTATTTTATGTCTGATTCTCATCAATTTTTTGCGGAAACAACTACAGACCAAGCCCTATCCAACGTTACAAAAACGTGAATATCGGTTGAAAATTGTAGGAGGAGTTCTCAACACAAAAAAACCTTAAGCATATTAAATTAGTACTAGTACACGTGTTGCTTGACATCGAGCAATTTATTTTGATACATTACAAAAGTTACATTTAGTTTTAAATCAATGTAATCGGACCAATTCAATATTGTAGGCCTATATTATTAATTACCAAAAACTACAGGTGTACGTAAATAGATGTTTAAAATCCTCATAAGTTACCAATCTCAATATTATTCTAATGGAAAAATTTAATTTGTAAATAGCGCCTTTATTTTAAGTCCGATTCTCATAAATTTTTGGCGGAAACAACTACAGACCAAGCCCTATCTAATGATAAAAAACTGATTATAACTTATAACTATAAGTATAACCATTGACTATGTACACTAACGTGAATAGACCTCTCATCCAATGCATTTAGTTTGAGGCAAAAATTTGAAAGTTTGGTGGACGCCACACCAGAGTCGCTGCCATCGATGTTGTTATTATTCAGCTGAATTTACAGTGCTGCCAAAACATTTTACCAAAACATAAACATAACTTTCAGTTATAAAATGTTTCATCCTTAGTTGAAAAGAGTGGTAATACTGATTTATCTATCATATGTTACGTGTACTTCGATGGACGCCACACGAGATTGCACTACCGTCAATATGCTTCACACACGCCTATGCTATGAGAAGTCTACTCACGTAGTGTACAAAGTCAATGGTATAACTTAGACGTGTATTAAACATTTTTAAAGAAAATAAATTATGATTTAAAAATGATCTAGACGATGTAAATGATAGAAACTTCTTATGGGTTGATAAAAACGTAGGTAAATACAGAAATTCAGTTGGCTGCTTCCAAAAAGCCGGAAAATGGAGAGTTTCTAAAAAACCTGCCCCGACATGATATCTATTATGCTCTAAAAAGGGGACATGTCCTGGGAAAAGAGAACGCATGGTAACCCTAAGTGGTTAGGGTCGTTGGTCTGGATCTGGTTTCCTGGAAAGCCTTTGACAGGGGACATCATATGATTCTGCTGACCAAGATGCGTGAATATAGCATCAATGGTAAATTGAATCATGTTGTAGTTTCATATTTATTTATTTATTATTACAAAAGTCTTAGTTGCCATAATTAACTATGGTTAAGACTAATATGTGTATGATTTTAGTTTTTTCATTCTTCCAGTTTATAAATACTTTTCGTCAATAAGTAACAAGCAATTGTTATTCAACCAATCAAGAGTTTTTGAAATTTGTACAAACGATATTTCTAATTCAATTTATTTACCGTATTTATAATTTGAGAAATAGCGATCAAGGTACTATTATGAAATTGTTCATGGCATTTAAGACTAAATAAAAATAAGAATGTTTAATTTTTTTCGATTAACATGGTGCAGTTATACAATACCAAAGATTCCTGTAAGTTATTAATTATTAAAAATGCCCATCTACAGTTGTCAGAATGTTTAAAAATAATAAATAATATTATAATTTAAAGCAATATCAACACAAAAACTGTAGATTTCCAAATTTTTATTTTTAATATTTACTTTAACGGAAACAATTTTAAAAATGAAGAAAATATAGGCTTTGATAGGAGGTTCCATCTCTGTGATTAACAATGAAATCGGTCAGGTAAAATACTTAACAATAATGGTCTACAGAAAAATCAGAATTAAATGTGCCATACAAAAATAAATCTGACAGATTGTCTCAAAAACTAAACTATGGTTTGTGACTTTGTGGATCAGGCACCTCCGAGATTGATTTCGCTATGTGCCGTCAAGCTCATGGTAAGCAATACCTAGTCCCTGTGTGGCAAACCCTGCCGTAGTGCGCCTTTAAAGGCACTGGTAATCAGTGGCGGCCGGTGGTTAGGGACGCTGGGGGGACTCTTATCATTATTTTATTTATATTTACGCCAGTGAAGATAAGTAATGTCTGCTTCAGGAAAAACGTTTAACTCCTAAGTAAATGAATTATAGTTACTCCATCAAACAGGTATAATTTGATCACAAAGTTGAATTAAATTGCAATATAGCCTAAAAATCTTAATCACAATTGCTGACGAAAAGTCATCTCTGTTGTACATAACTGATAATCGGTTGTACTGCAGAGTATTAGGTCAATAAAATTGACCTAAAACAAGCAGTTGTTTACCGTCAATTTTATTCAGTTGATATGAATCCGTTTAATGCTTAGGCCTACTTCTTTTCGTGACATTTGTTTGAATTAAGGAACCAAATCAGACTGAAATAGTTTTGCCGCGGACAGGTGTGTTCTAAGAATTGAAAGCTGTCCGCTACCCCGGATGTTAAGATGTTGCACACTTCCTTTGCGACAATATATTTCCGGTCTTCAAACCATGTTTACTTCTGGGTTCATGTACACTATTTCATTGCTATTGTTCACATACCGGACTAATATAGTTCAAGGGAGTTTCTTATATTTTGTAATTCATATTTAAATTCTTTATCGTACTTGAAAGCCTTAATACAATCAATTGTTTTATTAACTGTAAAGGATACATCACAATGTGAGATTATTTTGCCATTGACTATGAATACATAGTCAATGAATAATGATTTTGCTTAACAATATCCAGCACAAAAAAACAAATCTGCATCTCTTAAGACATTTTGTAGGCCTATAGTTTTATTTAATGTCGCAAATCTAATGTCGATCTTTCCAAGTACTTCTTCAAATTCTATGCACGCCTTGATGTGTTTGTCACTCGTTTTATGTATCTAAACTTTTTAGTTCAAATGTTTAATCTCTGAAATACCACCAACAGTAAGGCACGATCCTGGAATCCCTATAATCAAGCAAGTGTTACAGAAAAACGAGTTTTTAATTTTACAGCCACAGAGCCAATTGGCCTAATTGTATAAATTTCTAAAAGACTTTGATTAAAACTATTTTTCTTTTTGTTCAACTTTGCATTTGATTAATAACTAAATTGGGCCTTAGAAGCCCCAGGAGCTTCAAAGTAATTCTAATATTCAACGTTTTTTTTTTCATTCTATTACCTACTATATGATATACCTGGTGTAAATGTTGCTCATCTCCAACGTCACCCATTTCACTTTCACTCATTTACATTTCTTCACAAATCTATATAATTCACTATTTCAACACAACGCACACCAACACGTACAACATTACGCACAACAGAACCCACACGGACGACTGCATCGCGAGGGAACTGACAGTCATATTTTTGGCACTGCTCGGTTGGTAGCAGTGGCTGGAGCAGTGGCGCGCGCAGCCTAGGGCGCCGGGCAGAGCGTTGCATTAGCAGCCGTTGGGTGTGCCTGTGTGAGTGAGCTGCGCGTATGATCGTCTCCATTTGATTTAACAAGAGCGCTAGGACGCCGTGGCCGGCGTCCGTCGCTCCAGCCCGAGCCGGCCGCGACAGAATTAGAGACACAATCGTCGTCGATTTTGGATTTATTTTGGTACGATCTGTTTCTATTTTCAACTTATGACCTATACAATTGTCATTCTGTTAAACATTCTCATAATAATATTTTTGTTAGTTTATTTATTTTGATTTTTAATCAATTCTTTAGGAGGGGCGGCGTCCGGGAGTCCTTATGGGTGAGCCGCCACTGCTGGTAATCGAACCCAAATTATACTAGTGTCTATTTTAATATTTGGAATAGAAAGTCTATATCTTCTCACTAAATTATTTAATGTTGAAAAACAATTGTGGCCAATGAATTTTTTACTCTTTTAGGCAGCATGTTTTTGGTGTCAGACAAAATTAATTGTTGGTTGGCTACTACAAAACTATGACCTTATAAATATAAAAACTGTTTACCCATTTTTCGTATGGGGGTTACGTGTAGTTTATTAAATGAACTAGTGGCTTATAGGGGAGAAAGCTCCTAATCACAAAATAAAAATAATATAGAACTTAGCGGATTACCAGTACTTAACTAAAAAAGTTTACAGAGGATTTAATTTTTATAAATAATAATATATTTAGTAATTTTGTTTGTAAAGAACATCCAGGGGTGTTTACAGGTAAGAAGATAATGCCAATGGTGTCATAAGTTTGGGGGGGGGGGTTTAATTGCTCATAAAAAATACATCAAAAGATTGCGTACATATACATCATATGCGTGAATACATCATAGTATCGCTTTTGGCGCAAAAGTAGGGTATTCAATGTTGTCCACTAAACGCAGTGTTGGGGAAATGAGGAAAATTTTAGTAGCTCCTGTGGAAAAGTTTTAAAAACAAAGTAGTAACTCTGTTGTGATCGTAAGCATAATCAGTTTTGATACAGGAACACGACACAGGAGGTTTTATTGTCAAGTTCCATGCAATAATTTGACCAATTTATTTTAGTAATTAACTTACTTGATGCTTTGCTGTAAGAGGCAATGGCCAAAGAATAGCTTTAGTCCAGGCAACGAAAACAAAAAATTACCCAATAGGGGAAAAAATTCATGTAGAAGCCAAATTTGGTACAGTTGTAGGGGAAGGCTTCTTAAACAACATACTAAAAGTACTGACTCATAGGGGTGGAGCTAAGGGGGTGGGGGGGGGGTTCTAAAGGTTCCTTTTTTTTTCTTTTTTTTTTGTAAATAGGCTAACTCAAAAACTATGGCCTCTAGCAAAAACTTTGTCCTTAGTAAAATTTAAGTTCCGTATGTAAAATTATCTTCAAAAAAGGTCCTATGCACTTTTTTGCTAGGATTAATAGTAAAGGAGATATATGTTAATGAAAAGGTGGAAAGAAGCCACGCGCTGCCCCATTGCCTAGCATTGACCTCCCTCAGCGGTTTATTGACGGCTTAATGTATACAAATCGCACATCATTTTAATCTGCATGATAATATTTGTATGAATCATATTATTTTTTAATGTACATAGAAAACAATAAATATAATTGTGAAGGAAAGTTAGATTTCCAATACTGTATACAGGGTGAACAACTTAACTGTGCCAGCATTGGCATATCCTTTAGAGAAAACTTTAAATGGGGAACATCACCTATTTTTTAAGGCAATAAAAAATATGAATTCCATTTTCTTCTAAATGGCCACCATTTTCCTATATGGCGGCCGAATTTAAAATTTCTTATGGAACGTCCTACATTTTATGGTGTTTTTAGAATGTTTATATAATTTTAAGACTTTTTGATTCTGTGAAATTTTGTAGATCATAGTCCATGTTTCAAGTTCAAGACAACATAATTTGAAAACAAAGCCACAGTTATCAACCTGATGGACTAAAAGGCCTTTTATAATACCAATTATGTAATAAAAATCTATCTAATGTGGTTTAAAAGCAAGAAAGGGACAATAGACAAACTAAATAAACAATTTAGAAAAAATTGGGCTAAAACAGTTATTTTGGTAGTATAATAGGGCGCAAGCGGGAGAAAACTCCGCACTGGGAGCCCCGCCATCAGGCGCAACGCAAAAGCAACCTCCGCAGACTTAAAAAAATCGACCCCCAGATCAATACTATAATTGTAACAAGATAAAGCCATGCTTTACAGACTTCCTCTAGTGTTATACTAAAGGGAACTTGAAGGCCAGACTGCAAAACAAAAGCTTTTTACATTTTTTACTACATTTTTTGCAGGTGCAGAACCTCCCCTATGCGCCTGATCGAGGGTTAAGTATGATGTTAGAGCACACCAGTCTTCCCTGGTTTATCCAAATGGTGTCACAAAATCCATCAACGTATCTTTTAGCGAATTTCCCTATAGGGAATACGCTATTACGGTAGTAGTCACGGTAAGACCTAAGCCCGGGACCATGATACTTTTTCGTTTTGAGGTCCCTAGAAGCCAAAAACACCGTTCGTTCAAATTGATATATATGTGTATATATATCTATGTGTCCGTGAACACGATAACTTTTGAACGGAACCTCCGATTTTGATGAAATTGGGTACAGGGGTGTAAGCCAGCGTCTACTAGGTTGAGTTCGCAAACCAGAATGATCAGACCATGGGAACGGGTCTTTATGGGGTTTCAAAAGGGTTAAAAATGGGTTTTTGGCTTTTTTTACTTTTATTAAGAAAATTCAACAATTTTAACTTAAACCATTTAAAAGAGCTTAAAAAAACAAACAATCTAGTATTTTGAATTTTTTACCTAGCTTAAATGGTTATGGAGAAAATTGAAAAAGTATGTTTTCCTTGTTATTCTTATGGGAAATCAACAAAACCTTCTATCTTGCTTATTTATTGACATATCTTGATAAAATTTGTTATGTACCTTCATTAGGAAGCGTTTAACTTATATTTGCTAAGAAAACCCATATGGCGGCAAACCTAGGTAGGCCTACTCAGCCCTATAGTTTTTATGGGGAAAATAAAAAGAACACCATAGTCTTATAAAATTTGGTATGTACAATCACTAGGTAGGGTTTAACTTATATTTACCAACAAAACCCATATGGTTTTGTTGGTAAATATAAGTTACTGGTAAATATAAGGCCACTGGTAAATATAAGGCAACTGCAAAACCTTCCTGGTGCCGATTTTCATTGTGGCATTAATAACGCTTCGATGATTTTTGCCGATGGGCAGGTTTTGGTGCCAACTTTCATGGTCGCCTGCTCAAATGCTTATCTCATAGGAAAAACTTACTTGTATTTCCAATTTTACGAAGCAATCCGAATTTTTAAAATTTATTATTATATTACACCTCTGTTATTTTATACCCAAGTATAGTTGAGTTGTTCACCCTCAATACCAGCTTTCCATTTTTACTTTTTGAAATGATGGGAAACTAAAAGCACAAGTTCAAACCTATCTCTTTTAAATCCACAAACTGGCTAGGCCTACATGATTCAAAGACGAGACTTACATTTTTTAAGACACTTTTATAATCAGGCGATCTCTCCAATGCTTTATTTATGGAGAAAAACGATTTTTATTAACTGTTTAAAAAAAATCCGAATGTTTTGAACGTTTTGGTGAGTTAAACTATCATTATTTTATTAGTAAGAACAGATATACGCCCTCCGGAATGGTATTCTCTTGTACTTTGGGAAATAAATCCCAACCACAAACCCCACTATAAACCTTTCTTGTTTTTGTTTAGGTTTAATATAATAGGATGTGTAAAATAGAAAAAATGAGAATGACTGGACATTTACTCAAAAACAACTAACTATAATCTTTTTTTACAGGTTTCACTTTGGAGAAGAATGCTAACAAGTTTCCAAATGCATTGGGAAACATAAAAACTGGATAGAAATACTGTTCTTTGTAATCTAAGTGAACATGAACCGGATACTTCATAATATGCAGAAAAAACAAGTGCAACTAAGAATATGAATGATTGTTTTTGTTCCTTTATTGTTTGGTGAGGTTTTGAGTCCAGCAGAAACAATTAAAGAGTGATTAAACCTCTAACCATCAAAAAACTATTCCATTTACAGTAGACTCCCCCTTAACAAGCACTTTTTGACCAGTCTCCGCTTTAACCGGCGTACCCTGAAACAAAAACGTACATCTTTTTAACTGGTCTTTTTTTTTCTTTAAGTCACATCACATTAACTGACCGTGTTTTGCCGACCAATTGGTTGTTCTTAAACCAATTAAAAAGTAACATTCCAGACAGAAGTGAATGCGTTTGGACCTACGATCCAGTAGATCACACAATAAAGAAACAAATAATTATTAGTATAGTTTGGTTGTGTATTTCATGTTTGTCGGATGTTAGCTATAAATTATATACAGCAATATATTTATAGTTGTTTTTCAAGTCGTAATTGTATTTATGCCATATCAAATTGTAGGTTGCCATTTTTAAATATACATCAGTTTAGCCGACCGATTCATTATCCAGCCACAGCACAGCATGGTCCCTAAGTGGCTGGTTAAGAGGGAGTCTACTGTAATAGCAACAATTTGTTAACTTGTGCAACCATCACTGGTGTAAGACTTTAAAGCATTCAAATTATTTGTATGGAATCAGATATGACTTGCACTTACTAAGGATACTAACAGTAAAATATATATTGGAATTTATTGGAGCTGTTTTGTGTTGTTATAACAGTGTACAAATTGTGCTCCTGAAAAAATATTGTAATTTAAATTTTAAATAACTAGTAAGTAAGTGAGTTATTCATAAAAGCATCTCAAGAACATTCCTTCAAAATTTATGCATAATATTCAAGTTTTATAAAAAATCTCTTTTATAAATAGTGCATTATAAAGTAGACATAACCTAATTTTACATTCATTTAACTTTAAATACACCATCTGAAGAACTACAATATAAAAATTCGTTACTTGGTTTTAAATTTGTTCTTTTTTCAAACATGATTAAATCAATAATTCAGACCAGACGCCAAAGAGCTAAATTATACATTCATAATTTTACCTAATTTTACATTCATTTAACTTTAAATACACCATCTGAAGAACTACAACATAAAAATTCGTTACTTGGTTTTAAATTTGTTCTTTTTTCAAACATGATTAAATCAATAATTCAGACCAGACGCCAAAGAGCTAA
This sequence comes from Neoaliturus tenellus, assembly GCA_030545055.2. Lineage (NCBI taxonomy): Eukaryota > Metazoa > Arthropoda > Insecta > Hemiptera > Cicadellidae > Neoaliturus > Neoaliturus tenellus. The sequence goes on along the minus strand of CM061534.1, from coordinate 48,102,573 downwards.
ATCCACAATGTTGAATAATGTTTCCACCTCAAATCTAGATCCAGAGCAATCGGATGTGTCATCAAGTTTAATTATAAAGGTCAATAAGTTGAAACAAGAAATTCATGACTTAGAGCGAAAAAAGCAAACTTTGAGTAAAAGAATTAGTGATTTAAACTTCAAACAAACATACTGCGAGAAAACTCTAGGTCCAGTAATAACTAAGGACTCCTCTGCCCTGAATTCAACTGACAATTACCTAAATGACACACATCTACAATCATATTTTGATTGCCTTTCTGCAGAGATCCCTGATGAAAGGAATGACGTAATACTTGTAGGTCCAATGGTTTCTCTTTTCCTGAAAAATGGTAGTTTATATGAGAACCTCACAACATTAACATCTCTTAATTTTTCCCAAGTACAGTTTGCTTTCTTTTGTGTTAATAATTGCGAAAATTTTCAAAAAATAAATGGTAACAACGGGTCACATTGGAGTTTATTAGTATATGAGAAAAGGATAAACACTTTTTATCATTTTGATAGCGTCTCAGGTTTAAACAGTAAAGCAGCTAATAAACTTGCAAAAAATGTAAGAAATGATGCCACGTTTTATGAAGCTGTAACAACTCAACAAAAATCAGGTTTTGAATGTGGACTTCATGTCTTAGTGAATGCCAAAATGATTTTGAGGAAGATCATAGATGACAAAGATTTGGACATTGCTTATCATCTTAAAGGAACTAATGACCCTAATATTAATGTAGCTAGCCAAATGATTACTGGTAACAAACTAAACGATACTCTCCCAGGAGAAAACGTCTCTGATAGTCGATTAACCAGCGAAATAGATAATGATCATGAGCAAAATAGCATACTATTTCCAATTGAAGACACCGATAGCAACAAAAGTGAAGCACAATGGCGATTACAGACATATAAAAATCCAAAAACGTATACCAGATGCTGTGATGTAATTTTGACATCAAACAAATATTCAATTCTTGAATCAAGAGAAAAAGACATAACAACTGAAGGAAGAAATGAAATATTTACAAGTGATACAAAACAAGTTACTGAGAAAAAAATTATTCACGTGAAAAAATATGAAAATAAGGCAAAATGTTCAAAATTAAATAATAAATTAATCTCACCTGAGAAAATAGAAAATCATCTACAAATTGATGATCCAGTAACACAAAAGTGTGAAAAAAATGATGTTGTAGAGGAAGGTTATGCAAAAATATCTGCAAACTCATTTGCAGACACAACTCATGGATCTAATTATTCACCTTTAAAAAGAGTCCCAAAAATAAAAATATTCGCTGATAGTCATGGAAGACTAATAAACAAACTACTTGGGAAAACGCTTAAAAATACCTACAATGTGACTACAGATGTAAAACCAAATTGTAAAATAAAAAATGTCGTCGGCAATTTGGAAGATCAAACCAAAGACATGAATTACGATGATTTTATTGTTGTTTTAGGAGGAACTAATGATATTGACAATAATACACAGAACTATGAGATATTGAAACAATTTGAATCAATTCTCCAAGAGTCTATGAAAACTCAGATAATTATTTGCGCAATTCCTTTCCGTTATGACAGACCAGACTTGAATTCATTTATTAAAAATATAAATTCTCAAGTAAGAACTATGACTTATTATTATCCTCATTCTACATTTTTACCGTTTTATGATTTAAAGAGAATTTTTTACACCAAACATGGCTTGCATCTAAATAAACTTGGAAAGAAATATTTAGCTATGTTAATGTCTAATATCATTTTACACAACAACAATAACTTCAGCAAGAATCTTGATGTGCCAACTGAATTTAAACAACACGCTTCCGCGACTTTCAATAAGTATGTTAAAAACCATACAAACTCTATTAATATGAATCATAGTACCTCTAAAAATGAAATATCTAAAGTAACCTATGAATCAATAAATAAAATACCTGTTGTAGTAACTAATAGAAACAACGAATGGAAGACCTCACAGAAAAAAGGTTTTTTAGATATTATTTTCAAAACGAAGCAAATTTACTAACAGTTTTTCCCCAAAGGAGTAAAAAGCAAATAAATAATGCACAGATGTCTGTTAAATTAATTCATCAAAACATCGAGGGGATGAGGAAAAAAATGGAATTAATAGAACAATTTATAGCAGAAGAATCCCCAGATATTCTTTGTTTGTCTGAACACTACCTAAAAGAAAATGAAATAAATTCAATTAAATTGAACAATCTTAATCATGCTTCCTCATTTTGTAGAAAGAATATGAGAAAAGGGGGTGTTTGTATATTTGCTAATGAGCGGTTAAATATCACTCCGATTGATATGACTCAATATTGCATACAGGGAGAGTGTGAAGTAGCATCAGTTAGAATAAACAATCTACTAAGAAACATTTTAATCATTGCTGTGTACAGACCTCCTTCAGGAAATACTAACCTGTTTTTTAAAACATTAAGAAACATTTTAGACAGTGTTGAAACCAACAATAATTATGTTGTTGTAACTGGAGACTTTAATATAAATTGCGCAAAAGATGAAGTAAAAACAAAAAAATTCAAATATTTGATGGGAAGCTATGGTCTTAGTCAGACGATATTTTCTTTTACGAGAGAATTTAAAAACTCTAAAACGAGCATTGATAACATTTTCACAAATATCCTAGATGGTTTAATTGAAATTGAAAGTTATGTGTTAAAATCTTGTTTAGCAGATCACCATGCTCAGGTTGCAGAATTGAAATCAATTCAATCTTCAGTAAAAAAACCTCACTTCAAAATTATAAGATCCTTTACTGATGATCAAATTGCCCTCTTCAAAAGTCTTTTAATAAATGAAACATGGCAAGCCCTTCATGGAAAACATGAATCAGTTACTGAAAAATATGATACTTTTCATAATATATTAAATCAACATTTCTTAAGAGCATTTCCCTTAAAAAAAGTACAAATTAAAGAAAACTCAAAAGTTAAAACTAAACTGTCGGATTATGCCTTAAATTTAAGGAAAGACATGAAGGACCTATATAACAAAACAAAAGATCTGCACTCATCTGAACCCATGAGAATGAAATACAAAGAAACCAAATTATTATTTAGAAAGACTTTAAGAGAAGAAAAGTCAACTATGATCAAAAATAAAATATTAAAATCAACTAATATGTCTAAGACAGTATGGGGGATTATAAATGAGAATAAAATATCAAAAAAGAAACAAAGTTTAACCGAATATAAAATTGAAATCTCTAAAGGTAATATAGTAAAGAATCCAGAAGAAATATCAAATATATTTAATAATTTTTTTGTAAATGTTGTGCCTAATAACTTACAAAGTGATACCAATGATAAGAAATATAGATCAACTAACTGTGTTGAAATTAACCCTCATACAATATACATGTTTCCAACAGACCGCTTTGAGGTAAATGAAATAATTCTATCACTTAAAACATCCACAAGTTTTGGATTTGATGGAATATCCAACAAGCTTTTAAAAGAATGTCATTATGAATTAACACATCCAATAATGTATCTGATAAATGAGTCTTTAAAATCAGGTGAATTCCCAACTAAATTAAAAAAGTCAAAGATTATACCAATTCATAAAAATTCTTCAACCTTAGATTGTAACAATTATCGGCCCATTTCTATTCTCTCGAGTATTAGTAAAATATTTGAAAAAGTTGTGCTAGTTCGAATAACATCCTTTTTAGAAAAATATAACATTTTATCAAAAAATCAACATGGCTTTAGAAAAAACAAATCAACTATTAATGCAATATTTCAATTAACATCAAAAGCTGTCAGTTCAGTTGACAATAAAGAACATAGTCTTGCAATATTTTTTGACTTAAAAAAAGCGTTTGATATGGTGGAACATAAAACTCTATTACTGAAACTACAGCAATTGGGAATACGAGGAACTGCACTACACTGGTTTGAGAGCTATCTCATGAATCGAACGCAAATTGTTGAAATTCCTTTTGTAGATGACAAAAATGTAATATCATTCAAACAATCAACAGAAATTGTAACAAAATCAGGAGTACCACAAGGATCTATCCTTGGTCCAATGTTATTTCTGATATATATAAATGACATTACGAAATCAGTTCGAAATTCTGACATTTGCCTTTATGCTGATGATACGACATTGTTTACATCATATAAGTCATTAAAGGATCTTGAAATTAATAGTTACATTGATTCTAATTTATTAATACAATGGTTTGATGAAAATAATTTGATGACAAACATGACGAAAACTAAATTATTAAAATTCTCTCAAACTAAAAAGAAGGAAAAAAAAGATAATATTACCATTTCAATAAATGAGTTTCCAATAACAACAGAAGAAAAAGCAAAATTTTTAGGGATCATTATAGACTATAATTTGAATTTTGAATCACACGTTGACATGATAAGCAAAAAGTTATCAAGTGGAATTTACATGATAAGAAGATTGTCAAAATTTTGTAGCACCAGCATACTATTAACTGCTTATTATGGTATAATATATCCCCATTTGTCATATGCTGTGCCTATATGGGGAAATACAACTGCAAGTGCAAGGAACTTATTTATTTTACAAAAAATGGCTATCAGAGCAGTTTTTAAGAAATCGAAATATCATTCCTGTAAACAAATTTTCAAAAATAACAACATTCTAACTTTTCCTTGCATTATTATATATTATGAAACATTATTGTTTGTCATGCAAAATTTAGAAATATTTAAAACTCAAGAAACATCAAAAAACATAAGGCATAACCTCAACCTCAAAATTCCTGTTCACAACACTACCTTTTTTAAGAAACATTTATTATACAATGGTGTCATTTTTTATAATAGATTACCAACTAAATTAAAAGAAGAAAAAGATTTGAAGAGATTTAAAAAGTTATTGAAGAAATTACTACAAAAAGGAGCATATTATAAAATTGAAGATTTCCTTAAAGATAAAAAAATTTAATCATGGACGTTTAACAGTATAAATTTTTAAGTCATCAGTCATAATAAACGAAAATAATAGAAGAGACATATAGAAGAATTTAGTATGTAAGTTAAAATTAGTTTGTAATGCCAATGCAATTAATGTAAATTGTTATATGGCAAATAAATATTATTATTATTATTATTCCAAATCATGAATGGCCGTGTGTTGACAAGTGAGCTACCTTATCAGTGTACAAGATGTGAGAAATCCTTCTCTCAAGAATCTCATTTGAAGAGTCACGTTTTGACCCATACTGGTGACCGACCTCTTCAGTGCCCAGTATGTGAGAAATTCTTATCTACAAAATCATATTTGAAGAGACATGTTTTGACCCACACTGGTGAGCGACCTTATCAATGTATAATATGTGAAAAATCCTTCTCTCAAGAATCTCATTTGAAGAGTCACGTTTTGACCCATACTGGTGACCGACCTCTTCAGTGCCCAGTATGTGAGAAATTCTTATCTACAAAATCATATTTGAAGAGACATGTTTTGACCCACACTGGTGAGCGACCTTATCAATGTATAATATGTGAAAAATCCTTCTCTCAAGAATCTCATTTGAAGAGTCACGTTTTGACCCATACTGGTGACCGACCTCTTCAGTGCCCAGTATGTGAGAAATTCTTATCTACAAAATCATATTTGAAGAGACATGTTTTGACCCACACTGGTGAGCGACCTTATCAATGTATAGTATGTGAAAAATCCTTCTCTCAAAAATCTTATTTGAATATTCATGTTTTGACTCATACTAGTCAACGTCCTCCTCATCAGTGTACAAGATGTGAGAAATCCTTCTCTCAAGAATCTCATTTGAAGATTCACGTTTTGTCCCATACTGGTGAGCGACCTCATCAGTGTCAATTATGTGAGAAATCCTTTTCTCAAAAATCTAATTTGAAGACACATGTCTTGACCCATTCTCGTGAGCGACCTCATCAGTGTCCAGTATGTGAGAAATTCTTATCTAGAAAATCACATTTGAAGAGACATATTTTGACCCACACTGGTGAGCAACCTTATCAATGTACAGTATGTGAAAAATCCTTCTCTCAAAAATCTTATTTGAATATTCATATTTTGACCCATACTAGTCAACGTCCTCCTCATCAGTGTACAAGATGTGAGAAATCCTTCTCTCAAGAATCTCATTTGAAGATTCACGTTTTGACCCATACTGGTGAGCGACCTCATCAGTGTCAATTATATGAGAAATCCTTTTCTCAAAAACCTAATTTGAAGAGACATGTCTTGACCCATTCTCGTGAGCGACCTCATCAGTGTCCAGTATGTGAGAAATTCTTTTCTACAAAATTACATTTGAAGAGTCATATTTTGACCCACACTGGTGAGCAACCTTATCAATGTATAGTATGTAAAAAATCCTTCTCTCAAAAATCTTATTTTAATATTCATGTTTTGACCCATACTAGTCAACGTCCTCCTCATCAGTGTACAAGATGTGAGAAATCCTTTTCTCAAGAATCTCATTTGAAGATTCATGTTTTGACCCATACTGGTGAGCGACCTCATCAGTGTCAATTATGTGAGAAATCCTTTTCTCAAAAATCTAATTTGAAGAAACATGTCTTGACCCATTCTCGTGAGCGACCTCATCAGTGTCCAGTATGTAAGAAATTCTTATCTACAAAATCACATTTGAAGAGACATGTTTTGACACACACTGGTGAGCGACCTTATCAGTGTACAGTGTGTGAGAAATCCTTCTATCAAAAATCTTATATGAATAGTCATGTTTTGACCCATACTGGTGAACATCATTCTTAGTGTAAAATATTTGAGGAATCCTACTCTCAAAAATCAAATTTGAAGAGACATGTTTTGACCAACACTGTTTAAACTTCCTTTCCATTGTAAAAATTTGAGAAATCCTCTAAAAGGTTGAATTTGAATCATCATGCTTTGACCAACAATAGTAAGAATCCTAATCAATGTCCAATATACAGATTGGAAAAAAGTCTGGAGAAACAATATAATATCTCTAATATTATTTAGTAAACAAAACTAAAACTTTGCAATCTGATTTTAAGTCTCTAAATCTACTTAACGAAGTACTATATATGTTTAAACCTAAGATGAGCACTTATTAAAATGATGTATCATATGACATAGGTTAATTTAGGTTTTTCTAAGACTTCCTTTAGGTTACTAGGTAACCTCCCTAATGGAAGTGCCAGGGAACTGATTTGGCCTACGTCACATGATACGTCATTTGAAAGTGATTTGCATCCTGATCAATTGTCCACAAACCAGACCTCAAAAACCCAATTTATCTGAAGTTATTAGAATTTTTTTATTAGGGCAATATGATTTTAATACAAAGTTTGATCGCCTGCCATTTTTGACTCAGTCGTCCTTTTGAGGTCAGGTTTGCTGCATTTTTCTCTATTTCTAGACCCCTTTAATTTGATGTACTTATTGACCCATACTTACATTTAAGATTTTCTTCTGACTCCTTTTGGACACCTTTGAAGGTTTAATGTCAATAATCCTTTTTGGAAACATACTTTAATGTCTTAAATAAGTTTAGAAAGTTTTACTTTGATTATTTTTATACTTTTAGGATAGTACATCGTTTCTAGACTTGTATAAGAAATCTTATTCATTAAAATGTAATTTAATGGATCTTGTTTTGGCCCAAAGTAGAGAGTGCCCACGCCAGTGTCCATATTGTCGCTACAGTATTTACATTCCATCCTAGGCACGCTATATCTATTTTACTTTCCTTTTCTTAAAAACTCATCTGAAGCAGCATGTTTTGACAGATAGTGGTGAGTTTCGTAATCAATGCCCAAGATTTTCGAATTTCACTCTTCCTTTTAGAATATTTTGTTGAAAGAATATTATTGGCAAATGCCACAGATGAGAATGCATATGTGTTGCTAATATGCTAGCTTACATTAAGGTGTCCAGATCAGTAAATTTTTTAGACCAAAATATATCTCTGGTCCCCTAAGTGATATTAACAAGGAAAACTTAGCTGTATCTTTAACATCATTGACCTTAAAGAAATGACCCAACCTTTCTATATAATTTTCAAAAGTTCCCACATCTTTATTAAATTTTTGGATTTTTCCAATAATTTGCTTGGACATTTTGCCTTCTTCCAATAAATATTTAGGGCCGGTTTCCGAGTCCGAGGATAGTTAATCCTGGAGTTAGTTTCGGAGATCGGGGATAACTTACTTAACTCGTGGATTATCGTAGTCCAAGAATATCTTTATTCTTTAACTTATGGCATGGGTTAGGAGGGAATTGCTGGGAATTCTCAATTTTGAGTAGTGGCATTCACGGCGTACAGCCTACAGACGACACTCTGTCAAAGGATTTTGTTTACATTTTTGGCCACAGCCCCCGTGTCTGGTCCCTTATCAGTTGACAACGCAACGTTCTGTCTTGGTGGTGTGTTCTCTGTGTATGTGTGTATGAAGATTCTGCGTGACATTATGTTCAATAACCTCCTTTGATAAAATTTATTTAACTATGGCACAAGTAGAATGTGAGGAAAATGTAGAGAAAGAACTGAAGAATAGAAGGAAACTGTTTTAGTTTATTAAAAAAGTATCAGTGTGATTTTTTTTTAACAGTGACGTAGAAACAAAAGATTGATTATTGAGATTGACTGAATGTCTTTGGAATAAAAAATTTTTACTGACACTTCGTAAAAAAAGGATCTTTTCAAACATTTTATTTTAACATATACTAGTAAAAAATGTGCATTATTTAGACGACGTTGTGATTTTATTTGATGTAAATTAAATTTAAAAATAGGAACATGTTTATAATATTATGTAAAAAAACTATTTTTGTCCCTAGTAGCGTTGATCCCATCAACTATACCTAGAACACCAAGGAACCCATTTGGCTAAAAAAATATTTTTTGTAGAATAGTAGCCTGTATAAAACTTTTATGCATAAGTTTTTTTTCATTTAAATATACAATACTTCCCGATGTACAATTTTGCAAGCAGACGCTTTTGATATGTGTCATGGGGAGCCCTGCGATCATTTTCAGAAGGCCTTGGGGCAATCCGCCTTGCAAGTTCATGAAGACTTTCTTAACCTAAAACGGAGTTTAAATTTTTCGTTACTTTGTGTCGTAAAATGGGTTTACAGCTCGTACACAAGTCTCAGTTGAAGGGGTGGAGGCGCATAGCTGGGATAGTCACAATAATCGAGGCATTCCATATCACATTAATCTAAAAACAACCATAACCTAAATGTCTCATTGCCAACCTAGTATTGAGTGAATCTCATCACTAATCTCAGGTTACAGCTCCTACTGAAAAAGATATTCCTCAACTTAACCCTACCCTTCGTCAGGATTAAAATGCTCAAAGATATTCCTTCACTTAGCCAAAAGATAGTCTACGACTAAGCAGTTGTGGGTTAAATTTCAACTCCGAAATTCAAAAGAATAAAACTTAACTTGAGGATTAAATAACACCTGACTCGGAAACCCGCGAGAGTAAGTCCGGGAATATCCCTCCCGAGTTAACTCTCGGGTTAGCGATATTCCTAGAGTTGAGGTATCCTTGAGCTCCGAAACCCAATTTCTTTAGTCCTAGACTAAAAACTGGTTTATACTGGATTTTAGTCCGAGAATAGAGATAACCCTGGACTCGGAAACCGGCCCTTAATGTAGTACTAAAATTGAAAAAACTTATAATTTTGTAGTTTGTCACCATGTGACTGGCTCTTGCTTTCATGTGTTGCCTTGCCAAATATCTTCCAATCCAATTTGAATTCTTCAATTTAATAAAATGCTCTTTATAGCAATTTATACTCACGATTTTATCACTGCAAATTAATTTTCAGTTACAATCACTTTCAAAACAAAAAATACTTCTCAACTTTCACTCTTGCAAGAATCAACACTACTTTTCCTGTCACTATTGTTTGAAACTAGAACAAGTTTAGAGAGAAGTAGTTCCACTACATCTTAACTCCCCGGTTGACTCCTCCAAACTGGTCTTGGTCTTGGTTGGTTTGTCCAGCTGACCTTTGGCCATCAGTAGTCTCTTATTGCATTTCCAGGCATACCAATTTAACAAAATAAAATATCTTCTTTTTACTCAACTAAAATATTTCTTTACCTTATTATCTTATACTCTAAAACAAGCTCCATTTGTCCGGGCAAAGTTTTTTTTCGCTCCAAGGATTTTTGATTTTTTATTGAATATGGGGGTTTTGGCCACCAGAAATCGATTGGAGCTGGTCCCATAGCTGGGAAAAATCCAGTTTTCGCGCTAGAGCTCTTTAAAGTTTCCATGTTATCCTTATGGAGATTTTTTAATTGAACAAAAATCAGCTGGTAACTGTAGATATAAACCAATGTGTTACATCTTTAACCTGTTGCTTAGGAAAATTATACCAAAGTGCAGCACCCGTCGGCTTGGCGAGAGAGCGAAGCGAACGAGCTCGTCTTTAAAATAGAAGAGGGCGAGTGAGCGGAGCGAACGAGCTTTGTGTGAGAACGAAAGTAATAATTTTACCGAGCTTAAGCTCGGTCCCCCTGGTACTTATACTCTAAAACAAGCTCCGTTTGTCCGGGCAAAGTTTTTTTCGCTCCAAGGATTTTTGATTTTTTTATTGAATATGGGGGTTTTGGCCACCAGGAGTCGAATGGCGTTGGTCCCATATCTGGGAAAAATCCGGTTTTCGCGCTAGAGCCCTTCAAAGTTTCCATGTTATCCTTATGGAGATTTTATTAGTGGAACAAAAATCAGCTGATAGTTTAAAACAATTATACCAAAGTGTAACACCTGTCGGCTTGGCGAGTGAGCGAAGCAAACGAGCTCGTCTTTAAAATGGAAGAGGACGAGTGAGCGGAGCGAACGAGCATTGTGTGAGAACAAAAGCAATAATTTTACCGAGCTTAAGCTCGGTCCCCCTGGTACTAACACTTAATTTAAAGGCTGAATAAACATTAATAACCGACACAGCCAGGACCACTCCGTATACCGACCTTTTCAATGTTCTGCTTGGTAGAAAGCCTGCACTAGCCTGTCTGATGTCCGGAGACTCATGGTAATACACACCGGGGAGCGGCCTTGTCAGTGCCTGACGTGCGATTAATCTCTTACTCGTTGTTTGGATCAAAGAATAATTCATGTTGAATCTCCAATCGCTTACTCGTTGTTTGGATCAAAGAATAATTCATGTTGAATCTCCAATCGCTTACTCGTTGTTTGGATCAAAGAATAATTCATGTTGAATCTCCCTGGAGAGTGGTCCTCAGCTGTGTAAAATCTATGAAACATTATTTAGTTGATAAACATATGTTTACATGTAGTCAATGTTTTTATTGCTGTTCTTTAAATTAACTGAGAGATTTGTAGTTGTTCTATACTTGCTATTCAAAGTGCCTTTAACGTACTTTCCTTTAAGACAAATCTTACTGTAGATCTAAACCTGAGAAGAAAATTTGCTCAAATAATTATTAGATAGATGTTGCAGTATGATAGCTTATCCGTAGGGGTTAAAACTTATAAGCATTTGTCACATGCATTTATAAATATTTGCATTTTATAGTTTTATTATATTTGTAGCAACTGTAATTTAGAATTCAATTTTTATCTGTGAAAATTTTTTATTTTGTGAACGTTCAAATAAAATTTATGCAAACATCAAAATCTTTGTATCATTTCTACATCAGAGACATTTTAACTAAGAGATTGTGGTAGCCATCATAGTTTTTTTATACAATACATACACCCTTAGACATCAGTCACAATTCTGCAGATAACGGTTTGGCTAGCTAGCAAGATAACCAGAAGCTATATTAAGTTGTTATTTTTGTCTTTTCAAAAATAAATTATCTTAAGTTCGAGTCAATCCAGATTCCGTCTTTCCCCCATAAGAGCAATGTTAAACGGGAAACCAACTAACTCTTTTATTTGTACAGAAATAATGGTTTATAGCTCTAAATAAAGGGTTCATCAAATCATCGGATTTGGTTTGAGAGAGGAATTTTTGATAAAAAGTAGTGATTTTTACTAACTTGAAACAACAAAGCAAGTTTTTTTACAACTTTCAAATCCTTTTCTACAGAGTTTTATAAATTATGAATGAATGAAAAAGTGTTTTATTGCATGTTAAGTACAGTGTTTACATTATATCTTATAAACTAACACATTTAGCAATGGTCGCAAAAGACCGTCTGCTGAGGTTGATACTACTATTACTGAACTAAATCTCTTTCGGCAATTTTCAAAAACAACTTAAACACACTTTTGTATACAGAAAGAAAAACTATTAAAAGGAGAAAATCATGGTTAAACTATACCACCTATTTTTCAATATTCATTAAAACCTTCAACCTATTCAACTATTGTAATACATGTAGGAAAAGATATGACTTGTTAATTAAAAAAACAAAAAGTTTTATAAATTATCTACAAAGAATCGATCTTGCAAAAGGAACGGTGAATTCAATTGAGATTCAAACGCTATTCATCCTGAAACAATCGTATAAAAAATAAAGAAATTATATGACAATGTGACAAATGCCAGGGACAAGTTTAGCATTGCTCTTATGGGAAATAAATCCAACATGGCGGCACTCCAACGCCCTTTTAATATAATGGTGGCTTGGTAAGGCCTATGTTGGGCATCATAATACTTTTGGAATATGGTTTTTAGAGCATGTGAATCCACTATGATAACCAAGCGCACCACATATGAGTTGCTTGATAGTGTGCAACTCATATACTACTGCTCATACACTACCGGGGACTGCCACCCCAGTCACTGCCACTGACCGGTGCTCTAATTATGTTGTCTGCTGAGCCCTTGGAGAAATTATATATAAGGAGTGGCCACGTCCTTATGGATATACCATGCTAAAGTGAAGCCGGCCGCTCCCCACCACTAGAGTGGCACGGCTGGCCGTAGAGTGGCATGGTGCCGCCGCTGTAACACGGGCGAGATAGGAAAAAACGGGACCCGCGCAACTTTGAATTAAAATCCTGAGCACACCAGGCAAATCACATAGAACAGCTTTTGCATTTTAAAAGAGGATTAAATTCTCTATCCGGTGATATAATTTTGTTCTACATAAAAAACATATTTTAATTTATAAAGGGACATTAAAGTAAAATATCTGTATTGAAGAGATGATTTTAATACATTAAAAACGAAATTTAAATTATCTCAATGTATATGTGTTACTGTAAAATTGATTTTATTGTGTAGTACAATACTTTTAACAAAAATAAATATAAGAATTGATATTTTTTAATGTAAATTGCTTATTATAATTTGTAAAAACCTAAAGAGGTGTAACCGCTTTAAGTGCTTGATGTTCAGAATCATTTACAATATATTAGACAGTAATATATTGGCATATAATTAATTACTCATAATTACTTTTGATGGGTTAATAATAATAAAATAACCAAATAATAAGAAGTACGGAATTTAGGGTACAATAACTCAAAACTAACTTATAAACAATAGACGATTATTCGTCAAATACTTAGTAGACTATATGTACTAACAAGAAAAACTACCCTTTAAGGTTATCAACACAATTAGAATAATTTATTAATATTAATAAAAAATTACTAATTGTGATTACGGTTTTTTATAATAGCATTAAATTTAGTCGACGTTTGTAAAATACATAGCCTTAACATAGTTATTTTAACTTGATAAATATAGACCTAAAACTTAACAAATTATTTAAAAACTTTTATAAAATTTATTCTGTTATTTAAAACAAGTAATTACACTTAAACTTCCATGATTCAACGACTCGGTAGCCCTCGCCACTTGACGAGCGCGGCGCGGCGGCTTCGCTCCTAGCCCCGCGTGGCCACTCCTTACATATAATTCCTCCAAGGCTGAGCCTGGCACGTTTCACCATTAACTATAGAACGCTTCTCTACACCTTTTCCACTTTTATTTCAGAAACAATCATGTTGATTTCAGAGAAGACCATTTGTATTTTAGAATTGTTATATGTATTTCAGAAAACAAATTATTAAATTCAGATTAGTGATTTTCATTTCAGACATTGTCAATTGAATTTAATATTAATAAATTAAATTTGAGAAATAGTAAATTGTATTTCATAAAGCAAGTTATTAAATTCAGATTAGTGATTTTTATTTCAGATGATGTCAATTGAATTTCATAATAATAAATTTAATTTGAGAAATAGTAAATTGAATTTCAGAAATAGGAAATTGAATTTCAGAAATAATAAATTAGGCTAACATAGTAAATTGTATTTCAGAAGTATAAAATTGTAATTAATAAATTGCAGACTTCAGATTAACAAATTTATCTTGAAAACAATAACTACAAAAATGAATTATTTCCAAATTAAGTATTTCTGAAGTACATATGAAAACTTCTTAAAATTAAATAACTCTTTCTGAAATACAATTAATATTTTCCAAAATAAAACTATTATTTTCTGAAAGTAAATTGACTATTCGGAAATTCAAATGATACACTCTGAATTTAAATTATTAAAACTGAAATGCATTATACATATTCCAAAATAAATGTAATGTGTTCTGAAATGAAAGTGACTATTCTGAAATTCAAATGGTACACTCTGAATTTAAATCATTCAAACTGAAATACAAATAACCATTTCTGAAATAAAAATTACTAAAATGAAATAAATTTTACAAATTCTGAAATAAAAGTGGAAAAGGTGTAGAACTAATAATAATAATAATAATAATGCTTTATTGTCAAGAACACATCATTACATTTGTGCATAGACATAGTCAGGTCATACAACATGCATCATACAACAATAAAATATAACAGGCCCATAAGAACTATTTGAAATTTATGTCTAGGTTATAAGGAACTTTGTTGATGAGGAGTGCTTTAAGTCTGTTGTTGAAAGCTTTTCCATTTAATGTTTTTAAGTTATTTGGTAACATATTGAAATATATAGCTCCTCTAATGTAGGGACTGTTTGAAGTTAAATTTAATTTGCAGTTGTTTCTATGTATGAAGTTACTTTGGCGAGTATTGTAGCTGTGAACTTGATAATTTTTTATTGAAAATTTATTATCATTTTTAACCAATAATATTGTTAAGTAAATGTACAATCCATAAATAGTGAGTAAATTATATTTTATAAGAAATTGTTTACAAGATGTTTTGAAATCAACATTTGCGATTAATCTCACAGCTCTTTTCTGCAAAGTAAAAACCCTTTTTGTGTATGTGTAATAGGTGCTACCCCACAGCAGTAATCCATATGAAATATAAGGATAGATTACACCAAAATAAACAGTTTTTATCCCATCAGCATCTAAACTAAAAGCCAATCTTTTCATTAAGTACAAACCAGAAGAAATCTTATTACAAACATGATCTACATGATTTGACCAAGATAAATTATTATCAAGATACAAACCTAAAAATTTATTTTTGTTATTTGAGTGTATAAGATCATTCTCAATTTTAATCTCAATATGGTCCATTTCATTACGCGGTCTAAACAAAAGTAATTCAGTCTTGTCAGTATTCATTGAAAGTTGGTTTTCCTGAAAGTAGCCTAATGCCTCAGAGATAAAATTTTGCACCCTAATTTCAAGGTTATTCACATCTTTTGCCCAGCAGAGAGCTGAAGTGTCATTAGCATACATTGAGATAAAGTTTTCTGGCCGGATAGGGAAGTCATTAACAAAAATAATGAAGAGATAAGGACCCAAAATTGATCCTTGTGGGACCCCACAAAACATTTGTTCTGGTGGAGACTGAATTCTTTGTAAGAAATTATGTTTTTCATTTAATATTTGGGTGCTCTGATACCTAAATTCCAAGTAAGATTTCAATATTCTCAAAAGTTTTCCTTTTACACCATAGCGTACCAATTTAAGAAGAAGGAGGTTATATAGTCAATGGTGTCACTATCAACAGCCCAGAAGACCGGGAAAAAATTATTATTATATTTATTAGTTTACATTATATTTTTCTTGTATGACTTCTTACATAAAGTTTAATATTTTTGTATTATTTATAAATGTGGCTCATATATGTGCCGCCCTTCCATCTTTTTTTTTGTGTACGCCAGTGGTATTTTTTAACGTTTTGACAAGGAACAGTCCAAATTCCAGTCTTGTTACTTTCTAACATCGACCAGTTGTTAGAAAGCATCATTAATTAATAGCCCAATGGCAAATGGCAACTGGATCCGGAATCAAACCTTTTAAAAGCTACTAACTTTTCTCAGGATCGAACCAGCAACCTTTGGATTCAAAGGCGAGCACAATAATCACTCAGCTACCCAACCAATGGTCTTTCTTGATATACTATAATTTATTTATTTTACTATAAAAGTAATTTTGTGAGATAGGGGCAAAAATATGAGCCGGTATTAAAAAAAAAAAAGAAAAGATATATAGAAGGGTAAATCAAGGTGATTTTTTTCAATATGCCAGCTGATTATTTTTTTTATTTAAGGCCCGGTGCACACGAGCGTTTTGCGTTTGCGTTGATGCAGCTTTATTTTGCAGCGGCGTTTGAGCAGTGCATTTACTTAAATGGAACAGTACACATGTAAACGCTCGTGTACACCGGGGAAGCCGCGTCGACGCAGCGTGCACGCAGTGTATTTTGACGCTCGTGTGAACCAGGCCTTAATACTTGTTTATTTATTTCAAGGACAGAAGGCCAGAATGCTCATTACATCACAGCAGTAGTGTTCCAGCTGATCAGTGTTGCCAAAAGCGGGCAATTTCAAAAAGCAGGGGTTTTCGCGGGGTGTGGGTAAAAATTTTGATATTTTAGGGGCTTTCTAGGTAATTATTAGGGAATTACATTGAAATTGTGTCACTTCAGATTCGCTGTAACACTAACACCACTACTGTGAAGTCATCTCTCTGAGTATTCCAGCCTTGAGTGTAGCTGGCCTTGGCGGATCCAAAGTTTTTTTTTTTTTTTTTTTTTTTGAGGGGGGGAGTAGTTAGCAAAGATTAACAAGCATGAGACAAACAGTTGGGCGGCGCTTAGCCATCGAAAATAAATCACTATATCACTATTTTGAGACAGGAACCTCACATAATGGGTATTTTAACCTGAATGAATGAGAGATGATGAGTGTAGGATGATTGTGGCGCGATCTTGTGGTCTTGTCACTTACTAAGGCCGACATTCTCCTTAGACAGGACTTTTAATTGATAGCCCAACAGCCATTAGTATCTAAGGACCTACCACAATTCCGAACCACAATTTTGACCTCACATATATACGAATTGGTCTATTTATGAGGATTGTCTTTATGGATGAACTAATATTCACTAATGCGGACGTTAATCCCCACTAGGGAATATCGCATCCACAAGCTATCGCTTATATCCACAAGGTGATTCTTCTATAAACCATGGTTGTTAACCCTCTCATGACAGCGATTTCATAAATAAACTACACCACAGTGAGTCAAACGGTAAGTTCAGTAATTCAAGCTGAAAGAAAACACCTTTTTATCATTCTGCATGAAATCAGCTTGTTTTTTGTTCTCTCAACTGTACCAAAACCGATTCTTTTTTTGTCCTAGGACTAAAAAATCATCTGGAGAATTTTTAGGTCCTAGCAAGGCAATTAGAACCCTATTTGCCTTGGGTCCTAGGACTGAAATGTCAGCTGTTTGCTATGTATATTATTATTAATTTATTAATGTTGAGGAGCAGAATTTTGAAATTCAAACGTAAAGAGCATTGTTTGTAAATAACATAAATGTAAACACTGCATATTAATAACTTTGTAAATATAACCTCGAAAATACAACTTTACTGGTAATATTTTTAATGATCAAAAGTCTAATTTTGCATTATGATAAAAAACGTTTTTCATCACTCGGAGCAAAAGTGTCTTTAATGCTTAATCGTTTTTAAAAACTCGGCTGTGCCTTGTTTTTAAAACATGATTGGCACCAAAAAGACCCACTTTTGCTCCTAGTGATAAAAACTACTATTTTATCATTCTGTATGAAATCAGCCTGTTTTTTGTTCTTACAACAGTACCAAAACCGATTTTTTTGTCCTAGGACTGAAAAATCCGGTGGGGAATTTTTTAGGTCCTAGGACTGAAAAGTCAGCTGTTTGCTAAGTATATTATTATTGATTTACTAATGTTGAGGAGCAGAATTTTGGAATTTAAACATTATAAAGAGCTTTGTTTGTAAATAACAGAAATGTAAACACTGCCCATTACTTATTTTATAAATATAACCTAGAAAATACAACTTTATAGTAAACATTTTTTATCAAAACTCTAATTTCGCATTATGATAAAAAAAGTTGTTCCTCACTCGGAGCAAAAGTATCTTTGTGATGCTTAAGATTAAAAATTCAATTGCGCACCAAAAAGACCCATTTTTGCTCCTAGTGATGAAAACTACTATTATTATTGTTATGGTTGGCTGTGGCCACTCGAAAACATTAGTAGTAGTTTTTTCATCACTAGGAGCAAAAGTGAGTCTTTTTGGTGCGCAATCGAGTTTTTAAAAACGTTTACGCATCAAAAAGATACTTTTGCTCTGAGTGATGAACAACGTTTTTTGTCATAATGCGAAATTAGACTTTTGATAAAAAATGTTTATTATAAAGTTGTATTTTTGAGGTTATATTTACAAAGTAAGTAATATACAGTGTTTACATTTCTGAACACAAACAATGGTGTTCAGTCCTAGGAAAAAAATGGTTTTGGTACTATTGAGAGAACAAAAAACAGGCTGATTTAGTGCAGAATGATAAAAACGATTTTGTTCAGTGCATTTTTAAATAAAAATTTAAAAAATTTTTATTATTATTATTATTTTTTTTTATCAGATCACCTCTTTACATTCCAAATCCACAAGATAACTTAATATCTAATTGATTTTTTTTTTTCAAATTTTGGAGGGTAAAAAATTATTTTGTAAGTACATAAATATTTATTCGAAACACTTTTTACACAGTAACAAAATAAGCTATGTGAAATATCACAATGAAACTTGCATTACAACAACATTGATAACCAAAAGTTGAATATTTCTAAATTGTATTTGTTTAAATTATGTCTGTGGTAATAATATAGGTCTAATTTATAACAAAGAAAATTTCATTTAAATTCATTTTACCCCAGTTTATATGAAAAGTCTTTAAAATATTAATCATTTTCCAAGTTTGAATCAAGGAAATTTTTTAGAGCATAATTGAATACTTTCTAATTGTTTATCGGACTGGATGCTTTATTGCATTAAGCCATTTATTATCATCAAATCAGATTCCAATGGACAGAAAATATGAGTCTTACATAGGCCTATTGAATATGATATAAATCAGGATTTCACAATGAATTAGTTAACTAAAATTAAGGACAAATCTTGAATCGAAAATTACCTTGCACATTTAACAATTGATAGACCAAAGAAGCTCTAATGATTAAAAATTCATCTTTTTATCCGTAATCAGAGATTTAAACTCGAGGAAGCTCAATTTTGAGAGAAAGATTTTAAGAAAATCTTGTCTGGAATCTAATCCCTGATGGATTTTGTGTAAGGTACTGTAATTAAGTACTATGGTATCCTGTTTTCATAACACATATCCTGGCATCCCAACCAACCCTCTTGAAATTCAATTTGGGCTCAATTTATTAATCTGTGAGATACTCTTATCTGTTTGTTATTGTTACAATTCCTTCAATTTTGAAAGCTGCAAATTACACTTAAGTTATAACTAAAACAACATCGAGTGGTGTGCGTGTAAATCTTTTTTTTTTAAATGAAAGTTGAAAATCAAGTATGAATTGTTTCTGGCAATAACTCATATGCGTGTTCGGCCATGTCACATATAACATTTTCAATAACTTAATTGTACCTGTATCCTCTGGAGAAAATGGTAGCCTATTCCGTTTAAACAGATATATTTTATGTTTACTTTGTTACGTGTTTTAACACCTGTCATATTCATGTTAAAAATCTACTAAAATATATTTTGGACGTCAAAATATCACTTTATCAAAATAAATACATACAATGATTTTTTATTTTACTCAGAGTTCCTTTAAAAACACCTCTTTGCTCCTAAAGCATGCAACCACTCCTGTCTAAAGATTATCTCTCACAGTTTGTGAAAAACAGTCATGTTTTGATGGTTAAAATATCTAGTTCTACATTAATTTAAAATCTAAGCCAGTTCAAGTGTGAATCAGGGGACCAGTGGAAGATTTTCGAGTCATTCCAGCAATGTCGTGCATCCAAATCCTTTCTTTCCAGGAAATTTTAATCCAATTCTGTGTACCTGTAAACTTTAATGTTGTTTACAGTTTTTTACTAAAAAGTATATAAACTTTTGGACTTTGTAGGATGAGGATTTCAATCAATGAGGGAAATCAATTTTTGTATAGGCATTTTCCCATGTTGTACATTGATCGTAAGGAAACTAATATTCAAGCTTTTTTATATTTATTTATTTATTTATTATTTTTTTATATTTTTTTTATTAACACTAGTGGCACTTTGTAGGAGAGTAGCAAATGATTTTAGAAAAAAACGGTCCAAACCCGTCAAACTCAATATCATGCAAACTCTGAAAATGCAGATCGCATAATTAAGAGTGCACTAAAAGAAATTTTACATCTGCCAATTGACACCCCGGACCATATTATGTTATATTCAAATAAAGAGTACAAAGGTCTAGGTCTGTTTAAGACTAAGTGGGAAGTATATCTGCAACACATGAATGCTTGGCAAAACCTGTTGTTCATAGACAACGATTATATCAGAAAAACAAGAAACTTAGAAGACGAAATAGAATATTGTACCAATAAGCTTGACTACGAATTCATGATGCAGATCTACATAAAAATACACAAAAAACTGATATTAAGAAAATACAGAAAAATCTGTGATACAGGGATAAAGCTTGGTGCAATTTGCCCTATAAAGGGAAAGAAGTTGCCCTGTACGAACAATATCCAGCTGCTAATGCTTAGGTTAAGACTCGTGATGTAATGTTTGGGTTAAGGCCTATCTTGTGATGAATGGAGGGATGCTCTGAAGATGACAGCAAACATTGCTCAGGTAAGATCTGTACCAGGTAGGTCCCAGGATGGTAACCACTGTCGACACTGTTGCAGTGAGATTGAAATACTTGCCCATGTCCTGGGATCCTGTACCTTCAGTGACAATCTCCGAAACTCCAGACATCACATGATATGGTCAAAAATTGCTGAAGAACTCCGAAAGCAGAAATTGGAGGTTTATGAAGAGGTCAGCGGAGTCGCAGAGAATGGTGGGACGAGAAGGATCGACATAATAGCAATTAATAAGTTGACAAGAACTGGTGGATCCTAGTGACGTAATTTTTCTGCCGTCTTATGAACCCACCAGGATTTTCGAAACACTGTTTTGCCGGCCTCCAGCCTAGGGCGGTAATAGAAGCGGTAGCGGAGAAATCTAGAATATAAGAAGGTAAGTGACAACAACATCAAATAACAAATCAGTAACGTAGTTCTGGTAGTTCAGCTGATGGCATTAATGTTAAATATATATGACGTAGATGGGAAATTAGTGCTTTTCCCTTGGAATCAGCTGTAGTTGTCACCTACCGTATTCTAGTTTTCGGTGGCCTTAGCTGATGTGAAGTGGTTGCCTAGCAACTATAAACACAGGCAGTACATCTTGCTAGGTTAGTTGAGGTTATGTTTTGTTTTGTTTGTTATGAACAAAAAAGTAATTTTTTCACTTGTTTAGAATTTATTCAATTGTGTAGTGTGATGAAAAATATCGTTCGTAACTCGGGCCGAAAGCGTTTTGCCAACCTTCGATCGTTTCAAGTTCTTGACTTCGTCTCGAACTTGAAACACAATCTTGGGGGCCGGCAAAATGCCACTTTCGGCTGTTATGACGAAATATACTGTTTGATACACCCTTTTTAATCCATTAATTGGAAAGCTAACCTTCAATTCATCTACCTCCCACCCCTTTAATTTCATTTATTTAAAAAATATTTCCATAAAAACTGGGATAACGTTGTATTTGCCGTATTTGGCTAAGTGTAAGTTGTTCCACTAACAAATAAACAGCATTTAACAAAATATACCATGGTAATACACTGTATAGAACACAGACTCACATCCATACATTCTTGCCTTAATATCTAGAGAACTTGATAAATATAAATATTTGCATTTCATAACAAGAACAATGTTAGAAAACTTAGCACTGATTCACAGTTAATTCCACATGTAACATCAGAACAGTAATAGTGTGCAACAATTTCTTTTTGATGCAGAAATGCTGTACTGAACAACATACAACCACAATATAAGTTTGTGAAATGCATTTTAATTCTTGAGTGACTTGAGGATACTTTAGAAGTTTAACAATAATGTTTAGTTATTATGTACATTAAAACAATTACAAATTAAACTAACTGGCAAAAAATTACGGTTTTTTCCTTATGAATTGCGTGGAAATATAACATAAAAAAATAACAGAAGAAAAAAATTATAAGGCGCAAATTAAACAAACATGTATTAAGATAAAAAGTTTAATTCTTTTACTTTGACAATAAAACCAATTCAGGAACAGATGTATAAAATTTTTTTGGAAATAACAAACATAAACATGTGAAGGGTAAGGACAAACACGTTAATTTTAAACCAAGACATGGTCCTGAAAACAACAACAAAAATCTATCACAAACTTAAATGCAACAAAGCAAAACTAATATAAACTAACAGAAATAACATAACTGGAATTTGGTTGGTTATTATTTTGTAACAGAAAAAAATCACAGTCATTGTAACAGTTTAAAAATTATGATGATAAGTTGCTTCTATTTTTAAAAAGTCATAAAATAAAATGCTGGATTTTGGAATGTTAGTTTTAAGGAGACAAAACATACACAAAACCTAATTAGATATTAACATTGTACAAAACGGACAAACAACAATTAGATTAGGGTAGGCTGAATTACTTTGTTAACAAAAACCGTAAATGACTTTAAGATATTAAAATTTAATAAATGGAAAAATATTAACAATTTACAAATTACAAAGTTTAATTTCTTGTAGGTACTGTGTGTTTGTATTATAATATGGTCTTGTCCAGAAACCAATTCAGCATAATAATTTAATTTCCATGTAAGTACACCTAAATATTGTTTAATGTTTTTTTCTCCTTTATATATAACTTAACACTAATAAAACGATTTGTAATGTGATATTTTTGGAACAACGTTTACTTGTCAGATAGACATAACATACATCAGGCTTAAAAAACACTTTTAAAACATCATGAATACTTAAAATATAAAATACTGTTGATGAACGGAATGGAAATATTATAAGAACGATGCTTTAAGCAAGCGTTGCTTGGAGGAACAAAGGATTTTTAAACAATTCTCTGCAATATATCTTTCTAGTTTCAAAATAAAAATTTTAAAATGTACAACAAAAGTAGGAAAAGTAAACTTAAATGGAATATATAAAAACTAAATTTCTAAGTAGTACACATGTGTTAACAGCGATAATACGCAAATGTCGTGATTGATAGACCTAAATGAAAGACAGAGTTGTCGAGGGCACGATAAGTTCGATCAGAAAATACTTTGGCATATAAAAACGAATCACAACTCGATCGGATTAAAACATACGATAAAACTAAAAAAAACTTAACCTAAGTAGGAGGGACGCTGGTAAGGCAACGCTTAAGTCTGGACTAAATTGCACGTTTACACGTTTTTGGTAGAGTTAGGATTTTGCGGTAACGAGGGTGAAAGGTGGTCCGATGTGGTCTACCATCAGCTGGGTAGGTCGTGCGTCATGATCGGGACTAGCAAGTCATCCATGTTGGGCAGAACGAGCACTCGCTGGAACATGATGATCAAATCTGATTTGTATCCCAAGAAAGAATACAGTACACTCTCGTTCATCGGAACTAATGTGGCGGACGGCCAGTTTGGATGTCAAAAATTTCTGATGAAGCGGAGGCCGTCGTGAGTCATCATTTCCGCCCGTACGGTGACCTATCGTGATTGTATTCACTCTTGTTTTTAAGGCAACACTAGAGATTTTATGAAAATAAGGCACTCAAACTTTGAACATGGTAACAAATGAACCTATAGGAATAAAAACAACGCAGGAAATAAAGATCCAAAATCGTTATTCTCATATTCCATATTTATATTCCACTCATATTCCAGCAGTCAACTGACTTCCACGTAACGCAGGTGCAGTCGCGACGTGAGACACACTGAATGACAGTTTGGGAAGCGGTCGAAACGGATGTTCACTTCCTGCCCCCTTTCTCTTTCTATTTTTGTGGGAATACTCCACGGCCTCGTAAATCACATCGATACGTACAGATTATGGAAAACGCCTGATGACGTTAGACGCAAAATGTGATACTTCACTGTTGTGCGGATAGAACGAATGGAAATTGAAGGCGCTAAAACGGAAAAATTATTTATTTCGTAAGAAAAAAAAAATTAATAATATCCAGATTTTCAGTTCCGATGAAGCGGAGTTCCGATGTCGCCGAGTCCGATGAACGAGAGTGTACTGTACTACTAACCATACAGCAATCAACTTGGTGTTCAAATTATTTTTACTGATGGGAAATAAGAACGTAAGAAACACCTATAAAAAAGGGGCGACCACAAAAAAGCTTCTTTTTAAAATCTTTATTACCTTGTGCAGGACTGGGCAAAACTGCTGTAATGTAATAGACAAGGGCTGTTTCATTAGTGGGTAAAGCAATGTAAAAATTAGTACCCAAAACGTCACTAGCCTGATCAGCTGGTACATGTTATTCTTATGGACATCAGATGGATTACGTCACCGGCCTGACTCAAAAGCGGCACTTTCCAACATCAAAGGAATGAAACAGCCCTTCTTTTGTTCATATGTTCTCCGCAGTCCTGACCTTGTAGGGCCTGTATAATTTTAAAGGTCTTTGAAATGTTTCATTCGTTTAGGGACTAGTAAAAACAAACACTGGAAAAACAAGACTGACAAAACATTGGGTTGGGTAGCAAGTAAAAATCAGCATGGATGTTTTACCCAGAATTCTTGTGAAGTGCTGTCGGTGGGTATGTCCATAATTAAAAACAAAAACATAATGTTTAATGTTTATAATGTTTATTGTGTGTTTGTTGTGAATAGCCAACGGAACTGATTAATTAAAATATAGTTACATGCCAATTTTCAAAATACCGTATAGTTCAATTCAAACTCAATACAGAAGGCAGTAAGACTGAGCAAAGAATTGTCAGCAAGAGATTAAAGCCCATCCAAAAAAAACACGGCGGCGGACAGTTCAGGAACGGTCAGAGCAGTGCAGAGTTACCGGTTGTCTCGCCATTCTTGTGTTACTAGGCCTAGATGTTTGTGCATTTTATCATGTGTGTAGAAACTGTATTTTGTGTTTTTGTAAGAGGTGACAAAGTAATCATGACTGACAAATTTTAGTTGTCCCTGAATGGATATAATTATGACCCAGTAGGGTTGAAACCCAGGTCATCCACATTGGACCAAGTGTGGACTTTGGTATGTAACCATATTTAAACAATGGTGTTATGTTTTACCTGGAATTCGAGGCTGAGTTTTTTCTCGATTATCCTAGAGATGACGTGAACAGCGTGTTGCCCAAACTTGGGCTGAGCCGACAGCCACAGCTTGGGATTTGTGCGGAAACCATACCTGACAAACACCAAATCAAGCAATGACATTTTTTCTTTGGTAATTTTTTCCATTTGATCTTTGGTTTTTTATTTACCAAACAATAAATGAGTACTTTTACTTTGAATAGTTACACCATTACTTACACAATCTGATTTTCAGAACCAGAACCTATTGAAGAAAAAAATACATTACTTAAGAATCAATTTAAATGTATCCAGACTAGAGGACATTGGAAGGAATTTTGAGAGTGTGAAATGAAAATTTGAAATAGAATTTTCTGACCCAATGTAACTTATATGCCTGTTATTGTTTCTAAGCCAAAATATCAACTAAGTCCACTGAATCGAGTTAATTATGTTATTTTAGGAGACCGATTGAATGTGTCACTCTATTAGTATGTGGTGACTTAAGACCTAGACCTAAGCCTATAATAAATTTTGAGCTGAAGGGCAGGTCAGGTGTGACAGGAGTTTGTAGCTTACAGTACTTTGCCTGCCTGAAAAATATTAGGTCCTGCAATAAAATCTTACAGTGGGTACAAATTATTCTCAGTTTATTTCATGACCAAAGTAAGGGAGTATAACTTGTGATTGGGTTAGGTGGGTAAATTGCTGTTAGATCCACACACATACATTGATCGGAGTCGCTGGTGTTTTCACCACCGATGGTCAACACTTTCGGCAACGTCGTTGTCTTTCATACCAACCATGGTAAGCCATTACCAAGATTCACATCCCCCTAACCCTTGCACCAGATTTCATTGCTGTCTAATAAAGAATCGAAATATCCAAAATATTGAGTTATACAGGGTGTCCGACTTCAACCTTTACCAACTTTTCCAGGTTACTAAGCATGCCAAAACAAACGGAGAAATAATATAAACATATGTCTTAAAATGCTTTGTTAAGCCGCTACTCACCATTTTGTTTTTTACACTTAAAAATTTTTATTTCCGTAACGGCTTGTTGTATTGAGTTCATATTTAACATGTACCTTAATTACACCAATGCCCATTTATAGAAAAAGTATTATTTTTTTCCGATGAATATTTTCAAAATAGTGGCCATTTTAAATTTTTAAACTAAAATATCTCAAAATCAATAAAATTTATAAAAATATTACAAGAAACAAAAAATTTGACAAATTAAACTATCTAAACAGTGATACCAAGTTTTTAAGAATCCGACAACAAATAACAGAGTTATTGTGGTTTTTCTGCAGAAAAACACTGATTTTGCACTATGATTAATGCCAATTTAGGTTATTTTAAGAGGAAAATCTCAATAACTCTGTTATTTGTTGTCGGATCCTTACAAACTATTTATTGGTGTCTTTTCAACTATTTATTGGTATATTGTATCACTGTTTAGATAATTTAATTTGTCAAATTTTTTGTCTCTTGTAGTATTTTTATAAAATTTACCGTTTTTGAGATATTTGAGTTTAAAAATTTAAAATGGCCATTGTGAAAATATTCATTGAAAAAAATAATACTTTTTCTAAAAATGAGCATTGGTGCATGCAAAATATGAACTCAATACAACAACCCGTTACGGAAATAAAAATTCTTAAGTGTAAAAAATTAAATGGCGGCTAGCAGCTTAACAAAGCAATTTAGGACATATGTTTATATGATTTTTCAGTTTGTTTTGGCATGCTTAATAACCTGGAAAAGTTTGTAAAGGTGGAAGCTGGACACCCTGTATAATTGCGATGTCAAACTCACCACAGCCTGTCCGAGGGTGGGGGTGGAATGTTGAGCACCAGAGTCCCCAGCAGACCTTTAACCTCCACCACCAGCTGCAGATTGTTGCCGGAGACGAACTTCTTGATAAACTTGTAGTCCACCACCTGAGGAAAAAAATTTTATCTGCCAAGTGAACTTAAAAATTGGTATCAAAAAGGGAGTTAAATAGTGGTTTAATCTCTATCAAAGGTTGGTTCGTACATAAAGGTCAGTCCATAGAATATTTTTATGATTGCAAATTGTAAGTATGGTCTTCAAACTGAAACCGTTACCAAGTTAAAAGTGATAAGCCCCATGAATTTTCAGTTTGCAAACTAGTGACTAGTCTGCAAAGTGCACAGGATGAGTCATTAAACAACCGAGTCATTAGGTTCACTGACCTGCTGGAAGTACTTGCTCTGCGCCACTTTGTCCAGGATGCGCAGATACTTGTGTTGGCTGGCGGAGGCACTGCCGGATGAGTCATTGGACAACCGAGCCATGTCTGTTTAGGTTAGATTAGGTTCACTGACCTGCTGGAAGTACTTGCTCTGCGCCACTTTGTCCAGGATGCGCAGGTACTTGTGTTGGCTGGCGGAGGCACTGCCGGATGAGTCATTGGACAACCGAGCCATGTCTGTTTAGGTTAGATTAGGTTCACTGACCTGCTGGAAGTACTTGCTCTGTGCCACTTTGTCCAGGATGCGCAGGTACTTGTGTTGGCTGGCGGAGGCACTGCCGGTTGAGTCATTGGACAACCAAGCCATGTCTGTTTAGGTTAGATTAAGTTCACTGACCTGCTGGAAGTACTTGCTCTGCGCCACTTTGTCCAGGATGCGCAGATACTTGTGTTGGCTGGCAGAGGCACTGCCGGATGAGTCATTGGACAACCGAGCCATGTCTGTTTAGGTTAGATTAGGTTCACTGACCTGCTGGAAGTACTTGCTCTGCGCCACTTTGTCCAGGATCCGCAGGTACTTGTGTTGGCTGGCGGAGGCACTGCCGGATGAGTCATTGGACAACCGAGCCATGTCTGGTTCTTCACTTGACGTCTCTGCACTGTCCTCTACATCGCTGTCGTACACTGCGCTCTTGCGTGTCGGTTCACTGTAATCGAAATGTTTCATTCATTAAAATATGTAGACTATTTGGCCATTGGTAGCATATGGTGGTCTTAAAAAAACTTTAAGTAACAAAAAATCTGAACGCTTTCAAAAGTTTTGCTCATAAAAAATCGTCCAACTACTCAATTAAAGTGTTGCAATGTGGTACACTGATTTTAGGCCTCACATAGAAAAATCAGACTGATTTCAATCCCTATCTGGCCCCTAAGTTTTTCCTGAATTTAATTTTAAGTTTCCAAACTTAACCATTTGTTGAAACAAAACAAAAAAATTTGTCTCAAGCACTAGTCTCAATAAATTCTCAATCGATACTCCAGAATTCAAGTATTCCTCCAACCCTAAAAAATTGACACTGGACTTACATCATTTTGGGAAGCTCTTCTTATTGGAATATATAGTAATTTTAAATTAAAATTCCATATATCCAATACATTTTATAATTTTTTTATTAGTAATCTTCGGATAATCCAGACAATCCTGATAAGACAGCTATGGCATGCATTGAAGAACGGACACAAAAAAGAAGTTAATAACTGTAATTATCTAGATGCATACAAAAGTTTGGAAATGAAGAAGAGAGAAAAATATTTAGTAAATAATGAACCTGGAATCCTAAAAAATTCAAACTTACTAACTTATTCAAATTTTTCGTAAACATTTTGCTATAGTACAATATCGAAATTTTAAAGTATTTGATCTCATAGTTTGTTTAAGATTAAATTGTACCCACGTGTAAATTTAATCATATGTTTTATATATGGCTACAAAATACAGGGTGATTCAAAAAGAATTACCTGATTTTAACTTACGATATTATTGATAGTACCGCATTACCGCCACTGAAACTGCATTCATTATCAACAACAAGGGTGGTCTAGAGTTTTAGGAAATCGCCACTAGGTGTCTAATCCAGCGCTAACTATGGGTGTGGCGCCAGTCACAAACTTAGGTCACAAACCAAGGTTCAAGATCCCTACTTTTTAGGAAAATACAGTGAACGGTGAATCATACCTAGAAATGCTACGGCATAGGCTATTTCCAAAACTTACTGCTGACTCTGACAACTTCATCTATAAACAAGATGATATCATCTATCGACTTGCACTGCCACTCAGAAACAAGGATGTTCGCGGTTTCATCAATACCACTTGCCCCAGGAGTGGATACAGGCGTACAGTGCCATAAGATACAGCTTTGCATTCTTGGCCTTCAAGGTCACCTGACAAACACCGTGTGACTTTTTTACTGTGGGGATACGTAAAAGGACTTGTTAATGTTCCTTCCTTAGCTTGTGATATCAAAAAGCTTAAAACCAGGATATCAGATGCAGTAGCTACAGTCCAAGAAGACATCTTGCGGACAGTTTGGGATGATTCGGCTATTGTCTAGATGTCGTCCGTGTCTCCAATGGAGGGCACATAGAACATTTGTGGAACATCATCATGAACTTGATGTTTCTGTGAGTAATTTGATGTAACATTTGTTTGTGTGCACCATTTTTTGAAACAATTATAGTTTTTTTTAAATCAGGTAATTCTTTTTTAACCACCCTGTATTTTGTTCAGTTGTATTGGTCTGAAGATGTTATCTTTGATAATGAAAGGCCTAAACAAAATGTAATAAAATTTATTGGATATTTGGAGTTTTAATTTAAAATTCCTATACTGGACTTACAGTTGAGGGGTGGGGGTGGGTGTCTTGGCTGGTGACCCACTCTTCGGACTCTCACTGCTGGGCGACTCAGCCTAGAAACAGCAATTGTGCTAGTGTTAGGCCACAGAAAATAAACGGTATCAGATAACTGACACATACTTTCTCCCAACAATATAAAAAAGGCATTAAAAGCATCAAACATTAATGTCTTGATGACTCAGTTGGATAGCTACCAGCTGAGCAGCACTCATTTGACCCTACGTGCGTCTGTGGCTTTTAACAACGTACTGCGTTTACCGCTAAAAGAAAAATTGAATTTTCTCCGCAACCACTTGACGTAGAGCAATAATTTAAAATCCTGGATTATTTAGTTTTTTAAGCTTTATTCAATGGTGATTAGTAAAATTTATTTCAGGATAACAGCTATTTTGAAAATAAAAAAATTGATTTTTTAAATACGTTTTACTCTATAACTTTTGAACGCGCATTTTTTCAAGATGCGGGTGGTGTCATTTTATTCAGCATTTTAAACTTAATAAACCACAAAATTTTTATCAAAATCGTTAGAGCCGTTTTTGAGAAATTTGAATTACGCGTTACGCTTGAAAAAAGGAAGATTTTGGGAGGCGGCACTGTTGGATTTTACAACTTACAACTCTATTCTCAATGTTACGGAAGTAAAAATAACTTGTTACATTATTATAAAGGAAAAGATGCCAGTGGGAAGTTTACAAACGTAGAAGTTTGCACTCTACCCACAGGTTCTTATGAAATTGATCATATTAATGAATTTTTGCAAAATAAAATGGGAAAAGACAATATAACATTAAAAGGTAATAACAATACGATGAAAGCTGAAATTACTTCCAAATATTATATAGATTTCATTCAACCAAACTCAATTGGTGATTTGTTAGGGTTTTCCAAAGATGAGCCAATTTTAGAACCAGATATAACACATTCCGGTAAAAAAACTGTAACGATATTAAAAGTCAATAGTATAGACATAACTTGTAATATTATACAAGGAGCTTACAGGGATGGGGCTAACACCCATATAATACATACTTTTTACCCAAGTGTACCACCTGGATTTAAAATCGTTGAAAAGCCACAAAACCTGGTATATCTACCGTTGAACACCACTTTCATTTCAGACATCGTGTTGAACGTATTGGATCAAGACGGTAACTTGGTAGACTTCAGAGAGGAGCCTATTACTATTAGATTACATTTAAAATCGACACTTTAATACAAAATCATGGGTTTAACATTTAAAAGCGAACAACCTACGGGAAACCGCATTAGTAGCTCTTCAGCTGTGGAGGAGTTAACACGCGAGAACATTCGTTTCTTAGAGAGAATTGGATTAAAATTAACCGAGTATGGATATACTGGATATAGCGCAGGGTCCAACATTCAACGAAACTCTATGGGAAAAAGAATATCACACCCACAACCCTTACACTTCATCGAAATTAAACAATAACGATGAAATTCGTATTCCCATACAACATCAAGACATTTACACACTACCATGTGAAAGTTACTTGTATATTGAAGGAAAAGTTACTAAAAAGGATGGCACTACTACTGGTACAACAGTCCATTTATAAATAATGCTATGGCTTTCCTGTTTGATGAAATTAGATATGAAATATCAGGTGTAACAGTTGATTCCACTAAAAAAGTAGGCATTACAACAACTTTAAAAGGATTAACATCTATATCACCTAATGAAACCAATTTACTTAAACCTGCCGGATGGGTTTTACCTACGAATGACACGATAACCCCAAATAAAAATGGATATTTTGATTTTCATATTCCATTACGTTTATTGCTTGGATTTGTTGAAGATTATAGGAAAATAATATTAAATGTTAAACAAGAGTTAGTTTTGTTGAGATCTTCAAACGATAAAGATATTATTAAAGCTGCAGATAGTACAACAGAAGCAACTTTAGAATGGAAATTAACTTTAGACAAAATTGTATGGAGAGTTCCACATGTTAAATTAGCTGACGAACATAGAATGCTACTATTGAGAAAGTTAAAGGCTGATCGTGATATTGTAATTCCTTTTAGAGGTTGGGAATTCCATGAACATCCCAGCTTGCCAACTACAGATCGCCACACTTGGACTGTTAAAACATCAAATTATGTGGAACGAGCAAGGTATATTATATTTGGTTTACAAACAGGTAGAAGAGACACCATCACCAAACATGCAGGCCAATTTGATCATTGCAACTTGAAAAATATTAAAGTTTACTTAAATTCCCAATTTTTTCCGTACGACAATTTAAATGTGTCATTCACTAATTTAAAATACAGTATATTGTACGATATGTACGCAAGATTTCAGAGTTCATATTACGGTAAAGCAAATACACCTTTACTATCACCAGAAAAATATTTCGATGCCTACCCAATAGTTGTAATCGATTGTTCTAAACAAAATGAATCAGTAAAATCATCAAGTGTAGATATAAAAATACAATGGAATTCAACGAGGCTATACCTGCAAATACAACTGAATACTGTTTAATTCTACATATCTGACAAAATTGTAACATACACACCTCTAACTGGAATTGTTAAGAATGTATTGTAAAAACCGGTTTTTGTTACATTCCGCGAGTATAAAAGCAGAGCGTAAAGACCGCTCCTCATCAGTTTGTTGCCTACTGTTGTATGGGTAGCATCGTATTCAATATGGCTTCTCCTAGTGGTACACCTGAAAATGTGGTAGGTATTGAGATGGAGATATCTGAGTTTTTAGATCTTCAAGGTCAACAAGAAGGAGATGGTTACACCGTTTGCGGACTTCACACCAGTAATGAGGTTGAAGAAAAAGGTAAAAGAAGAAAGAATGCACACAAGAGGAAAAGGGATATTGAAGATAATATTTCTCCAAACATATTGAGTGAGGTATTCTTGCGAATATTTTACCCAATCTCTTCCAGTTTGGACAAAAGTTCCGTATTCTTTTTTATTTAAACCACCATGTTAATCTTAATATTAATACTATTAACTTAAAATTAAACATGCCGTCGCATTAGACCTGCGTACTCAGTGAATTACCAACGAAATTCAGTATATATTTATTTTTTCCATCCACCCCATGGGAATGAAAATGCTAATTCGCTGTCAATAGGATATTGTAAGAAAATGTATAGATTAATCCCGTCCCATACTATTTACATACTAAATTCAGGGCCGTTGAGAGGGGGGGGGGGGCAGTTTGCCCCGGGCCTCAAGAGACAGGGGGCCTCACCTTCAGGCGTTTTTTTTTCCTATCTATCTATGGTAGCAAAATTTAATCTCTGCATAGGCTAAATAGTAACACCATGTATTTTTGAAGACCTATAAAAATCTTCAAACCGTAACAAAGTATAGCCAATGACCTTATATACATAAGGTCTAGGCCTATCAGCCTGTATGAGTCTCCGTGGTTTTGGTTTTAAGCTCTGTGTCGGTGAACAGACGCCGCGGCACCGCGCCAGCCGCCTCGTGCTGTGCCTGTGCCGGTATTTGACAGCTATAACTTACCATTGCAAAAATATTTTGCAACCGATCCTTCACGGCTTCGACTAATAATATTGTCGTGTGTGCGTTTGTTGGTCCAAGTATATAAGATAGAAGAGATATATGAGATAAAAGTGTGTTTTAATAATGTCATAAATGAAATTGCCATATTGAAGGCAAGAAAGAAACGTTTGCGAGTTTGTTATTTTTTGTGAACATTACTTAGTTTTGCTTAAGAACCAACACTGAATTATCTAATGGTCTTCAAAAAGTGTTTAGTAAAAAAAATGTAATTTCTTAACCATTTTAAAATAATATGCATTTTTATAATTTTCTCTGTAAGCTTAGCCATTTCAAAATACTTAAGTTAGGCCTAAAACCACGTGGTAGCTTTCCAATAAGCACTCTCGAAACCCAGCCAAAGTGCAAGTTTTATCAAATTATTTCATGTAGGCCTACTGTAAACCTAAGCACATTTGCCCTATCTATATCTTAAAATAATACAAATAAAATATATATGAATCACTTAAGAACAAAAAGCAAATTGTGTGCATAGATACAAAATAAATATCCAAAGAAATAAAACTAAAAATGTGTAGCCTATATTGCATCTGGTTCGAACACAGATGGCGACGAGCAGGGATGCACTGAGTGTTTGGGGGGGGGGGGGGGGAGGAGGCGGCCGGGGAGGCCTCACACCGGAACTTTGCCCCGGGCCACAAAAATTCTCTCGGCGGCCCTGACTAAATTGTATCTAGTTCTGGTGTTTTCATTTTCACTGTAAACACCATTGGGGTATGTAGGTTTGTCACCGTAAGGGTTTTGTAAGAAAATATAAGTTAGACCCTACATACTGAATGTGCATAAAAAGTTTTATCAAGTTATGCCAATAAATAAGCGGGATACAAGGTTGCATTGATGTCCTATAAGAATAATATGGCAAACATATATTTTCAAACAATATGCAGGAAATGTGCAGGAATAACAATATTCAGGAAACAATATGCTTCCTCTAGCTATCCTACACCCTAAGAGTCAATTACATTCACAATTTCATTCAAAAATTCACTTAAACCTTTTATTTATGTGTTTTTCCAATAAAATCCCATTTCCTTAGTGCTTGCTAAGGCCCTAACATGGTTACACTCGAATAGCGTATTGCCTATAAGGAAATTTGCAAAAAACTATTGTTCAAAGCCACTAATTCTCTTTCTTGTCAAAATTATTCTCTAATTGTCTGAACGTGCATCATTCATGTCAGTTGTCAAATACGACAGGTGTCAGGTGTCATTAACTCGTTGACGGAAAGCTATTTATATTTTCAATCATGACATTGGTCTCGGCAGCACAATTTAAATATATTAGCTCTTCAATTATATATGTGTTCTGAATGTGAACTTGAGTTTCACTTTTTAAGTTACCTTAGCAGAGGATCTTGAGATTGTTTATTTTCCCCATAAACACCATAGTAATGAGTATGTAGGTTTGCTGCCATTGGATGTTGTTAGAAAATGTTAGTTTTGTTAAAAAATGTAATAGGTAATGTAAATATCAAATTTTATCAATATTGGACACTTTTAAATTTTCCCCATAAACCCCATGGGGGTGAGTATGTAGGTTTGCCGCCATATGGGTGTTGAAAGCAAATATCAGTTAAATCCTACCTAGTGAATGTACATACCAAATTGTATCAAGTTATTCTAATAAATAAGCGAGATACAGGGTTTTGCTGATTTCCCATAAGATTAACATTGGAAACCTATTTTTAGCTTTTCTCCGTAACCTGTTAGGCCAAGTTAAAAATTCAAAATACAAAATTGTTTGTTTTTTTAAGCTCTTTTAAATGGTTTCAGTTAAAATTGTCAAATTTTAAAAATTAAGGTCCAAAAATCCCTAAAACCCATTTTTTACCCCTTTGAAACCCCATAAAACCCCGTTCCCATAACCCAGTCACGCTGGTTCGCGAACTCATGAAAATAGACCTGGTCTTACACCTTCATAGCAAATTTCACGGACACATAGATATAAAGATATATATATATATATATATATATATATATATATATATACATATATATGAAAATGAACGAATGGTGTTTTTGGCTTCTGGGGACCTCAAAATGAAAAAGTAAAGTGGTCCCGGGCTTAGGTCTTACCATGGCTACTACCGTAATAGCGTATTCCCTATAGGGAAATTCGCTAATAGCCCATTCAGTATCAAACATAAATTCAGTTCAACTTCTTTTATTTTGTTTGTACAAACATGCATGGCCTCACCAAGTTTTACAAAAAAACTTGTCGGTGAGGTCCAGTGGTAGTTTTATCTATCTTCTAGTTTTAAAACAGCAGAGCGACGATCCTTCTTCTCTTGCCAACAGCCACAATCATGATACTTAATGTTTATTTTTCCTTCAAATTTAATATTCTTTAAGCATATTTAATATACGTGTTTTCTGTACTTTTATGATCAAGCCATTATCATGAGCCCACCTAGTCAGCATATTAAAATCCTTTTGGAGGTTCTGCACTGCTGTATTTAGATTTTTATTCACTGCAAAGAGTTAAATGTCATCAGCATTTGCTCAAATTTCACAGCGTTTAAATTTATTCAATACATTCAAACATGGTAAATAGGACATGCCATATGTGACTTTCTTGAGTAATGCTGTATTTTACTTCTTTTTCATCGCTTATTTTCTCTAGGCTAGTTACATAAATACAATATCTTATTGTAAAAATGTTTTGTCATCTTAGTTTTGCTGTAATTGTTATTGAAGAAGATTAATTTTAAATTTACTTGGGCCTTTGTTAAAATGTAAACTGGAAAATGTGTAAACTGTAAAATGTGTAAATTGTAGGCCTAATAATGTGTAAACTGTAAAATGTATTAATTTGTAATAATGTGCAATTGTTAAGATTGACGTCAAATATGTAAGTTTGTTAAACTTGTCTTGGTTGAAATAAATTTCTGATTTCTGGTTACAAAAAATTTTCTATCTTTTAAAGAACTCTCAACCCATCTTAGGTAATGACCCCCTACTCATATTCTGTGCAGTGCTGAAATTATTTTATCATGTTCAATGGTATCAACAACCTTTGAGAAATCTACAAATAAGCGCAATCCATGGCATGTACTGTTCATTACATTATTTGCTGAGTTTGTAAATTCATCCGGGGCATGTTCTGTACTCCGGTTCTTTCTGGAACCAAATTTTTCTTACACTGAGAGGCCATTTTCCTCAATGTATTTGTATAAAGAATCCAAAATGTATGTAGATTTTTTTGTTTCAAATGTTGGCAGTATTGCAACAGGGCGGTAGTTATGATATTCTTTCTTACTTTTGTTCTTGTGAATTTTACTATTAATGGTTTTTTAGTTCTGCAGGAATTATACCTTGTAAAATAGATGAGTTTATAAGTTTACTTAGGGGTCTCATATAATTGATCAGCTATGTATTTTACATCTTTCATTCGAATATTATATACTCCGGGTGATTTGTCTGGATTCATACTGGCAAATTATATTTTTAACTTAACCAGCAGTTGCTTTTTGTATGTATAAGCTATGTTTCAAATCTGGATTAACCCTAACTTGATCTAGGCCTATGGCAGGCTTTATAATTTTTACATCGCACTTGTGTTTAATGTTTTTTCACTCCGTCTATAAAATATTGAGCAAAAACTTGTACGATTTCTTAACTGTTTGCCGATTTACCCATTGCATTTCTCACTGTGTCATCAATACTATTTTTTTCTTCCTATTAAGCAGGCCATTTACATTTTCCCATATTTTTTGTATTATAAATATTACTTTCAAAAGTTCTCTGGTAGTACAATTTTTTATGTTTTATTAGGTCATTAACTTTATTCCTTAATATCTTATATAAATATCTCATTCTGCAATTAGCGGGGTCCCCTTTCCATTGCCTATTCTATACCTTTCCTTGATTATGATTAACAGCTTATTATCCATCCAGTTTTTCTTATAAGACATGCTTGGAGAGTTATGCCACCTACCTTCACTTCTTATAACCGTTGTGCATTCACTGTATAACTTATAAATGTTTTGTTTAAGTTCTTCAAATCCTTTATTTACATCATCACACTGCACCAATTCCCAGTTTTCTTGTTTTAGTTTATTTCTTAAAAGCATTTAATTAGTTCTAGTGTTTTATTTTATTTATTCTTTCAACGGACATAGCCATTTCCAATAATTTATACAAATCATTGTTACACTAATTCATAATACAAAAAGCATGATCTCACTAAAAAACATGCAATCCATGCTCAGCTTTTCTGTTGCTTCTTTTTAGGCAGCTCCTTTGGTCTTCACTTGAGACTCTATTTCGGATTTAAGAAGTTTATTCTCAGTGTGCAGAGTACCTACCTCCTCAACTAGCTTGTCATATTTATCTGCCAGGAACTTCATTGAATTTCCAATCCTATCCATTTTTTCCTTCATGTCCATCAGTGCTGTTACCCTGGCTATAGCGCTTTGTATACTCCTAGGCTACTAAACTCAGAATCGTCTGCATTTGACACGTCCTAATCTAATTCATTGTCTTGTTTTGAATTTTGAAGAACTTTTCTTATCTTAGTGACAACTCTCACATAACCACGTAGCTCGGCCACT
Source organism: Neoaliturus tenellus (assembly GCA_030545055.2). Classification (NCBI taxonomy): domain Eukaryota; kingdom Metazoa; phylum Arthropoda; class Insecta; order Hemiptera; family Cicadellidae; genus Neoaliturus; species Neoaliturus tenellus. The sequence continues at coordinate 48,064,232 of CM061534.1, read as the reverse complement.
AGGGCAAAGGGCGTTCCACGCTTTCTTTTTAATGCTACAGGGACCAAGGTGCAAGCCACTCGTGCAAGCCGAGCAGACCGCAAAGTCGCCCGTTTTAGGTCAATTCTCTTCACCACTCCTGCAATTTCCTTGTGCTTTATTTACACTCATATTGAAGTTTAACTTATTAAAATTGTAGTTAGGAAACTTTCAAAGAATGAAAAACTTTATTAACTTTAAAAATTCACTTTAAATAAGAGTTGATAATCGAAGTCGTGATGCCTGCTCAACCCGTCTTAGAGTAATCAGAACCAATCATTTTGGTTGGTAAATAGAATTATTCATTGATAATACTATAAATTTGTTACTTTCATAAATTTGGAAATGTAATAGAAGGAAATAGAAATTTTACTTGGACCAAAAATTGCACAAATCGTGTAAAATCTGAAAATGTATTCATTTTGTTGAAGGGCATTTTTTCATTTGGAACAAATAAAATATGTTTTTACGTTACCATAAGCAATAACCACGTTTTAAATTTATTATCACGTTTTCAGTTAACCTACGACATAACCCCCAACGCCGCAGCGGCCAGAGATGAAGATAAGGGCATCAATTATGGACCCAAGGGTAGGACTGTAACACTTTAACAACAGTTTTTCTAATTCAATTGTTTTCACAAAATATCAAAGTATACGAATTTAAAAAAAGTAATTAAACTATTACGTTTCAATGAAAGTATTAGCAAAAGAATGTAATCAGTTATAAGTACACAATTTATCATAAAATTATTTGGTTTTATGATTTTATTATGTGTTTAATCAATGCAATGAATTCAGGTAATTCACGCCAATGCCGGTGTTTTGAGTTAATCAGCTGTTATTTACAAATGGTACAAATAATGATGTTTGACATGAACGAAAATTATTAAACCTGTAACAATGACTGAAAAGTTATGTATGAATAAAACTTTAGCAGTCTCATATTTATTTTAAAAAAAATGTTTCTTTTGAATTTACGACATAAGTACGTACGATAAATATGTACAGGGTGTTACCGAACAACCTGGAAATATTTTTTATGTATGTATGTTAGGTCCATACAATAAAAAAATCACATAAACATATGTTCTAAAATGCTTTGTTAAGCCCCTAGCCACCATTTTGTTTTTTACACATAATAATTTTTATTTCATTGACGGTTTGTTGTATTGAGTTCATATTTTGTATGAAACTTAATGACACCAATGCCCATTTTCAGTAAAAAAATTATTTTTGTCCGATGTGTATTTTCAAAATGGCGCCCATTTAAAATTTTTAAACTCAAATATCTCAAAACCGGTAACTTTTATCAAAATGTTACAAGAGACAAAGAAGTTGACAAATAAAATTACCTACCTACCAATAAGAAGTATGTAAGGCTCGAACAACAGATAACGGAGTTATTGCCATTTTTATGCATAAAACCATATGATTTTCCATTGAAATGCATGCAAATTTAGGTTATTTAAGAGGAAAAATCTCAATAACGCCGTTATTTGTTGTCAGATCCTTAAAAACTTTTTACCATTGGTTAGATAATTTAATTTTGAACCTTTTTTGCCATTTACAGCAGTTTGATAACATTTACCGATTTTGAGATATTTGAGTTTAAAAGTTTGAAATAGCCGCCATTTTGAAAATGCACATCGGACAAAAATAATTTTTTTCCTAAAAATGGAAATTGGTGTCATAAAGGTTCATGCCAAATGTGAACTTAATACAACAAAATGTCACGTGAATAAAAATTATTATGTGTTAAAAATGAATGTTAATGTGTTATGAGTTAAGGTGGTGCAAGGGGTTTTTCGTAGTTGATAATTATACCGTTTTAAGTGTTTAATTCGACTATACAAATATTTTCTAATAATGGAAAAATATTTTAAAAAATTTGACACAATTATTTTATGACTTATTGTAATATAAAGTGGTGGTTTTACGTCACATTGGTGCTTGCCTTTCATAAAAACCACTAGAGTCTAAGGACCCATATTTTGCCAATGTTAATAATTAATTATGTAGATTAAAACAAACTATTACAAAACATCCACAAAATTATTTCAATTTTATATGACGACTTAAATTTATGACCTAAAAGAATATGTTTGAGAAAGGGCGGATTAATTTATTGAAAGATATTGGAAACTATTGAAAAAAATGTGAAAAGTCGATTTGTTTGAAATTTACTAGTCTGGTTCAAAATTGCAATGTTCGAAGGACCAGGTACTATGTACCAGAGAATAATAAATGCCTACAACACTGTTTAAATATAGTCAAAAGAAAGGTTTAAACTCACTCACAAGAAAATCCGTATGGCGGAGCTGGAAGGGCGCCAAGATGGCCGAAGGGACGCCAACACAGCCAGGGCACGAGGGAACTGCTGGGCCAGGAAAGTCTCTCCGAGGTCCAGGGAATCTTCTCTCTTGCTGCGAATTCGCACGTACGCACAATTGAATAATGAATTGAGCTCTCGTACAGTCCAATGTTCATATACGCGGGAGACCGAGTGTTGCCCGACACGCACTTACACACACTAGGTTCACTGCAATCTATGTTAGTGAACAGAGAAAATAGTTACGGAACAAAATAATACCACTTTGTAAAATATTAAAATAAATCAAAAGGGGGAGCCACCATGGGCGAGACTACGGTCACGTTTAAAAAATTATAACGTGCCTGGGAAAAGAAAAGCCGAAAGGCACTTGAGAACTAATTGGTCGAAAGACGAACAGAACCCGAATCAGAATGGCGAGCCTCATGGGAGGTGAAGGGAACTGCTGACATGCAAGAAACGGAACAGAAGTGGTTTATGAGTCATCGGCCAATCAGCAGCCAGCGAGATTCGGAGCGACAGACGGGCAAGGGTCATCGGCCAATCAGAGGCCATGGATCGGTAAATTTCCGTTTTGAACGTGTTCACCAGCTCTCGGCGATTACGCCCTATCGCTATCTCTCTCTCTCGCTCTGCCTACCGCCAATATTTGAAATGACAATTCTGCTTGTTTGTTATAACTTAAAATCAGTACTTAACATACCGGCGGCTTTGAATCACTTGTGATTCAACAAAGCAATGTTCAAACCCAGAAAACATGAAAATCAAAAACAATTCTTATGCTAATATGTACAAGAGATTACCATTGGAATGATTAGGCAGTTTGCGCCCAGAAAGGTAACAAAAACACTTTGACTGCAGGACGAGTAAAGGTACCGTGCTGAGTCTTGAGCTCAACAATTCTGACAACATTGTCTTTGCCAGGAATGACCTTTGTGATCCTTGCCAAGGGCCACTGGAGAAATGGGGTGTCTTGATGAACCAGCACTAAGTCGCCAACTTGAAGATTCCTCGTAGGAGTGGACCATTTCAGGCGTTGCTGCAAGGTGTGGAGATACTCCTTGCTCCAGCGCTTCCAGATGCGTTGCATGAATGCTTGCATAAGCTGCCATTGTGAGAGCCTATTGTCAGGCGTGTTGATGACGTTGGGTTCTGTAAGTGAAGCTAGGGGGGCTCCAATCAAAAAGTGACCTGGTGTCAGGGCCTGAAGATCGTTGGCATCACTGGACAAAGCAGTGAGAGGCCGGGAATTGAGCATCGCCTCTATTTGGCATGTTAGTGTGGTGAACTCAAGAAGGGTGGGCACGTGAGTCCCGAGGGTGCGCTTCAAATGATACTTAGTGCTCTTGATGGCACTTTCCCACAAACCGCCTTGGTGAGGTGCAGCGGGGGAATTAAAATGGAACTTGATGTGGTGCTCAAGCGCAAATCGCTCAATTGGTCGCTGAGCAGAAGAGAGGAATTCACGAAAGGCATTTCTTGCGCCCACAAAGTTTGTTCCACAATCACTGTAGATATCGGAGCATATTCCTCTGCGAGCTACAAAGCGCCTCAACGCAGCGAGGAATGATTCAGTGGACAAGTCAGTTGCGACTTCGATGTGCACTGCCTTGGTGACGAGGCAAACAAAAATGCAGATGTAGGCCTTAATATGGCGGATGGAGCGAAGGTTGTGGATCTTGACAGTGAATGGACCGCCATAGTCAATGCCCGTAGACAAGAAGGGTCGAGCAGGAGTCACTCTCGCCTTGGGTAAGTCACCCATGAGGGGGAAGGTGTTTTTCGGTTTTTGTTTAAAACACACCAGGCATTTGAAAATTCTGTTTCGTACTGCACTTCTCGCAGAAAGGATCCATACATGTTGGGACAGTAGCGACATAGTCAATTGTACCCCAGAGTGCAAATGTTTGCGATGAATGTAGTCGATGTAGATGTTGACTACGTGATGTTTTTTCGGTAGAAGATAGGGATGTCTTATGTTGTCTGCCAGATCGGCGTTTTGAAGTCTGCCACCAACCCGTAGTAGACCATCTTGATCGATGAAGGGAGAGAGTCGCTGAAGACGCGAAGAGCAGATCTTGTTGTCTTGAAGAGCAGCAATGTCATTGGAGAAGGCCTCTTGTTGCACCAATCGGAAGATACGCAGCTCGGCAGCTTGTATTTCGTCCACAGAGAGAGGACCTAGACGAGGATCATGCCGGCGGCTGTTTTGGATGAAGTGCAGGACGTAGGCCATGACATGAAGTAGTTTCGTCCAGGAAGAGAACTGGGAGAGAAGATCCCACGACGACTGCTGTGTAGAGATGAGCACGGTCAATGGAGTTGGCTTCACCTCCTCCAGATCACAGGTGTCGATGGGCGTGAAGCTTGAAGTCGGCCAAGTTGCAGGCGGAAGTCGGAGCCAAGTAGGTCCCTGCCACCAGAGAGGATGATTCACCAGTTCCGAAGGTAGGACGCCTCGTGAAGCACAGTCCGCAGGGTTGTCATTACTGGAGATAGGACGCCAGCAATGCGAGGGGATGAGCTCCTGGATTTGGGCGACTCGATTTGCGACATAAGTCTTGAGGCGATACGGGAGAGTTTGTATCCACGACAAGGTCACTGTTGAGTCACACCATAACACTATGGAGTCTATTTTCAATTTATTGAGAAATTGGTTAGTCACATAGTGAACTAACTGAGTGAGAAGATGCGCTGCGCACAATTCAAGGCGCGGGAGTGTTAAACGCTTGAGGGGGGCGGCACGAGTTTTGGCGATAATCTGTGTCACTTGCACTTTATTGTCACCGTCAACACATCGCAAGTAAACCACGGCCGCATAACCGGTTTCCGAAGCGTCGGAAAAACCGTGAAGGTCACACATGATGGTGTGGGGTAGCAGTATCGCTCGGGGTATGGAGATCTCCACAATGGTGTTGAGATCGGAGATAAAATTTTGCCACTTGACGGCGAGCTCTGAATTCAAGGGTTCATCCCAAGATATCCCGGAAGTCCACAGTACAGTACACTCTCGTTCATCGGAACTAATGTGGCGGACGGCCGGTTCGGATGTCAAAAAATTCCGATGAAGCGGAGGCCGTCGTGAGTCATCATTTCCGCCCGTACGGTGAACTATCGTGATTGTATTCACTCTTGTTTTTAAGGCAACACATGAGATTTTGTGAAAATAAGGCACTCAAACTTTGAACATGGTAACAAATGAACCTATAGGAATGAAAACAACGCAGGAAATAAAGATCCAAAATCGTTATTCTCATATTCCGAATTTATATTCCACTCATATTCCAACAGTCAACTGACTTCCACGTAACACAGGTGCAGTCGCGACGCAAGACAGACTGAATGACAGTTTGGGAAGCGGTCGAAACGGATGTTCACTTCCTGCCCCTTTCCTCTTTCTATTTTTGTGCGAATACTCCACGGCCTCGTAAATCACATCGATACATACAGATTATGGAAAACGCCTGATGACGTTAGACGCAATACTTCACTGTTGTGCGGATAGAACGAATGGAAATTGAAGGCGCTAAAACGGAAAAATTATTTGTTTCGTAAGAAAAAAAAATTAATAATATCCAGATTTTCAGTTCCGATGAAGCGGAGTTCCGATGTCGCCGAGTCCGATGAACGAGAGTGTACTGTAACTGCATAAAACGCTTGGCAGTCATTATGCAGGGGGACAAAAATCCACAAGGGTCATAGATGCGAGCTATGAGGCTCAAGACCTTGCGTTTGGTGGGCTTCTCGCAGGTGAATTTGAAAGTATATTTGAAGGCGTCTGTAGAGGGACACCAATAAATTCCTAGTATGGAGAAGTGAGGGTCTGCTGAAGCTTGAAGAAAGACAGGAGTCTCCTGGTGAGATGAGGGTAACTGTTGCAATAGTTTGGGACAGTTAGAGACCCATTTTCTAAGCTCAAATCCACCCAATCGAAGTAGTTCAATTAATTGGGTTTGAAGTTCCAGAGCGTCTTCTTCAGTAGAAGCGCCAGCAATCAAGTCATCCACGTAGCTGTGGTGTTTGAGAATTTCTGCTGCCTGAGGGAAGCGAGAACCTTCATCTTCCGCCAACTGTTGGAGAGTTCGAATGGCGAGATAGGGTGAGCAGTTCATTCCGTATGTGACGGTGGTTAGTCGGTAGACTGACATGGGGAGAGATGGCGATTCACGCCAAAGGATCATTTGAAATTTCTGGTCGTCATGATGTACTCTGATTTGCCGGTACATTTGGCGAATATCGCAGGAGAAAACTACATTTTTCTCTCTGAAGTGAAGGAGGATGTCACAGATATTGTTCTGTAGTTTGGGACCTGTGAGAAGAATGTCATTCAGTGACAGACCGGAGCTGGTCTTTGAGCTAGCGTCAAAAACGACGCGGAGTTTGGTCGTGCTACTCTGAGCTTTTACGACTCCATGATGGGGGAGGAAGTAATGGGGCTCATTCAGAGCGAGGTTTGAGTAAATTTCCATATGTCCCAAGGAATTATATTCTGACATGAAACTGGAGTAGAGATTGCGAAATTCCGTATTATTGGGGTGTTGAAGTTTCCTTTCGAGGGACTGGAAGCGTTGTTCCGCAGTAGGCTTGGAATTGCCCAGAGTTGCAGGAGCTTCATCAGAGGAGAACGGTAAGCGTACCGTATAACGACCTGAGTGGTCACGAGAGTGTGTGGTCTCAAAAATCTTATCACACGCCATTTCCTCAGCGGATTTCTTTGAGTAAGAAGGCACTTCTTCTTGATTCCAAAACCGTTGTAAGGAAGAGTGGAGGTCTATGTCCGCAGTGGACAGGAGAGAGATGGCTATGCATGAATTCGTTGGAGACGAAGTGGAGCATGGAGCGGTTCCAACGATGACATATCCAAAAATTGTACCAATGGCGTAAGGCATGTGAACGCCCAGAGAGTGGCATTCATTTGTCAAAACTTTGGGGAATAGAGCAGATCCAATGAGGACATCAATGGGACCCGGCTTATGGAATGTTGGGTCTGCCAAAACAAAAGGTTTGACCTTCTGGAGAACTTGTTGAGTGATTGTCACTCGAGGCAGGTCAAGAGAGATTTTTTCCAGTATGTGGAAAGAATGTTTTTGGGCAACAAATTGTCCCGAGAGTGACTCAACATCCAAGTTGAGTGAGCCATTTGTGTGTGTGAGAGCCTGGGATAGTCCTGAGACGGGGAGGTGAGACTGTTGTCGTCGAGTGCCCAACAGTTGAGCGGCTCTCTCAGAGATGAAATCTGACATGCTGCCAGAATCTAACAATGCTCTAAATACATAAGAGTGACCATTCACGGCAGTGAGTTTCACTAGAGCCGTGCTGAGGAGGACAGTACTGTTATGAGGAACAGTCTGTTGTTGAACAGAGCAAGTCAACGCAGTATCAGCGCCTTGCGGGGGTGAAGGCGAGGGAAGTGGAGCAGGCGAGCGCTGCGAGTTGTCCTGAGCATTGTTGAAATGCAGGAGAGAGTGGTGCCTTTTGTGACAAGTGGTGCAAGAAGCCTTCGAATTACATTCCTTCAGAGAATGGGTTCCGAGACAGGAAATGCATCTTTGATTATCTTTAACGATTTTGTGACGATCGTTAGGAGATTTGCCTTTGAAAACCTGACACTGGTAGATTTTGTGGCCAGGCTTGTGGCAGCAGAAGCACGTTGCAGTTTTTGCATTCGTAGGCTTGGCATCAGTAGCCACCATGGCGAGACTGCCAGAGGAGTAATGAGTCCGTTTATCAGTTTTGGGCTTGCTTGATTGAGCAGGGGGAGACTTGCATCTTCAATGTGGGAGCATTCCAAGTTCAAGAAGTTGATTATTTCCATGACCTTGGGAAGTGTGTGTGCCTCGGTGTCATCGTCAGCCTTGGTGTCACGGTATTGTTCCAATTGTTGGACCAATTTAGTGTCGAGTTTTCGCAACAGGTGTGCGGCAAGTAACGGATTATTTTCAGTGACATCACAGTTCAATGCTTTCAAAGATTCTGAATGCTCGTAAAAGGTGGTTATGAATGCCCTTAATTGCTTGAGATTGCTTCGGGAGACGCATGGCAAATCCAGCAAATGGTTGAGGTGTAGAGTTGTCAGACGACGAATATTGTGATATCTATCACGCAAAAGTTGATAAGCGATCAAATAATTTGACGCTGTGAGGTTGAGAGACTTTACCAAATTCAATGGTTCACCTGTTAAAACACTGAGCAGGTACTGAAATTTGGCCACATTTGAAAGAGAAGTACTTTTATGTACAGTGGTATCAAATAAATTGATGAAAGAAATCCATTTTAATGGAGTACCATCAAAATTCTGCAAGCTCAATTTAGGCAGTTTAACTCCTGTCACAACTGCAGAAGGGAAATGATGAGATGCTTCAGAATGTAAAGAATGGGGAGTTGTAGGCTCCACAACAGTGTGCACTTCAATTACACTGGAGATGCGAACATAAAAGTCATTGACCTCATCAACATCTGAGGACAAAATTGTTTCAATGTCATCATCAGTGTCTGTTTCAATGAGACGTTGTAAGTTTAACTCGAAGTCAGCACGTTTCTTCTTAAATTCGGCAAAGATTGTGTTCAATTGTCGAATCTGCACGGGGGTGAGAGGGGGTGTGCTGGTTAACGTAGTAACCGTTGCCTCGAGCTTGGCGAAACGAGTTTTGATTAAGTCCGTAGACTTGCGATAAGTCTCATATTTAAATTCCTTTGGAGCCATTGCGCTCAATTTGAGTGAAACAGTACACTAAAATGACTTAAAGTACAGAAAACAAAGTACAGAAAATTGTGAAGCACAATATAATGAACAATCAGAGGAAGGCCTACTTAAAATATCTTACAAATAAGTTTCAGCCTTGATAAACACAACTGCAGAACGCACATAAATTCAATGTGAATATGTAGGCTTAGGCTTATTTGAATGAAAAACTGTATGGAATAACAGTAAAAAGCCTCAGAGTGAGAGAAAATATTCAACAATTGTCAAAGACAAATTGTCAGAGTTTGCTATTTACAATAACAATGTTCTTCAAAAACAATGATTCAAGAAATTCGAAAATAATAATTATTATTTCATCACAAGAAAATGTTATTTTCTTAATTGAAAATAAAATCCATTTAAATACATCAGCATAAATCACCAGTCAATGAAAAACACAATATATATTGCATATAAATGGCCAACAATAATTCAATTGGCAATGTCAAGTGTAGTAGACAACATCAGCAGAGCAGAGATATTATGAGAATGGCTATACACGCCCATTCATGGCGAGAGACGAGAGAGAGCTCAACAAGGGACAATGTTCCCAGTTGCGGGAAGATTGTTTTTTAATAATGTTCCCAGCTGCGGGAAGATTGGTCTTAATAATGTTCCCAGCTGCGGGAAGATTGTGTTTAATAATGTTCCCAGCTGCGGGAAGATTGGATTTTGATAATGTTCCCAGCTGCGGGAAGATTGGGTTTTGATAATGTTCCCAGCTGCGGGAAGATTGAATTTTTAATGAAAGTTTTGCACTGGACAATATTCCAAAGGACTGAATCACTTATAGATCCGGCTCGAAGGACCAAAAAAAGAAAATCCGTATGGCGGAGCTGGAAGGGCGCCAAGATGGCCGAAGGGACGCCAACACAGCCAGGGCACGAGGGAACTGCTGGGCCAGGAAAGTCTCTCCGAGGTCCAGGGAATCTTCTCTCTTGCTGCGAATTCGCACGTACGCACAATTGAATAATGAATTGAGCTCTCGTACAGTCCAATGTTCATATACGCGGGAGACCGAGTGTTGCCCGACACGCACTTACACACACTAGGTTCACTGCAATCTATGTTAGTGAACAGAGAAAATAGTTACGGAACAAAATAATACCACTTTGTAAAATATTAAAATAAATCAAAAGGGGGAGCCACCATGGGCGAGACTACGGTCACGTTTAAAAAATTATAACGTGCCTGGGAAAAGAAAAGCCGAAAGGCACTTGAGAACTAATTGGTCGAAAGACGAACAGAACCCGAATCAGAATGGCGAGCCTCATGGGAGGTGAAGGGAACTGCTGACATGCAAGAAACGGAACAGAAGTGGTTTATGAGTCATCGGCCAATCAGCAGCCAGCGAGATTCGGAGCGACAGACGGGCAAGGGTCATCGGCCAATCAGAGGCCATGGATCGGTAAATTTCCGTTTTGAACGTGTTCACCAGCTCTCGGCGATTACGCCCTATCGCTATCTCTCTCTCTCGCTCTGCCTACCGCCAATATTTGAAATGACAATTCTGCTTGTTTGTTATAACTTAAAATCAGTACTTAACAGAATATATACTTTAAATAGGAATAAAATTGGTTTCAATTTCTTTAGCCAAAAATGCACTTAAAAAAATATAACTATCATACTTTAAAAAAAATTTTTGTAAGCAGGAGGCAAGCCCAAATATAATAATTTTGAGTTTTATTACGCCTAATAGCTGACAGCTGCAACCCGCTCGTCTCCGCGCACTCGCCCGCCGCGCACACACGAGCACACACGCGGGCTACCTGCCCCTCGCCACCGTTGTGTCGGTCCACGCCGTAAATCCACCCTTCAGAAACTATTTGATAGGGAAGACTCATGGCAAATATCATTTACAGAATTTCGGCGCATTTGCTCATGGTCAGGGTTTTATATGAATTTTCCTACTATCTATATTGGGGAAAAACATTCCAATTTGTCATTGGAAAATATAAGGGCAACTAAAATAGGCTTGTTAGTATCCATTATTAGTACTGGAATTCATATGCTTATTCTGCACGCATTGGAATGTACGGGCTAAAGATGAACCCATAAGTAAATTCTCTAAAAGAAATAAATCAGTAATACACGAACGAAAAGTATATCCAAGACACACAAATAAATTCATACTCCATCAAAAATTTACTCATACAAACCCTTGGGGCTATACAAAGCGACAGAGGTGTACTTTAATACTTCTATTATTAATTTAATCAGTTTTACTATTTGTGGACAATATTTTGTTTTTTGTTACAGTTTAAGTGTTAGTGTTAGTACCAAAATTTCTACGAAAACGGTCCGCGTAAATGTACTATCTATCTAAAAGCAAGGGAATGTTTCACGCAAGAAAGAAAGCTTCAACAATTGCTTCAAAGAGCTCTAAAGTGAAGTATTCTATCACAATGAATCGGAAAATGACTACCTCACCAGTGCATCTTGTCAATCTATGTAAGAGTTTAATTTATTACTATAGAAATTAATATATTTGCAACTGAGCTGTGGCGTGGCGTCGTGGCGACCTTAGAAAGAAAATTATATGCTCATTATACTTTGCTTTGCCATATAAGAATTTCATATAGGGAAAGATCTAATATCTAATGTAAGTACTTTTTTTATTGTAAGTACTTTTTTTATTTAGTTTTATCTGAGTGCTGTTTGATTTCTCTGCATGGAGTATTGCAGGTTGTTAGATTTTAGAAACTATTAAACATGTTGATATTTTTTTTTTCTCTGCATGGTTGTTGCAGGTCTTAGGTTAAGTTTTTCTTTTATTGAATCCATGACGTTTTCCTTGTGCCTGTACATACTTGCTTTCTGGAAATAAACATTCTCATTCTCATATATCCAGAGTGGTGTTATTCAATTTGTTTATTTGTGCATTACTCAAATTAAAAAATATATTGTCAAACAAATTATTACTGTAATTGAAACTGAATAGATTTGGGTTTCTCTTAGATCATTCTATTATCTACATGGAATTTGATAGTGTCGTATAATTAGGCATAGCACATACTTCTTCTGAATTATTCATAGATTGTTACTCAATATGCTATTTTCACTCAGCTCAAGTGCATTCCCAATGTAATAAAAACAACCTTTATTGTGTTAAAGTAGCCTGCAAACAAAATACTTTGTCACAGTAGCATATTGTCCCAACTCAAATTTCTATGAAACACTTTGTCCCACTCGCTTATTTACAGTTAGTTAAATCAGCTAATGAGGTAACATTTTGTCATGACAAAAAATTTACAAGGGTTGAGGAACGCAACTCAGGTAGTAAGAGCAGTTCAAATACAAGGGTCACGCGATCCATGCGGCCGCATGGAGCACCGGCCTGATTAAAATGACGGTGTTATTTGATAGTTAAAAAATAACGCCTTAACAATCGTGTAACCTTTAATTTGTTAGTGTGTGTCTAAACACCGCTAAAGGTGGGGACACACGGGACGGCAAAACTCCCGGAAGGATGTTCCGTTTCGCAGCCGCAAGCTGTATTTTGGGAGTCCGAATGCAAGACAACGGCGAAACAGCCGGGCCTGGCGAAACTACCATGATACTCATTATGTTAAATTTCTTCTCATTTAGAAATGATGCAGTCTCCATTAAAGAATGTGGCTTTGCTGTGTCCTAAGACAAAGGAAAAGGGGTAGCCGAAAGGAGAGTCCGGGCTTTAGAAATGACATGGAAATTGGTGTCTTTGTATGTTATATTGTACTATGAAAGGCAGTTGGAAGTGAAAATGTAATATGAACTTTTTATACTCTTTACATCAGACGAAATTTTTTATAGGGTCTTAAATCACAAAATTTGAGGTATTTCTGTTTATTAAAATGTCTAAAACCCAGAGGGCAGGAAAATAACATGTGGGTAATATTATATTTCGTTACAAAGGCCGGCGTTTCATCGGCCTCAAGAACATGTTTCAAGCTCAAGACTTCGAGAACGTGAGTAGGCAAAACGTTTTAGGCCGAGTTATGATTTATATTTTTCATCATATTATTGTACACTATGCAATAAACTCTATAAAAATAAAAAATACATAGAAATAAAAACTTCCAACCCAGACCTCAAAAGCATGATTTTCGTTGTTAAAAATGGTTGACAAAAAACAGGTGATATTGATGAAGTGCAATGATAAAAACAGTAGCAGGGGCTTTCAACCCTTCAAACCACTAGTTGTAATAAGGTTTAAGAGGATAAATAGAGCAGGACATTTAATGGTTGCCGGATATCAAATATACTCTATGTTTTTTATAAAAAATGTTGCTTTGGGGGAATATATTTTTCAAAGTTCATCGACATTTTACTTCTGACGTAAAGCACACCAACGAAAATGTTGTAAACGCCAGCTCGACAACCTTTACAAAGTAGCTGTTTGGGGGTGTACGAGAATTAGCAAGGGTACCCGATTCTTTGGGAACTGTATTTCGTTATGTGCCTTTTCCTTTTGGAATTTGCAGGCCGAAGGTATCCGATAAATTTGCGGTAGGTAGGTTTTCTTATTATTCGCAGAACACATAGGATGTATACGGATAACATAAAATTTTTACAATTTTAAAAATTTCCTAGAGCTTTTTAGTTTAAAATTAAATAAAACCCTAATCAAAGAATCACATTAGTTGTGTATCAACTATATAGGCCTATGTATATTATTCAATTTAGTTAATTATTATGTCTTAATGCGGACTAGAAAGAAAAAGAAACAAGTCCTGACTACGTTGGTGTAGCTTTATGTCAGGAATAAAAGTGAAATATTATGTCGATGAACTTTGAAAAATATATTCCCCAAAAGAAACATTTTTTATAAAAAATATATATTTGATATCCGCGGCATAACTATTAAATACAAAGCCACAAAGCTGTTTTGTCTTAAAACCTTTTTATAGACTCTTAGTGGTATAAGCTTAACCCTTTTATAGACTCTTAATACTTTCCGGAAGTTAAGCTGTGCATATTCATTAATTGAAACTAAATTATAAATGTATTTGTCCTTAATGTGTACAATGTGGTACATGCGTATTGTACGGAAGTATGGCCTACGAACCGGCATGTTTTAAAGTTCTTTGTAGAATCAACCAAAGAAAATATAGGAATGTTATTGAACAATTTTTCAATAATAGTTTAATTTTGTTAATACTATTTGATTTCTGCTGGTACTTTTCGTAATATTTTCCAAAGAATATTATTATGGGTTGGAATAACATTTATTTTTTAAAGTTTTATGCAACAATTTATTTTGATAAACTAAATAAAATTATTGTTTTATTTTTTATAAATAACTTTTGTGATTATTCAATATATGGAAGACCGAATTTTCTGTTTAATATAGCCTAACTGTATTTGGTGCCACTAATATAAGTTTTTTAGTGTTGTCTGTATGAGTAATTGTCAGTAGTGTTTTACCGCTCGAGCACACCTCCAGTGCGAGGCGTGGCAGACAGGCCGTGCGAATTTTGTTAGCGTTTGAAAAACAATCGGCTCGGCTCACGGCAGCCAAGAGACGCCAACCACTGAAATTTGTAAAACTTGAGAAAGGCCAGCGCTCGACAAAGAGGGGTGAGAGAGAGAGAATGAGAGGAAGCGAGTTGTGAGTCCCTTTACGCTTCAGTGGTCATGGGATGCAGAGGGGTTGGAGCACTCGCACGCGCACGGGCCAACCACTTTCTCTTTTTTGAGTGACAGTGCTGCATTCTACCGGCAGAAGTTTGTCCCTACTAGCCCTTGCACAGCCTTAATTATTAATTATTCACATTGTAAATTGGCTTACGCCGTTGATACATAAAATAAAATAAAACAAAATGGCGGCTAGCAGCCTAACAAAGCATTTTAGGACATATGTTTATATGAAATTTTTTTATTGTCTCGACCTAAGGAACCAAAATACAAAATATTTCCAGGTTGTTTGGAAACACCCTGTATAATTGTTAGGCTAAAACATAAGAGGCAACAGGATGAAGACCGGCGTATCGCACGATAGTCAACTTACAACCAGGAATAATACCAGCTGCTCATTAGAGAAGCTGACGAGAACGAATAAACATGCTACTGATTTTTGCCATAACATATTTCAAATTGTTCAGTTAAAACTTTAAGCTTAAAAGTTTATCATTTAATAATTTCAATTTAACAATGAAGACATGTACTAACAGCTCTAACTTGATTTATAACAGATATATTGTATCACTTTGTAAATTACCAATAATAATAAATTCAATAATATAATTTTATTTTCGTAGTTGGTGCTCAGTTTTTTCTGCAATACAACTCACCAATGCCGTTTCATGTTGTATTAAGAATATATCCATTGGATTTAGTGACTTATGATAAATAGACTCACATGCTTACCAGCTCTAAGGAGAGTTCTACTTATGTCAAAAAATAACTTATTACAAACGTCCAACTGATTTTTCTTTAGTGCTGTAACATTTTATTTTCAAACGCTAATCTGACTTTGAAAAAGCGGTTTTCCGGACAGCTTTGTAGAACTGTATACCTGGACGGGTTCGGACATAATTTTATCGAAACTATTTGATTAGGTTTACAAATAAAAAAGGTCAATTAATTTAAAAGGTCCATACGTTAAGTTGAAATTCATTTTTGTTCGGAAATTAATCAAATTTATTTAATGTTTGTTAAACAAACGTTTTTATATCTTACTAAGTGTTTTAATGAATGTCGGTTGCAGCTTAGAATGGAATAAGTGCATTTCTAAGTTGGCTGAAAAAATTATTTTCTTCAACCAACGGACAGGACTCTCCACCAGTCAACGGAAATGATTCAAATGCCGTGCAGGGAAAAGCGGGTGAAATTACTTCCCCCACTTTTGGGATATCTACAGACATGACTGGTAAAGACGGGACATGCTATAGAGAAGTCTACGTAAGTGAAAACAAGTTTGGATTTAAAGACACTATTGTATTTCCTTGTTCAACGGGTGTCATGAGCTTATATATTTCATCGAAGGACATTCTAATAGCCAACCCGCAAACTGTAGAAAGCAACTCCCTTTATGGAAAAAAGGAAAGTGACAAGCTTCAGGTGATCAGAAATGGTAGGTGTTACATCAGGACCTACTCCTCATCCGGTGGAAGGACTTCGGTACAGGAGCAGGAAGTGACGGGGGCTTCAGAGTGTGACTCCATGAAGAAGAATCACATGGAGATCTTGCGGAGGTGGGGAGACTAGGGTACCTGCTTCCATTCAAACCTCATCACTTACCATAAACATGTTAATGATTAAAAAACTTAAGTTTTGCCACTAGTCTATTTGTTTTTGTTTTCCACATACAAATTATTTGTGAGAATGAAAGTCAAGCCTGAACGCTAATCCACACAATTTTTCAAATCATGAGCAATAGTTTTGGGTTGCTGTATTATTATAAAGTATAGAAAGTTAAATTTCAATAAATGTATAGCTTAATGAACTATTAAGCTTATTGCATATTATATTTAAAAATAAACGGTTTCAGTTAACTGACACATACTTTCTCCCAACAATATAAAAAAGGTGTTAAAAGCATCAAACATTAATGTCTTGATGACTCAGTTGGATATGTACCAGCTGAGCAGCGCGAGTTTGACCCTTTAACAACGTACTGCATTTACCGCTATACGAAAAATTAAATTTTCTCCGCAACCACTTGATGTAGAGCAATAATTTAAAATAACGTATTATTTAGGTGATAAGTAAAATTTATTTCAATATAACAGGTATTTTGAAAATCCTAAAAATTTATTTTTAAAAAACATTTTATTGCTTAACTTTTGAATGTGTATTTCCTCAGAAATGCGGGTGGTGTCATTTTATTCAGCATTTTAATCTTAATAAACCACAAAGTTTTAGTCAAAATCATTAAGGCCGTTTTTGAGAAATTTTGTTTCTTCATGTCTTCTGAGGGTTTTGGGGAGTAAAATACCCTTAAAAATAAAAAATAAAAAAAATGAAAAAAAACACCTGGAATTATTGCGGGTTTGGACCAACATACCAAATTTCACCAAAATCGGAAAATTGGAGCATTCTCTAGCTCTGTTTACATCCAGACACATACACACACACACACACACACACACACACACACACACACACACACACACACACACACACATCACTCTGAAGACCACTTTTTTGGGCTCAGGGAGCACCAGATAAATCCACCAAAAACTCAAATTCGAAAATTTTGACAAAACCAATACTTTCTCCAAATACACATTTATAGGAGGAAAGGGACCTGTAAAATGGATATATACATCATCAAACTAATTTGAATATTTTTACGAAAACAATACTTTCTTCATATACCATGGTATAGGGGGAGAAAGGAAAAGGAGTCAAGAGGTATTCATTTAAGGTGTAAAAAATCAGTGTCTTTCGTCGAGTCTACAGTGGAAAGAAACGTAAAAGTAGTTGTTGTATTATGCTATTTTTAATTCATCAGAAAATACCACAACATGGCAGAGTTTGTGATTTTTTTGATTGATTCATGGAGAGCAATCAAAGATTTTCCAGAGAGCCAAACTGATACACAGTCAGTGTTGTATTTGAGGATTTTTGCCGTAATTATTATTATTCAAGGTATATTAGCTATGTCCTAACGTTTTGCCTACACTAAAAGTCTAAGACAATAGTTTTTCCTAAAATCCTAACCGATTTTCTACAAAAAATAGTAAAAATTAATATATGCGAAATTTTAAGTAGGAAGGATTACATATGGCTTGCCTTTCAAGAAAGGAGGCCAATAGACAACACATAACCACACTAATTTTTCCAATATTTCAGCGATTATGAATATTTTTTTAAGGAAGAGAGAGGGAAAAGTCTGTTGCTGGTGATTATTAATTTATAAATTTAAAGATTTCAAAAAGCACCATTCTCACCTGGAGCTGTTTGATACGGTCGAGGTTGACCTTGGTGTCGATTGTCATCTTGAAGCCGCCTTCGTAAACGAGATCAAGGTCGACCCAGACACCGTTGCTGTTGAGTGTGGGGGTGGACGCGCGTTGGATGACCGGAACGGCCGTGCCGAGGTCCAGCTGAGACACCTCCAGTTGCTCCAGGAACATCGGCAACTGGCAAACACGTAAACCATGAGTCAATATCACTAAGCTATAAACTAACCCAACAAGGCTGGAACATCTTCAGCTACTTAAGGAAATTTGAAACATATAAATAACATACTAACGCCCAACCAAACCTAACCATTGCTGAACTAACATGAAAAAAAACATTTCTAGTTTCCACCTTTGTAGGAGTAGTTTCCACCTTTTCAACCTTGTAAGGAGGTTAATTACAAGGATCACTTTGTAAGACGCCGGCAGTATTCATATTTCAAGGTGAATACGCAGCATGAGTGTGAGGCTTTGTTACTGTCTAAGAACAGCTGATTCTTTGGACAGGGTCATTAAGTAACAGCCCAAAAACCAAAGCTGACCCAAGGTGGGTACCTTTAACAAACAACTTACTTTTCACAGGATTGAACCCATGATTCGTTTTAGAAGATAACCTCTCTAACCATTCAGCTAGCCAATCTTGTATAGCTCACAGCATAACCTAAACTAACTTGGCCTCTGAATGATCAGACCTCACAAGGACTGATCTGACCTGACATGAACCAATGAGACCGACCTGACGTGAACCGATCCAACCTGACATGGACCAATTTACCCTTTTGTGAACCGATCTGACCTGGCGTCTGAATGCTCAGCTGTGTCTAAACAGTGAGCTGCATCAGGAAACACAAAAAGTTTCTTTTTGTGTTACATTGAATTGTTTGTGTCATACTTTGCACGAGATGATAGTATTAACTTGATAATCACTATGTAATTTGCAATAGTAAGTCTTAATGCATGATTGACAGAAAATTACTAATTCTTAGCTTGCAGAAAATTTTTGAATTTATTGTCGCCATTGCAGAAGGATAACAAATATTCTAATACCTTCTGATATTCTGATACCTTTGTGTAACCTTCTAATTGATATCCACTGTATTGTAATGAATAATCAAAACAAAATCTTAGAGGTCTGCGGGTAGTGATTTTTCAAGTCGGGTCGGTTTCGGGTCGGGTAGTAGATTAACATCAATTTTCGGGTCGGGTCGGGTTTGAAAATTATAAGTTAAAGAAAAATTCGGGTCGGTTTCGGGTTCGGGTGTGTGAGTTAAAAAATCTCGGGTCGGGTTCGGGTAGCCTATGTATGTTAAAAGTCGGGCTCGGGTATTGTAAGTTGAATAAAACTTTGGGTCGGCTTCGCTATTATTTGTAAAAAAAATGTCTAGGCCTAAGTTATTTCATTTTAAAATAATTGTTGATGTGCCTACTAAGCTTAAGTATAGTATTAATAAATACAAGGCAAAAACCTTCCAGCTACTAAGTTAGGCCTAGGCCTAACAAAAGTTAAAAAAACTATAATGTATTTTATTCTAGTATAAAATGTTAAAAAATTCTCCCGAGCCAATAACCTATCAAGCCAAGGGTTCCTTTAGTCCTAAGTTACTTTACCCAATGTTAACTTATTCAACAAACATGACAAATATACAAATTATATTGTACACTGTTGAAACTAAACAAAAACCACTTTTATAAATGTCAAAATACCCTAGATGCAAATTATCATACCATAGCCTATTTTTCTGTAGGCCTAATAATACACAAAGTTATTTTATTATGAAAGATTATGTGATTATACTCAAACTTGGCCTTTCAATCAATATTGCCATATCCTATTTTCAAAACAGACTTAAAATAATTGCATTTCATTTCTGTTGGATTACTTTCGGCAAATTTGTTTCTTTGCTTGAGTGATTCCAAATAGCAGATGAATGCCCATCCACGACATTTTACACTTCCCAAATCTTTGGTTTCACTAGTAGGACTGTTAGTGGATACACTGA
The DNA here is from genome assembly GCA_030545055.2 of Neoaliturus tenellus. Classification (NCBI taxonomy): domain Eukaryota; kingdom Metazoa; phylum Arthropoda; class Insecta; order Hemiptera; family Cicadellidae; genus Neoaliturus; species Neoaliturus tenellus. Next base: position 48,044,253 of record CM061534.1, on the reverse strand, counting down.
CATTAGAATTCTTTCAATTCCGTGGCTTTTTAATATTTATTTTTCATATCAGAAAAAAATTCAACATCACTCAAGTAACACAAATGTGAATTGAATAAACAAGAACGAGAGGAAAACCATCTATCAAATCATCAATGCAGACGACGGATCGCGCCATACCAGATACCATACAACAAACATGGAGTACCGTTACTAAAACTACATAGAGAATGAAGAAATCTGTCTATGAAGTATCCAACTGTTACATTATCCAAGAAATTGTTTTCATTGGTTATCAAGAAATCTTAAATGTTTTGACAATTTGCAAGATGGAATGAGAAATAATTCGGCAATAAAACCAATTATACTGAATAGTCATATATTGATTATATTTCGTAAAAATATATACACTGATGAATTTTGTATTGTAAAAATAATGTAAACACTAATCTGTAGAGATTATTTACTTTTGATTTTGCTCTTGCTATTTACCGGTTATCGTGTAAATAGTACCATTGACTTTACAAACAAAGACTTTGTATGTAAAGTCAATGATAGTACCAATGCCACTGCTACCTTGATTTCGGTTTTTATAGTTGGTGACGGTATTGGCTACGCCACAGTCTATCTTTCTGGCCTAAGAGTGTGAGTCAGTCACGACGGCGACACTGAGCAGTTCCTTTAGGTTAGATTGAGAAAAGTATGCTAGCGCTACTGGTGTCTAGGCTTGCAACAAATGATTTATTGCTGTTTAAACTATTTTTTGGGCATAAAATAGTACTGTACTAAAGGAATACAAATGTTCCTACGTCAAATACGATCTTTCATGATCAAAATGTTATTTGTTTTAAATTGAACATGAAATATGGCGTACCAAATTATCAACAAAACAAAATTGCTTACGTTTCTAGGCACCAGAGACCGCTAGCTTCTTTCAGAAGCCACATTTTCATGTGCGAGTGTCGCGAATAGTAAGCTAAGGTATTTCCAGTTCATCCACATCCACCTCAGTAATAATGACAGGCAGTTATGACCACTAGTCTAAGATAGTGTGTGGAACGATGCCCAATTATTCCGTGATCGTTGTAATTCACAAATTTTGGCTGTAAAATAGTTTTAAAAACCCGTGTTTGCTTTTAATGTCCTGTCGGGTACCTACAACCCGATTTAATTCGGGCATTAGGTACCCGCCCGACCCGGCTTAAAATAAAAGCCCGCCCGAATAAAGACCGAGACGTGTCAAACCCGCCCGACCACTCGGGTTCACGCTAATACCCGGAGTTACCCGAATTTTCGGGTACCCGCAGACCTCTACAAAATCTATTTGTTGTAGGTCTACAACAATAAATGTAAGTGACAGTGACAGATTGACTACAAGACAACACGACAATTCTGCTTTGATGTTGTTTGTGTTGATGTGTTGTCTTCAAACAACTAATTTCTTTATAATTTCTCATTGAGCCAAAATTATTATTTCCAAAACTGATTTTGGAATAGACTACACGCCACCACAAGTAACAAAAAATTGTCGGAAGTTTTACGTGTAGAGAACATCCGAGCAGTGGGTGGGTTACCTTTATCGTGGACAGTTTCCGCTGTATCTTCTCCTGAATCTTGACTATCTTCTCCGGGTCCCGGAACACATCGTAGAGCAGCCGACCCACGAACGCGTTGATCCACATCACCTCCGTGGAGATGCTGAGGTCCGCCGACGAGATGTGGCTCTTCATGGTTTGCTGTGTCAAGAAATATTACAGAGTAGCGATGAGCAAATGTTTTATTTGTTGTTAACTATTTTAATTGTTACTGTTACTTTTCTTTAACTTGTGATTTTAACTATTTTGTAACAGTTATGAACATTATTCTCCTTTTAGCCTTACCTTTTAGCTACCTTTTAGCCTAACTTCTTATTGACGTTTATTGATTCAGTTAAGAAGAACATCAAGTGGTTATGTTCATTATTGTTTGTGAAATTACAGCAAATTTTGTTTACAAAAGTTCAAGATAATTTTTACAATGATTGAAAACACATCTAAGAAAAAGATTAAACTCATTCTTAGTTGTCATTTCAAGGATGGAAAGGGATAAAATTGTGACCAATTGTAGAGCCAGTTCTGTGAAAAACATGAGTGAAGGAGCCAGGACGTTGGGTCAGGAGTTGTTCTTTATCGTTGCGGTTCCTAAACATTCTCCAATATCGTTGTCAGCCATACAGTTTTTCCGTTCCTAAAGAACCGTCTACATTATAATAGTTTTCCTTCCTAGTCCTTAACATGAGAACAATCCGCTATTCCACTATTACAAAACCGTCTATATGATAATCATTCCTATTCCGTAAGTCATTGTAGGTGAATTGATAACGTTTAAGTAAGTAACTGTTACTATGCAAGTCCGTTGAATGTTGTAACAGGTTATTTTTCAACAGAATACCGCTCATCACTAGTACAGAGTGTGCTTATTTCTGAGTGCTTCAGAACTTATGAGGGTGATTCCTTGGATAAAGATTTTTAAAATTCTTCTAAAACAACTGCTAATTTATTTATTTTCTATCTGTAGTTCTCATGTTTGGTATTTATTATATTTACATTTTACCAAAATATTTGCAATATAAAAAATAATGTAGCATGAGTTTAAACATTTAAATATAAATTACTTTCTCCTTCCATCTTTAGAAAATTTATATTATTCCCAAAAAGTTTCAAAATATATAACTTAAAATCCAAGCAGATTCAAAAGAAAATATTCTTAAATGTTTAAAGAAAAAAACTTACTAAAACATAATTGGATTGAAATTAAGATTCATAACCACCCCTCTTTCAGTTAACAAGGATGGAGATGATTCATGAGATATCTATCAGTTACCTCTTTGGAAAGTGACATTTGTGCTGTTGTCCGCTGTGACAGATTCATCATGAAACTTAAATAGTCCAAGTGGAATTGTTCCTTGTGGTCGGTGAACGAGAAGGTCTTGGCCGGGCTCGAGCCACCTTTCGCTGCCCTCACTAGCCTCCGGTACCTGTGACAGGTTCATCATGAAACTCAAGTAGTCCAGGTTGTAAAAATGGCAGAAAAATTTCAAATATCAGAATTTAAATTTGTTATTGTCTCAAAAAATTTAGTGGGATCCCTCATTAAAATTTGTCTCTAAATATTGTAGCTTAGGATTTACCAACGGTGGTACAGTTAAGATGGACACTCTGTGTACTGAGCAGTGCCACAAAATTAAATTTTTAGCCCAAACCGTGACTTGAAAAAAGATTTTACGACACTTTGCACCTTGGAACAGATTGTTCCCATGATGCTTATAACAATTAAACCCTAAAAGAGCTAAAAGTTACATAAAGAAAGAAAGTCTCACCACAACTCTTTTTCGCGGTCAGTCCTAGCGAAGAGGTAGAGCAGAGTGTCCTGAGGTGGGGCTGGGCAGACCTTCACGAAGTCCTCGACCAAGTCACTGATGGAGCCGACGGTCGAGTCCAGCGATGCCACTGATGCTATATCATCCGCCTGAAAACATTGAATAAGTTTAAAATTAAAGTTGATAAAGTAGAGTTTACTAATCCTCACCCTACTAATCTGCGCCAGGGAAAACACAGACTTTTTTCTTCATTTATATCAACAACAAAATTTTAGAAACATGATTTTAAGAGAAAAAAAATTGTTAATGTTACACAAAAAAGTTACTTGGATTGCATTTGATAATGTGGTTGAATATGTTGGTTACCTTGAATTGAAAGCAAAAGAGAAAATCGTAATATGAAGTGTAAAGTAAAAACAAAATTGGAACCAAACAACTTGATGACAACAAATGACACAACGCAATGTGCAATGACCCAATTACTTATATTTGGAATTTGGGAAATGATGACAGGTATTACGGTGGGAATTCTATTTCTGTAACATTATTTGAATTCTGGAGTTTTCTATTGAAGGACGATGCCTTCCCCTTCCAGTTGTTACTGCATTTGCTCACAAGTCGAAAGCTATGGTACCATAGAGCTGAGCGCAAAGGCTCATATATTTAAGAAGCTTGGCACTTTCATAACATTGTATGGGGAATAGACAATAGACAATAGACAAATATCTTTATTCAAGCATACATAAACCTAGTTAGGAAACTAACTAGGTGATCACGGTCATACATATATGGTCCATAATAGAGGATTATCTCTCAGCATAGTGGTCTTCCACAGTGATCAGAACATACATGAGCCAGGCATTATTGAATGCATTAAAGACAACAAAAACACAGTTTGTGATCCCTTTTGCGTGGTAAAATTAGACACCTAGTGTAAGAATATTAAACTTTACAGTTTACTTACACATGAATTTTTCAGGGTACTTTCTGGAAGAGGTGGAGGTATCGGAGTTGTTTGTTCGTCATCTGAATCTAAAAAAAGTCTTTGTTTAGTAAATAAAGTAAAATAAATGGAATCACAGTGGGAAGAAAAAATGGGTTATTTTTACATGATTTGGTCCCTCTCAATTGCTTTCATAGTAGTAGTAGTTGTTGTTATTGGTGGATAGGGAGACCCCAGCCGAACCGCTGAGCATATCTGCCTCTAATGGCCATTTTGCCTAAGCTACCCCCCCCCCCCCCCCCCGGAAGGATGGGATATTGATGAAAGAGAAAGGGTGAGACACGGGACTGTCCACTCATGTACCAATAAGGGGTTTCTATGCCCGTCGCATTCCTCACCCTTTGCTGCCTTGAACACATGTTCCAGCAGGGGTTTCCATGCAGTTCGCATTAACCCCCCGCTGTTTTGAACATGAATGAATTATGACGGAAGGGAAATTGGCATAGTGGACAGCCAAAAGACTTACCACAGTGTTATAACAACTTCGTTTGCTGTATCCAATGTTAACTTCACAACTAGTATAAACAAGTTTTAAAGTTGTCCTGGGACAATCATAGTAGCTATATAACTTGTAATATCCTATCAAAGTTGACCCATAAATTAAACCAAGTTTTATAAAGTTTCCAAAAAAAATTTGTCGCCTACTTTTTGTTGTCGAAAAATTATATACACAATTTTCAGCATCAAAAGATAATTCAAATCCAGTTTTATGAGTGAATACAGTCACTAAGAGTATTTAAAAACAAAATAATTACAAAATAAATGTACTGTACAGTATTTTAAAACTGAAAAACAAACTTGCAAAGATAGGCCTAAACTAATTTAAGCATGATAAACGCATTTACCTTGTCAAGCCAATATTTCATTATGAACAGTCACAGTTAATTTTCAGCTACAGTACATTTCCACTTACCGATAATTTATCATGACGGTCCATGATGACTTTGTGTGAAAATAAAGTACAATTCATCATTTTTAATTAATGAAAAGTGTGAGGAGAAAATATGTTTAAAAAAGGGGAGGGAAATATTTTGTTACACTCCATAATTTTTGGATGATTTGTTTCTTATTCCTTTAGTATCTTAGTTAAATAAATTGGTTTATTCCAATAAATTTACAATTTGCAGTAAAAAATAAACTTAATTTGAAGTGGAATAAAAAATAATTAGTGAAATGATACTTTTAGTTTTACGCAGAAGTTAAAACAAATATATTAAAAAAATAAAAACAAGCAGTCCAACCCTGGTGTTACATTGCTATATAACCTCAATTATACCTCTTTAAAAAATGTAATGATTTAAAAGACCAATTCTTTATTTAAGTATCAATTTAACCTTTTTAAATCTAACAATTGGTCGTCTTACTCAAATCATTTAAAAACACTAAAAAAAAAAACAATTTGTCACAGATTTCAAATCATTGCCTTAGCTTACCCAGTTCAGGAGAAAACCCAAAAATTTTGTTTAGTTTTATTCATAAGGGAAAACCAACAAAATTTTACACTCCAATTTTTCATCAACTTCATAAGATGTTATATATACATACAAATAATTTATTATAAGCATCCGTGTTAGTTGTTATCGGATTTATTCTTGATACTAGTCTATTTGATGCTCGAAATCAAGCAATATATTTTGATACGGTACAAAAGTTACATTTAGTTCTAAATCAACGACATCCGACCAATCCAATATTGTGAACATCAGTAATCAATCACCAAAACAACATGTATTTACAGCTGTACATTAACAGATGTTTATAATGCTCAACCCAATCCCAATGTTATTATAATGGGAAATTTTCAAATTTAATTTGAGTTTAGCGCTCTTATTTTAAGTCCACTTTTCATCATTTTTTGGCAGAAACAACTACAGACCAAGGCCTATAAAACAACACCAAAAACTTGAAAATCAGTTGGAAATCGTAGGAGTTCTCTACACAAAAAAACCTTAGTGTATTAAATAAGCATTTTCCTCCACCTACTATCTAAAGCCGTATTTTACTCCTTGGAATAGAGTAGTAAAGTACTAATTTCTCTCCCATGTGACTTGAATACTTAATCTTTCTACCTAGGGAAAACTCAAGTTTTTCCGTACCACGGGGCTAAAGTTAGTTACATAAGAATAACATTAAAAGAGAAATTAAAAAGAACATGAGCCACAGTCAGCTGTTAGTTGTATTTGTTTCGTTACTCATTGTTGACTAATAACAGCTGTAGCTGCTGCTCACTCACTGCTGACTGCAGCATCTCTAGTACTAGAGATGGCCGTAGCAGTGTAGGTGTTTGTTTACATTTCGCTTGGGTAGGCTATTAACCTAAGAATTCCAAAACATAAGTGTAAAACTTTTGACTAGGCTTAAATTATATTTTGTTTTTTCGTGTTCTTTAAAATTGGTATGGCCTACCTTGTGTGTTTTTTATGTTGATGTGACAGATCCAGCTTGACGGAGCAAGGGATCATTTGAAGGTAAAGTTAAATTATCTACGGTAGGCCTATTAGGCCTAAATTTTATTCGTGTAGGTGGAGGAAAAATGTTGTGTGCATCAAGGGACTAAAGTACTTTTCTCCCTCAGGGAAATTGTCGCCCTCGGCTTCGCCTTCGGGCGACAACACTTTCCCTTCAGGGAGAAAACATTGTACTTTAGTCCCTAGAAGCACAAATAACTATTATGGACTATATTTTCCACACAATAAGGGTGTTGCACAGAATTATCTTTACTAGGAGGATCAAAGTACTGTTTATCAAAGTAAACAAACTGCCGACTTGTTGTCACAAAGAATAATGTTCATTAATTTATTCCTCAACACTGAATAAATGATCCTGTTTTTTTTTTTTTTTTTTTTTTTTTTTTTTTTTTTTGTAAATAGATTTGAATTATAAATTTTATTTTAATATTGAAACTTTATATTAGAAACAAGTATGTGTATATTTAAATATGAGTTGTAATTAAATGTAAGTTATATACAAACATTTTAATTAAAAATATTAGTACAAATTGAAAGAATTAGCTTTTAGCTGGATTTATATCACCAACATGAAAGAGAATATCCAAAACACTTATAAATATAAAATAGGAGATAAAGTATTTGCCAAAGTTAGAGGCTATGCTCCATGGCCAGCTATCGTTGATAGTTATGACAATAGTGCAAAATCCAATAAATACAACGTCATATTCTATGGCACTAAAGAGAAAGGGCTTGTAAAAGAAGTAGACCTCTGTCTGTTTCTAGAAAATAAGTCACGTCTTGGTAAATCAAATAGAGCTGATTTTAAAAAAGCTATGAAAGAGGCTGACCAAAACTCAGACATTAGTGTTGATAAATCACTAAAATCCCAGAGTAGTTTTCGTGAAAAAAGTTTGTGTTTACACAATGTCACAAGTTCTCCTGTAGCTAGTAGTAGTCCACTTCCTATGATGTGTAATAAAGAATCAAATTATAAAGAAGAACTAGTAGTGTTGCAAAGGAAACTGAAAGAGGCTCATGAAAGCATAGTAAAATATAAATGTAAAGTAGAGGAGCTAGAAAATCTTAAAACGCCCCTCAGTAAGGATAATAATGAATTGTACCCGAACCAGACCAAGTCTACAACGCAAGATAACCCGTCAAAAAATAGTAAACAATACAGTACACCAAATCTTGTTGGCAGAACTCCTATTAGTATTTCTATTCTAAACAATCAGTGGCTGACCGATGATCCAGTTGATTATTATTTTCATGAGTTATCTTCAAAAGTCACAAAAAATAACATATATCTAATGAAACCATCAATTTCTCAGGCTTTGAAATGCCTTACTGATACTGAATTTTTAGTAGATTCAACTATGTTACAATGCAACTATGTTATCGCCCCAGTGAATGATTCACTTTCAGTAGACATACCAGGTGGGTCTGGCTCTCACTGGAGCCTTCTGCTATATGTTAAGGAAACAGAAAATTTCTTCTATTTTGACTCCTTGAAAGGCATTAATTATAAACATGCAAAAAAACTAGCCACAGTATTGAAAAAGAAAATAGGAGGAAATGAAAATGCTAATCTCACTGTAGTTACTGTCCCGCAACAAACCAATGGAAATGACTGTGGGATATATATGTTACTGTTTACCGAAATCGTAGTTCAAGTTTTACTGTACAAAAAACAGCAGTTATCTTGGGAGCACTATTTTCCAGAAATTAGTAACAGTGTTGTGGCTGCTAAGAGAGCCCAACTGGCAATGATGTATTGCAATACTTCACTCAATCTCGAAGAACAAACACTGCTCTCAATGATGCTACAGCCTCAGAGACAAATAGAAGTTGAAATAGCGACCAAGCCTTCAATCCCAAGCATTCCTTTGATAAGTGAAGATTGGCAGAGTGTCAAAAAGTCTCAACGAGGATATCAAAGAAAACCTAAACAATTTAACTTAATGACATCAACTCGATTTGAACTTCTGATGAACCATGACTCATCTGAAAATCAACAAGAACAGCAGACAGAATTGGAAGATATTACAAGAAAAAAAATTACCACTTACAGTCAAAGAAAAGAAAAACCTGCAGTGGAAATTAATGAGCAAAATCAAGAAGAAGCACAGGACATTGAAGACAAATTAAGGGTTGAATTTTATTCTGACAGCCAAGGCAGAGGCATTCCGGAGCTAGTAGCCTCTTGTAGTCAAGGTAAAATTTTACATGAATGGACTGGTGAAACCTGGCGCTGATGTGCAATCTGTCTACCATCAAGCTGAGAAGGCAAAACAAAGACCACTCTTTTTACTGGCGGGAACTAATGATGCAACAAAAGGATATCCCCATGCTATTTATAGCAAAATGGAAGACTCACTTAAAAAGTTAAGCCAATCTAGACCTGTGTGTGTGACGACCATTCCTCCAAGGTACGACCTGGAGCCAGATAATAAGCTACATTATGACATAGCCCTTGCCAACAACTACATTAGAGAACTGATAGCTAGAATGACGAATGTTGATCTCATTGACTTTGACATTTTTCAAAGACACCATTTCACAAGGCATGGGTTTCACCTAAATTTCAAAGGGAAAAAGAAACTGGCTTTCAAGATAGTTGAAATCGCAGAAGCAATGTTTGAAAGAAAATTTTTGAACAAGATAGATGGCAATAACTTTGTAACCATTACTGACCTGAACATGGCAGAAGTAATCAGGCTTAACAGAAGTAACAAAACTGTGGGCTTCGCCCACAGCATATCGGCAGATTTCTGTGACCCTCGACATATGTCAGCGGGGGTTGCAGTAATTTTCAAGAAATTCTTCGGAAAGCCAAGTCTCTCACATTGTGTGACAAACCACCTTGCTATTCAAGAGCATAAGAATGCGGCAAAAGTCTTTAGTTTGATAACTAAGCCGAGGTATTTCCTAAAACCAAGTAACGATGACTACGATGAAGCTTTTGTGGATCTTATAAACAATTTTAAGAAGAGAGGTCTGAAACATTTAGTTTGTTCACCGATTGGCTGCGTGCGGGATAAGATTAAATTAAATCATTTTGTCCACAACTTAATACAATTTCAGAAACACACAGGAGCAAAAATTACTGTTGTTTCATATTTCCAAAAATCCTTCAGAACGTTACGTAATGGAATGTCTCATGATGAGTTTAATAAACAGTTAAAATGTCTTATTTCACAACAAGTTGGCATTCTTTCAAGACCTACTCATGGTAATAACAGTAACCACCAAAATCCTACCACTCCAGAAGTAACCTCTACAGATACAGAAGGGACACACGGCCTACAACACCATCTCATCTTCATTTCTTCAACCATGACAACGTTTACAGAAGCGGATGAACAATGTGCCACGCAAACATCAAGTGATAACATCTCAGTGGTTCCTGGTGACCTCACATATAGTGAGGCACTAGAAAGCAGAGCAGTAAGAATTTCGTCGTCAGCACTGCAAGCTACACCCAGCTGTGCCAGTGTTGTGAGTGTAATACAAAATGGCCTGTCTTGTGATAAATTTACCCTTTTCAACAGCAGTTATTCTAGTGAGAGTGGTACAAGTTCAGTTCCAAAAAACTCCTATGTCATGAAATTAGTATTAAGCCCTTAACTGTAAGTAACCACTGTTTGATATGTAAATCGGACCATATTGTACAAAAATATGTTTTTAGTGACCTCCCAGTTTGCAAGAAAGTCTTTAATGCAAAGGAATTTAATTGGCTTATGCACTTAAATGTTCAAGGAAATTTAATTAATAAAATTCCTGATTTCAAAATTCTTCTACAAAATTCTAATGTTAGTGTTATCTGCTTAAATGAGCATTGGTTGCTGGAAAATCAAATTTCTATTTTCTCAACGGTATTGGGCTATAATTTAGGTGCTTTTTTTTGTAGAAAAAATGAGGAACGAGGAGGATCATGCATATTAGTGAAAGAGGAATATAATTACTTTGAAAGAATTGACTTGTATAGATTTAACGAAGAAAATGTTTTTGAGCTCTGTTGTATTGAAATGCCTGAAACTAAAACTATCGTTATATCTTTGTATAGAATCCCTTTAAGAAGAAATTTAAAAGTATTTTTGAATAAATTAGAAAGTATTTTTTTGCTATTAAAGAAAGAATCAAAAACAAAAAGCATTTATATAGCAGCGGATTTTAACATTGATGTAACAGATAGCTGTAAGTTACCTAATCAAAGGGATTCGTTTTTAAATTTAATTAAAATGTATGGATATGTCACAAATTTTGATACACCAACTAGAATTACTATCAGAAGTCAAAAATGTATTGATAACATTGTGACTAATCAGATTATTATAGGAAAGAACAATATCAAGATGAATTTAGAGCTAGGTCTCTCTGATCACAGAGCTCTTTTCATACCTCTCTTAAAAAATTATAAGAATTCTAATAACAAGTTCTCTATCACCCCTAAGTATAAGAAAAGAATTTACCCAAGTAAAAACAGGAAATGCTTTGTAGATTATATGTCAAATTTTAAATGGGATTTTTTGTACAATAGTATTAGTAAACATTCTTCTTGTAGTTTTAATGTATTTCTTGGAAATTTGAAAAATATTTTTGAAATGTGCTTTCCATCCAAGTTTTATAAAAATAAGTCTTCTCAGAAAAATAAACAATGGGTTACAGAAGGTATTAGAGTATCTAGTTGTAAAAAAAGAGAATTGAGTAAAATAGCTAAGACATCAAATGATGTGAATTTCATTGATTATTATAAACAATACAAAAAGATTTTCAAGTCAGTATGCAATAGAGCAAGGAAGATGTGCAATGGTACATTGATTGAACGGTCTGAAAATAGAAGTAAGGCAGTATGGGATATAGTAAAAAGAGAACTTGGTGTTAAGAAGCTGAATAAAGATTTTCCTAACATGTATTTAGGTGACACAATAAGTTGTAATGGACAAGAAATAGCAAATTTCTTTAACTCTAAGTACATAAATATTTCAAATGAAGTTTGGACTTTCCCTGACAAATCTAGAGCAACTGAGCTTATTAAAAAAAATAAGAGTAATAATCTCCAATCTAGATTCTTTTTTAATCATGTTTCTGAGGTCCAGGTTGAAAACGTCATTAAGTCATTGAAAAATAAAAAATCAGTTGGGTGGGATGAGATTCCGATACAAATAATAAAAGATGTTAAGCTTTCTATTTCTCAACCTCTTTCTCTTATTGTCAATAACAGTTTTGATGATGGAATTTTTCCTGACAAACTTAAGTATTCTGAAGTTAAGCCTATTTTTAAAAAGGGTGCGACTGACAACCCCGATAATTATCGCCCTGTATCGGTTTTACCTTCTCTTTCAAAAATATTTGAGAAAATTGCGTTTAATCAAATATTGAGTTATTTTGAACATAATAATTTACTTGTTAATGAACAATTTGGCTTCAGACCAGGGAAAAGCACAGTTTTGGCTGTTTCGGAGTTCGTAAACCTTGTGTCGACTGCCTTGGATGGAGCGCGGAGCACAGCGGCTGTGTTTTGTGATCTATCCAAGGCTTTTGATTGTGTGGTTCATGACATTCTTTTAGAAAAGCTCAGATTTTATAATTTCTCTAATTCAGCTCTTACATGGGTACAGTCGTATTTGGAAAACAGATATCAAAGAACTGTAATTGTGAAGAACAATCAAAAATTTATTTCAAACTGGGAAAAAATTAAATGTGGCATTCCTCAAGGCTCTATTTTAGGTCCTCTATTATTCTTGATCTATGTAAATGACGTTCCAAGTAATATTTCTACAGATCTAATTCTATATGCAGATGACACAACAGCAATTATTAAAGCTAAACATACAGAAGAACTTAAATATCTTTTAGACCAAGCTTTTCATCAGTTATCTGAATGGTTCGGGGCAAATGGTTTGAAATTAAATGGTTCGAAAACTCTTTTGATAAAATTTTCAACACTTCAAAATAAAGATAATGGTTACCCAGAGATTTTGGTAGACAAGGATAAAGTATCTTTTGCTGATCACGTTAAATTTTTAGGAATTGAAATAGACAAAAACTTAACTTGGCGATCACATATAAATTGGATAGGGAAACGACTTAACACATCAGTATATCAAATGCTTGTGATTCGTGATGTTGTTGATTTTAAGATTAAGTTAATGGTTTATTATGCATTGTTTTATTCCATTGCCTCTTACGGTATAGAATTTTGGGGCGTAACCTCAGATGCAGATGCTGTGTCGATTTTTAAAATCCAAAAAAAGTATTTAAGAATAATGACCTTTTCAACTTCAAGAACATCTTGCAAACCTATCTTTAAAGAATTAGAAATTTTAACTCTACCTTGTTTATATATTTTTCGAGTTTTACTTTTTATCAAAAATAATCTGTCAAGTTTAGTCAAACATCAGCATAATCATACTTATGAGACAAGGTTTAAAAGTGATTTTCAATACCCCAGACATCGACTTAATGTTTTTGAAAGGACACCTCACTATATGGGTATGAAACTTTACAATAAATTACCTATTGAGTACAAATCGATACAAGATACTATTAGCTTCAAAAACAAAATAAAGTCTTTTTTGCTGTCTAAGGTGTATTATTCAGTTCAGGAATATTTAAACGACAGTTCAATTTAATTAAGCATTTAAATTATTATTATTATTTTTTTTTTACTCATTGTGACTTACTTTAAGCCCTGTGAAACATTAGTTAAGTTGACTAAGTATTGTAACATACTTCACCAAGCCTTATTTTAAGTTTTATTGACAATGTTACCTGTTTTCTAGCTATGCTAGCTATACAAAACGTTTTTTTGTAACAATAAAGGAATTGATTCTGATTCTGATATAAAAACATATTTGTAAACAAAATCCATTTTGCAGTAAACTTCCAGCCAAACTACTACTCTACCCCATTGATATTTATAGAAAAAGTATTTAAATATCCCTAAATTATATTGGAAAATTCCTGAGCCTTTTTCTATGATGGGAAAGTTTTTAAATGAGGATATATCACCCTACTTATTAATATGCGAATGTAAGGCTCAGTGCAAGTACGGTAAGCCCTGATTTATATGTAAAATTTAAGGGAATGATGCAAAGATTAGTAAACTTTTCTTTAAAGTCACTACTGTCCTTCAGAGTTACATCCGATAGCCCTTCAAAAGTTTGGGCCAATATAATTCTTAAGAAGGAATATAATTTAGTTGAAGTAATATGCCAATTGTTTCAACAGCCAACTATCACAAGTTAGTAATGGTTTTAATAACCACTCTTTCGGCAAACCTTATTTAAACTAAGAATTTTTGTTTGCATATACTAATACAATTCCTACAAGCGGTTTTAGAGAAGGAAAAGCATGTAACAACAGGGTGGCCACTGAAACCCAGTTTTACAATTCCCGGTTATTTCCCGGTTTTCCCGGTCGTAAAACTGTTCAAATCCCGGTCCTACTTCCTTGAACGGACCTCCGATTACACAGTCGGCCCGGCACACAACGGCCGAAATAACTGTTTTTAGCGTGACTGTGTTACACAGTTTTGTTAATAAGGTAGACACTTCATAAAAATACAACTAATACTATCACGTGAGTGATTAATTCAACAGTAAAAACTGAACTTGCATTGGGAATAACATTAGATTGAAACAAGCGATATAGCGAAACCAAAGCGGTCGGCTGACCTAGGACGGATAACCGAGCCGGGACTGTGACTACTGAGTGGCAATTTCAACAGGTCTGCGAGTACCCGCCCCTCTTCCCCACTCACCGCCATATTGAAAGCGCCGGCGCGTCACAGATGAGTATACAGAGCGCCACTGCAAGGCACACATATTTTTTACAACTGACAACACGTTACCATTGCACAACGAACGGCATCCCCTCTCACACCCAGCTTTGATTATCTGTCCCGACGTATTTTATTTTATTAGAACTGCAAAGTACATCATAAAAGAAAACTGTAAATATTGTATTTTAAGTAATTACAATAACAGTTTACAGAGATATAAATATACGTGCTTACAATTAAGTCGAGAATAAGGCAAGTTTATTTAAATTAAAATATTATGAAAATACTTACAAGTAGAAAGAAGCTCACGATGTGCAGTAAATATTGGAAACGCACCAGTTTTAAATTAATAGTCTATATCATGTAATTATCAAACACTTGCATCAAAATAAAATCCACTTTAATAACGAAAACAAGTCTTGCAAATATTGAAGGCCTATATTCTAAGATCTCAGTAATGAAACAAACATATTTCTCATAAATATAAAATGTTAAGGCAAAAAACTTATTTACAATTTTTGTTGTGAAGCATTTATCTCGTATATCTTAAACTTTACTCTTTTTGTTCAGTTCTGAAATTCTTTCATCCAGCTCCGCCGTTCTCTTTCTTGCATCGATGAGAATGTTTGCTTTTTCGGCTTCTAACTTCTTTTTTTCCTCAAGAGCTTTTTTCTTTTCGTTTTCAATCTTTTTGTTCTGATCCTCTTCTAGTTTTTTCTTTCTTAAGTGCTCATTATATCGAGCATGAGCATTTCTTGCTGAATGAACTAAATCTTTGGATATTTGAAGGTTGTCCAAACCTCCAGCCGCAGCAACTCCGTCATAAATCTGCCTTAGTGCAACAAGACTTTCTTCTTTTAGGTTGTCCACGATGCATTCTTTGTTCACGGAAAATCCTCGTTCAACCGTGGCATTTCCGTGGGACATTGTTAAAATCATTTTCACGAAAGACGTTAGCTCTTGGTAATTTTCGTCGCCAACTAGATCTAGGATCTCCATGAAAAACTTGTCCAAACGTTTTTTGTTTCTCCTGTACATTTTGCATTGCTCCAAAACTTCGGGCAATGCGAACAGTTGCTTAAATTGCCTTTTTGTTTTATCAGCTCTTAAACCCGACATCCTTCGTTTGCTTACTAATATTTCTAAGCATTTGTTTAGACGAGTTTCCGCAACCTCAAAATTGTTTTTGATGATGTTGGGGTCTAAACAAGAGAGGGCTCTTGTAAAAGGTTGTCTAAGGGGGGATTTGTCCATAATTTTTTTAATTATGGCTAAAAGGCAATTTCTTGCACTTTGTTTTAGGCTTAGTTTTTCTGCGTCTGATGTGTTTGGACAAGCTTTTAAAGCCTCCTTTGTTCCAAACCCGAGATCAAAGTGCTTAGCACTGATCAAATTTTCCGGATTCTGGAATTCAACTTTTGTCAATTGGTTTTTAACCTCAACTAAATGGTCTCTCTTTACAACCTTTTCCGTGAGTGTCGTGGCAATGGAGGTTATCTCAGAATAAAGAAATGGCACCATTGGCGCATCACTTTGAAATTCTCTTAAAAATGGTTCCAACATTTCACAAGTAGAACAAAAAAAAGCCAATTTCGCTGGCAAGAGTTTGTCAGCAAGTTTGTCTTTGACAATTTTAAAGCTGTTGCAAGTGGGTTCCTTTTTCCCTTTGACGGCATCCACGTACTTTCTTACATTAGGCAGTATTGACAACGCTCTTTCTGCAACTCTGCTACTTTCAACCCACCTAACTGCACAAAACTTGAGAGGAAATGAATCTGATCCACTGAATTTCAAATAATCGGATCTTCGTGCAGGCGAGTCCTTAAATAAATT
This sequence comes from Neoaliturus tenellus, assembly GCA_030545055.2. Taxonomy (NCBI): domain Eukaryota; kingdom Metazoa; phylum Arthropoda; class Insecta; order Hemiptera; family Cicadellidae; genus Neoaliturus; species Neoaliturus tenellus. Next base: position 48,027,844 of record CM061534.1, on the reverse strand, counting down.
GTACAGAGCTCTTAAGAACTCCACTAGTTCCCAATCAGTGCATTTTATACCTGTCTTGAACGCATTGTGAATAGTGTGCAGACCACAACTACCGATATCAAGTAATTCGGAGCCGCCAAGTATATCAACTAATTCTTGCTGAAGGTCTGACAACAATTTCATATTTACATTCGGCCCATCCATAGAAATCTGTAAAATTCGTGTTAGCATATCAGGGGAAATGGCTTCTTTAATACCATTGAGGAGATCTTCAGCTGTTGAGTGTCCCAAAAAAATTGATTTAAAGTACCGTGTACACACTTCCTTTTTATTCGAGTCCCAAAAACGGATATGCAAATCCATTTGCTGTTTCTGTGACACTTTATTTAGCGCTTCGTCGAAGCAAAGAACAATATGGGAACAATCACTAAGCTGTTTGGCTAAATTCCGTTCGAAATGAGGGGCTAGCCCGTACACAACCGTATACCCCACTTTAGTCCGCTGCAATTGAATTTTTGAAGCAATGTCACTATCGGGAAATTGTGCTTTGAAACCGTCTGCGCAACGTGCGGCTACACGAAAGGGTATGTGATTTATTACAATTTGCAAACACCAAAATATTTCAGATTTTGTCACGGATTCGGCAAGGAGATATTGTTTCACTACAGTTTTAGGTTGAGTGACTACTGGGGTTTGTCCAACGGTGTTTGTCGCTACTTCACAGGCAAGTGCCGCCGCCGCAGGCGCTGGCGTCACCACCGTTGCATCAGCTTGCTGGATACTTGTGGAAGGTCCGGGTAAAGTAGTTGATGATCCCGCTTGTAAAAACATTGCTAACGGAAGACTTGCTCTTTTATTTTTTTCATTTAAAGTATGCTTCATAGATTTGGAATGCGATTTCAGAGCAGTTTTTCCCATACTACTTATATTTATCACTGTTTTACACAAAGTGCATATTGCAGAGCTTCTACTGTTTGGATCCTCCTTTACCCATGGAAATTCATTTCTGTACGATGGTTGGAAGGTAGTTGTACTCGGTTTAGAATGCGCCATCTTGGCCTACAAAATAAAGAAAAACGCGTTAGTAACTGTTTAAATTGTACTCAGGGCTGTCGCGTAGACTGAGTAAGCGGGGAAACGCGCGCTGCTACTTTTTCATGAGAGAAATCCGGCGTTTAGAGAGAAAATGCTATCGGAAATGCGTTTACCCCAAGTTACAAAATTACAAAACTCTGATAAATGTTGTATCCTTTAACCATTATGTATTGTACTTATTTAATTTTTAGGAATATCTCGCGGATCTTAAGTTATTTTTATGAAGTATTTGCAGACTAAACCAAAGCCATCTGGTTACTACGGTGCAGTAACAGGGTTTCGACACGCATTTTTAACCTGTGTGATTTTAATTATGAAGCTACGAACTATCAACAATGTACCCTTAAGATGAATGCAGGAAACACAAAGTGAAACTTCGTCCTTGTCCATACGACAGCCCTGACTTTAGCTTTACTATATCAAAGTATATGCATACACTCCCGGGAAATTGTTATATTTAACTACTTATTAAAATTGTTTAATATTTTATGCACTTTTAATAAAGACAAAATTTTTACTTTCTCATTATGAGGTTTGCGTCTTGTGGCATGGTTTGAAACATTGTAAACCAATTATCTAAAATAACAGACAACAGCGTTGGGGCTAAATAATAGCAACACTGGAGGGTGAGAGGCGTGGAGGCACGGAGGGGAAGCCAGAAGCAAGTTCAGCTCCGCCGCCGCGCCGGCGCCGCCGGCATTCATTACCAGTGGCAGTACTGGCAGTGTCGCTTTGGTGTACACTTCAGGTTAGCAGTTATGGGCCCGAGTGTACCTTGGTGCATCTTGGTGTACCTACGGCCGACCCTCCCAATTACTCCCCCCCCCCCCCCCCCCGCGACAACAGTCATCTACAGCTGATTATGTACCTTAGAAATCACACTTTTATTCAGAACATACGAGGATGTTTATTCGTAGATTCGTTAAGAAAACGTTTTGATGACACGTAAAATCTAATATATTCAATTTAGTTTAAACCACGGCCAACTTGGGCGTAATCCAAATTTTAATTGATTGAAACGTTTCACAGCTACTTCTAATTCAAAATAGGAACAATAAATCAGTTGAATATAAAGGTGTAAATAAACAAAGCTAAATATTTGAATATACTGTAGGTAGATTTGATATTTATTAAACTTTCATTTTATTGCTTAGCTATCAATTTTCTGACAATAATTAAAAACATTTATTCTTGCAAAAAAACTTTTAACAAAAGACATTAAACAGAAACGCTGAAGAATTAGCCTACCACTATCATTTGGGGCATATAACTCGCTCATTATACCTTATACTTCAATCTGTCAGCTTTAATTGCTTGAAAGGGTTATAAGAATACAATTTGCATTCTCAATTATTAACAGTTGCCTTCCGATATACCCTTTTGCAACAAGTGATCCCAACTACTGTAAAAAATTCCAGTCGCCGTACTACATACAATAATAATTATAAAATAACCTTAAGTAATATAAATATACCTCCCACTTACCTCGAAAAGCTTTGGTAGGAAATCTTCAACTAAAGAAACATATTGTTGTAAAACTCACAGCATAAAACGCGATACGATCTGTCCAGTGCTCACTGTTCACCAACAACTGAACGAATAATAAACGAATTCTGGAGGCTATGAAAATTGGAGAGGGGAAATAAATGCGACTGATAGATAAGGTTATTTTGGGACACTTCGTGGAAACGCGTACCGGACGCGCATTCAAACTTCAGAAGGAAAGGATCCTGCGACTACAGGATTAGAAACAGATAATTCTTTTACATTTTCTCAGGCCCTAAGACCCTTACTAACCCAATCTCGCTAAAATAAACAAATTAAATTAAATATCCGTTTATAGAAAATATTCCAACAGCATTTCAAATAATGTTTATCGGTTATGTGCGTCTGCTAAAACCAGTAGTCAGTTTGTGAGTCGTACGGCAACGGTAGATAAGTTTGTGATGGTAAAAAAAAAACTATCACCTGCTACACTACACTATTTTTATCTACAATATTTTGTTCTACTGCATTGCCATAATATTGAATAATAATTACATAGTCCACTTATTTATTTATCCGAGGTATTGAAATTAATAACCTACGGTAGTTTCTTTCATTTGGGTACGACACGTTACAATAATAGCCCTACTGATGGAATAATTACGAGATTGTCGACACAGAGTTCCCAAACGGGAATACTGCCAGGGGCCAGGGGTAAACCACAATATAGTCAGGAAATGGAATCCATGATCATTTTCCATCTATAACTAAAAACAAACCTTAACTGCACAGTAAAATTATAAAATGACATGTGAATAATTAAGTGTAGTGAGCTGCTAAGCATCTGTAACGGGTTTTAAAGTCGCACTCTGATTTTTAGACTAACAAAATAAAATAGTTTGTAAAATTACTAAAACAACAAGATGACTTATCTGACTAATAACCTACAGCAAAAATATAGGTACCAATAAAACCATTGCTCTATCAACTAGTTACGAAATAATATAGTTTTAATCCTTTGTAATGCAAATAAGTAAAACAGATGTTTTTACTATCGACGCGAATGTAAGATGGAAGAACGATAAGCAGCAGGTAAGACAGTCGGACATTTCCCCCCGCACCGCACCCCTCATACGTCGGTCGCGTCGCGAACAGCGAGCGACGAAACAGCCGAAACAGCCCTCCCCCGCCCCACCCATAATCACGACAACAGCAGTGCAACTATACTGCCGGCCATGAAATTAGGCGGGTGGCCGGTGGATTCTAATGGAAACTTTCTGTATTAAAAAAACGGTTGTAATAGTAAATTTATCATTTATACGTACTATTAATGTAGATGGTTAGGTAATATTAATGAACACTGAGTTGCTCTGTAAATTTGACAATTTAACTGGAGGATGCAGAATCTCAACCCGCCTGATTTCACGGCCCTAAGTATAACCGCCCTTTTAATGTGCAAAGTCTTAACAATAATCAATTTGTTCAAAACCGGTATGTGTGTGTATTACAGTGAAACGATAAAAAAAAGGCTCACCTGAAAGTTAAATACCTGTTTTATTATAAATAAGGAAATTAAATGTGTTTCATTTTACTCATTCTGCGTTTCAGGGCATACGGAAAACGCCATTTTATTCCAAAGCGGTTCAATGATCCCATAGTTGGGAGGCGGCGGCGGATGCGATAAAATCTAGATGCGTAAGATAATGTTGTGCCAGAAAGTACTCGTGATCGTGACCAATTGCTTTGCGTCGCGCGCCGTTTTACAACAAATGGCGAATGTTCCAAGCTTACTATTTCGTCGGCAGAGGACTGAACCACATTTTAAAATCAAAATTTTCACGACGACTGTGTTGTATCAGTATTTTTCCTCTGTCGTTTGACTTATTTTTGATTATGATTTACAAAAAAGGCTAAAACATGAACTGTATTTGAATAATTCAATAGGTACGAAATTCCTGGTTCCACGATGTCATTCCCGGCTCATTCCCGGTTTATCCCCGGTCCTCCCAATTCCCGGCTTATTCCCGGTTTCCCGGTTTTCCCGGTTGAGTGGCCACCCTGAACAAAAATAATACCAAGAAAAGAGGGCAAAAATTAATCAACCAAGATAAACAGAATACTTTAACCCTTTTGAGTGCCAACAAAATGTTTACATAAGATCCGAAAAGTGTTAAGAAAGAATGCACAAAACACAGAAAAAGTTACGGGATTGTCATGCAAGCAGAGAAAATATATTTTTAATCCAAAAGGATGAATGACAAAATTTGAAATCTTTATTGTAGAGAAAATCAAACAGAATCATTGGTGTTCTGAAATTACAATTAATTAAGACAAATGACGTTCTTATTTGAGTTTGAGGATGGATGGTGGCGGTGAAGTGATATATCGCTCCAAAGCATTATTTGGACGAAACACACACAACAAAATACTGCACCCAAAGCACTTTTTGGGATTAAGAACAACTAAGTTATATATTGTTGCAAGGTGCTTTAAGAGTTTAGCAAGAAATGTTTATTATTTTAACCCTCCAAGTGTTAAATGTCAATTTTTCGGCTCAGCTCTTCGACCTCCGAGCATTTGAATAGATTTTTCGACGGTTCGAAAACGTGACGTAACTTTATAGTGAATGACAGAAACGGACCCGTAAAAGTTATCGCTGTTACCGAGAGTCCGGTATCCAAAAACACCCATTTCAAATGGCGGAACGTGATTGGTTATTTGTAATATACAATGAAACATCTGGGAAAAAACTGTTACCATCTGCTAACTTTGTAAACAACAATATATTGATGGAGGGTTGAACTATTACCAACGCGGAGCATAGCCGGTTGGCCAGTTATTGTTCATGTGCAGTAAGCTTGACCCACCTTCGCTGACGGTGTCGAAGTTGTACTTGTCCTCGTCTATCCAGGGCGCCTTCTCATCCACGGTCTCCTGGGACTTCTCCCGGTACCGGACGCCAACGCGGGCGCCGGGGCTCAGGCTGATGCAGATCGGGTACTTCTTGCTCCAGCACCTGCGATGTAAACATCACAACACTGCCTCAAGATTTTACTGATTCCCTTTGAAATTTTTTATACAGTTTATTGCATTTTTATTTTTTTAGAAAACAAAAGTTTAAAAATGATCCCACGTTAAACTGTAGGTCCCTAGATACCATTGGCTGTTGGGCTATGAATTAACAGTCCTGTCTAAGGAGAATGTCGACCTTAGTCAGTAACAAGACGACAAGATTGCGCCACAATCATCCTACACTCATCTCTCATTCATACTTGGCTTTAAACTACCTATTGAGTTAGGTCTCCATTTCAGTAAAGGTATTAGAGTTATGAAATGAAGTCAGTTTCTGATTTGATACATTTCACCCAGTTTTGTATCAATTCCTGAATAAATGACTTACATTACAGAGGAGGGGGATTTCCAAAGCACAATGTGTTCAATTAAATAGGGTCCTGTACAATCATTTTGTTGGATGCGTATTGAGAATATATTTTGTTCCAGATAAAAACCCTTTTCTAATAAATAAAAATTAGGAGGTGCAGTGAAGATGTTTCAGTTATAAAATATTTTAGAAACTAACTGGGATCAGATCAACGGGAGTTTTGAACGAATTTCCGACAGGAGGCAATCTCTAGTTAATGTTTAATGACCAAGTAATGACAAGTCATATTCCATTTCTTCATTGATCTGTTAATTTATTTATTTATTCAAAATACATCACATTACATCAAAGAATTGACAGGTGATAAGTCAAAATATCTTAAAGCTGTAATTAATTGTATAGATAAAAAATAGTTGTAATAATAAATTCATGAACAAAATGTTTTTTCTTCTTCTACAACAGTTAAAAATAATAATTACAGTAATTGGACATTTTACTGGCCTTCCAAAAATTCTTCTAAAGAATAATAAGCCTTCTCCAGTATCCACTCTTTTAAATTTTTTTTTTTTTTTTTTTTTTTTTTTAAATTTGGAGAGAGTATTAATATTTTTTATAGAAATTGGTAATTTATTGTATATTTTAGGGCCCATGTACTGAGGAGACAAATGGAATACAGTAGACTCCCTCTTAACCGGCTACCTTTTAACCGGTCTCCGCTTTAACTGGCCTACCCTGACACAAACTAACATCTTTTTAACCGGCTATTTTTGTATCTAAACATTGCTTTAACCGACCGCGTTTCGCCGGAAACGTAGTTTTCTTACCTAATATAACGTTCAATTCAACTTTATTTCATATTGACGTTCTCAAAATTTAACGCCCTGGACGGAAGTGAATGCCATTGGAAGTAAATGTGTTTGGACCTACTATAGAGTAGACCAAAATAAAGAAACAAATTATTATTAATGAAGGTTATTTATTGTGGATTTCATGGGTGTCGGATGTTAGCTATAAATCATATACTGTAATGTATTTAAGGTTGTTTTTCAAGTAATAATTATATTTAGGTCATATAAAATTGTGGGTTGGAGTTCTTAAATGAACATGGGTTTAACCGGCCAATTCATTATCCGGCCGCATCCTGGTCCAGAAGTGGCCGGTTAAGAGGAAGTCTACTGTAATTTGAGTCTGTGTTGTGCTGGTTTCAATGAATTTTTAAACCTAGTGTGATAAGTATGGGTTTGTTGGTTAAGCATGAATGTGTCAAAACTTTCTTTTACCATTAAAGCTATATGATAAATATATGAGCTGTAAAAGGTGAGGATTTTAGATTTGATAAAAATTGGCTTGCAATTAGTAATTTGAGGAACTTTTGCTATAATTCTTAAAACTCTTTTTTGTAAAATGAAAATCTTTTTGGCTTGACTAGCTGAGCCCCAAACAATTGATCCATAATTCATGATTGAAGAAAAATATGCATGATAGACGGAAATTTGATTTTCTAGATTTGTGGTATCTCTGATTACACAAAGGACAACAATATTGTGTTGGTGTCTCAAATAAAGTAGCAAAGTATTTCAAACCTTTCAAAGTTCTAATACTGAGATTTGTTGATCTCCTCCTCGAGTCTTTCATAACTTTAAAATTTAATAATTATCTTCCAACAGTAATATTTTTTTTACAAAATCATCATTTTCACTGTTTATTAGCCATTGTGACTGTCATTCACAGATAATTTCATGCTTTTTTCAGTTAATTTGTATTTCTAAAAGCTACCATATTTTTCATAAAACATTTATTGTGATTAAATAACCATAATCAGATAAAATCTCTCCTACGCTCGACACCCTCGCCGCACCCACCTGCGGTGTATCAGTCCGTCGGGTTTGAGCTCCACTTTGCACTTCCCGATGTCGAACAGCCGCTCTCGGTTGAACGCCAGCTTGTACTGGGGCTCGTTCCAGAGCGCCCGCTTGGGCACTTTGCTCCGCGGGGAACTCAGTCTCAGCTTGGAGCCCTCCAGACGGACGTAGACTGTCTCCGTGAGCGCCACGTGGTACGTCTCCGGGTGGTACTCTCTGTTGTACTCGTTCATCCAGCCCTGCGGAGGTAAAGATAAACGTTAATCTGGCCTCGTTGCAACAGACTTGTGTACGCAGTGGATTTACGATGAAGTTTAGTGATTTCTTGATTTTTTACCAAAAGGCTGAGTATGTAGGTTTGCTGCCATGGGGTGTTTTATTAGTAACATTAGTTAAAACTCACCAAGAACATCCCAGGACAACTTTAAAACTGGTTTATACTAGTTGGGAAGTTGACATTGGGTACAGCAAACGATGTTGTCATAACACTGTGGTAAGTCTTTTGGTTGTCCACTATGACAATTTCCCTTCCTTCAAACCCCATTTATGTTCAAGACAGCGGGGGGTTAATACGAACTGCATGGTTAATGCCTAGCTGGAATAATATGTAGACGGCAGGGGATGAGTAGAAATGCTATGGGCATGGAAACCCCTAGCTGGAACATATGTTCAAGACAGCAGGGGGAGAGGAGTGCGACGGGCATAGAAACCCCTAGCTGGAACATGAGTGGACAGTCTGTCCTGTGCCTCACCCTTTCTCTTCCTTCAATATCCCATCCTTTCGGGGGCCTGCGCAAAATGCCCATTTTGAGGCAGACGTGCTCAACGGTTCGGCCGGGGTCTCCTTATCCACCAATAACAACAACAACAACTTACCAAGAACCTGTACATACCAGAGCAATACATTTTATAAAGTAAATGTTAATATTTTAGGATGATGGAAGTTGTTTTCCCTTCAGAATAAACAGGGAATTGATGCAAATATACCAAATCTTACATCAAATCACACACCAAATATTGTCAAAATCAGAGCTTCCACTCGAAAGTTACCAGTATCACAAATTTTAAAGTTGGTCTTTTGTTCTTTCATTAGTCATTTGAATTCTCATAAATTTCTCACCTGAAAAATGCTTTCAGCAACATCGTGTTCGTAAATACTTCGACGAAATATAGGAACTTCTGTCAATGGTAGAAGATCTTTCAGCTGCTTCATGGGAGGCTCTGTTGATCTGTAACAAAACCAAAACCTTCACTTTTTATTTGAATTAATCAAATAAAAATCAGGGAAATTATTGAATTTCTCTGATTTCTCCAGACCAATGAAAATGTCTTTGTGAGTGGCTTTTTTAGACAGTAATTAAAAAAAAACTTCTATGAAGATAGTAAGTAATATATTTTTGTTTCTACCCACACCACTAACAAATATTAACAACTGAATAAGAAACAGTTCAATTCCTAAATTGTAAAGGACCCATTACAATTTAACATTAGCTTGTTGTTAGATAGCAATAATGATTAATAGCCCAATGCCAAGTGGCAACTGGGTCTCAACCTGACTGAACTGAAGATTTCTTGAACCAAAATCCAAGACACCAATTGTTGGTCCAGTCAGAAACCTAAACGACTTTTAACCCTGGCATCTTAGTTTTCTGACTAAAAACTAATATTTCTTTATCTTTGGTTTTACAGTAGTGCTTAACCTACGATTGAAACAAGTCTAAATGGTTTTACAGTTAAAGCTAAAGTAATATTTTTGAGTGAGCTGTACATACCCCAAAATTGCCCTGAAAAAGGCGGTAACTCTTTGTAACATGAGCAATCCGACCACACCGACTACAATTCCCATCTGAAAAAAATGTACAACAGTCATGCAAATCATCTATTGCTTATGAAACTTACAAAACGGATTCATAGCCATGTCTCCTAAAATCAGTAGCAAATGATCCTTTCTACTGTAGCAAACATTTTTTGAATAAAATTTGGGTACGTTAAAAGATCTAAAGGCATTGCTATTTGCACATTTTACCTATTTATTTAGTCACAATATCGTACAGATAAGAAGAGTAAATATGAAATTAAAAGCTCAAACAACAATAAAATATGTGCTTTGCCTCATTTTCACCACATGCTGTTTTTAAGAGCATTGGAAAAATTATAAGGTCCCTTTGACGAAAGCTCGGCTTTAATCATTTTAACAAAGACGCAAAAATATACTTATTGGGGAAAATTACCAATAAAAAAACCATTATAAATTTCTACAATCAAGAGGAAAAAAATCTGTTGTCATTAATATGATGCCTTAATTACATTACACAAAAAATAGAGACGATTATTCCAAAAGCTCTAGCAAAACATAATAATTGGAAGATTTTAAGCACCTAAGGTTGTGACAAACACCTTGTATTTATTTTTTTCATTTATGACAAAATTGTTACCAGTGTTTTAATGTCTTCGAAAGAGAAGTATAGGTGTTGGCATTAATATAAGAGTTTACGACTTAACAAATATATACGACTTAACAAATAATGCTATAATGTTTTCAAACATCCATAAAATAAAATTTTATTTTTTAGATTCCACCACTAGAACCAACCAAGTAGTTAATAGCTATGTGTTGGTGTAAATCGCCAATCGCCAAACCATCAACAATCACTAAATTAGTAAATTTTAATAAAATATTTCGTGCTCAAAAAAGAGGTGTAAGAATAATCAAAAATGCGGCTTTTGATGAACCCTGCCAGCACATTTTTTAAGACTTAAGGGTAATGACATTGCCTTGTCTTTACATATATGAACTTTGCAAATTTTACATTAAGAATAAAGTAATTTTTAGAAATATGATTAATGTTTCACACTCGTACGACACAAGACATAACTTTATTGTTACCACCCGCTCATCTTGGGTGTAAGTCGCTGCCACCACTGCTCTCTTGATTGGGGAGCAGACCCGAATGTTCGTAAAGGGATCGGAAATTACATAACACTGAATAGACTTGAGATTTAAAAGATTTGTAATTAATGAATTGATGAATCTACGTGAACATAATAATAATAATAAACAATGAAGAGATAATAGTTTTTGAAACAAGTGATTTACATTAGGTCTATGATTGAATGCCGCTGCACCTTCTATTGCCCAGTCCCCCACTTGTCTTGCGATCAGGTCGCTTCCGATTGGCCGCTCGGCCAAAGCGACGTGATAGCTGACTGTGCTAAACGATGTATGCCGAACAGAGCCGAGCTCCGCGGATAAACTTTAAAGACAAAAACTACTATTTAATAAATATGGAAAATTAAAAATTTTCTAAGTTATAATTATTATTCGTCACAACAAATGAGAGACCGTACTGTAACATTATTACATATCCCTCGCATTCAACTTTAAATTTGAAAAGTCCACTAATTATATGGTGTGTAAGGTTGTCAATAAGTTTCTCATTTTAAATAAAAACACAATTTTTAATGGGCTATTCTTAAAAAATTTTAAAGACTACAAGCTTTCTACAGCCTTGATGAATTTTTTAAAACAAAAAGCAAAGTATGATTTTATGTTCTAGGAACCATTATTTTAATTTTTGTTACTATACGAATTATTCTGTTTTGTTTTGGTCTTTGTATCTACTCTAGTTATTAGACATGTCTGTGACAATTCTCTATATGCATGATTGTATCTTGATGGAGAAATAAAGATTCTTATTCTTATTCTTATTCACTCACCAAGTAGTCTGGAAAGTGGATGAGCCAGTGTAACGTCGTAGCGAGCAACGGCAGTATGAAGATGTGCCAGTCGATGACGAAGTTCTGCACCTTCTGAAACAACGTCGGGTGCGCGAGCTTCTCGAGTTCCCGCGCCAGCGTAGACTCAGAGCCTTCCGGATGCGTTTCGCTCACCTCCTGGGCGACCTCTACTGTCTGGGAACAGACGTAGGCATCAGCGGGTTACAAATGGGGTGAAATAATATGTTTACAAAGAGGAAACTACGTTTATAAACTAAATGCAAATTTTGGCTGTTTTTCGAATACGAAGTCCTTTTGAGTAAATTTTTGAAGACAATCTTTGGTTATGATTTGCAGCTAAGCTTAGAACAGTATTTAAATAGTGTTAAAAACAGAAGAAAACTTCTTTAGGACGCATACCAGAATGTAAGGTAAATTATATTTCATATGGTTAATGAAGTCAAAGTAAGCAAAAAAGTTCATATGTCCTAGTATGCATATTTACCCAGATATTCACACTTTTGTTTTTCCCCTGAATAATTTTTTATTTTGGTAGTGACTTGTTTTAGAAACTTTATATTTGGAATGGACCTTTAAGCCGCGTTCGCACTGGCCTAACGTTCGTGGCAAACTTGTTTGGCGAACACAAAAATTCAACGAACATTCCTAACAAACAATTACCGGTCATATGATTTACATTCTAAAAGGTTAGCAACGAACAGACCAAAGTTCGGAAGAACTTTTTTCGTCGAACATGTTCGGCCAGTGTGGACGCGGCTTTATAATACCAATGTCTATTCCCACCACAAAATGTATTTTTTACCAATGCATATTTTCAAAATGGTGGCCATTTTAAATTTATAAATAAAAATATCCTAAATCTGGTAAATTTTATCAAAATTATACAAGAGGAAAAAAGTTGAGATTTAATTATCTAACCAATGATACAGTACACTCTCGTTCATCGGCTCGGCGACATCGGAACTCCGCTTCATCGGAACTGAAAATCTGGATATTATTTTTTTTTCTTACAAAATAAATCGTTTTTCCGTTTTAGCGCCTTCAATTTCCATTCGTTCTATCCGCACGACAGTGATGTATCATATTTTGCATCAAACTTCATCAGGCGTTTTCATAATCTGTACCCATCGATGTGATTTACGAGGCCGTGGAGCATTCGCACAAAAATAGAAAGAGGAAGGGGGCAGGAAGTGAACATCCGTTTCGACCGCTTTTCAAACTGTCATTCAGTCTGTCTCGCGTCGCGACTGCACCTGTGTTATGTAGAAGTCAGTTGACTGCTGGAATATGAGTGGAATATGAATATAGAATATGAGAATAAAGATTTTGGATCTTTTTTCCTGCGTTGTTTTTATTCTATAGGTTCATTGTTACCATGTTCCAAGTTTGAGTGCCTTATTTTCATAAAATCTCTTGTGTTATCTTAAAAACAAGAGTGAATACAATCACGGTAGGTCACCGTACGGGCGGAAATGATAACTCACGACGGACTCCGCTTCATCGGAATTTTTTGACATCCGAACCGGCCATCCCCCCATTTGCCACATTAGTTCCGATGAACGAGAGTGTACTGTACCAGATTTGTAAGGATCTGACAACATTTTTCAACTGAGGAACATTGATTTTGCAGCATTGATTATAATTAATTCAAATTAAGGTTATTTTAATAAAAAAATCACAATTACTCCGTTATTTGTTGTCAGATACTTACAAACTTGGTATCGTTAGATAGATAATTGAATTTTTAATTTTTTTGTCTCTTGTAACATTTTGATGAAATTAATTAGTTTTAAGATTTTTGAATTTAAAAAATAAAGCCATTTTGAAAATGTGTATTGGCAAAAAAAATATTTTTATGGTGAAAATAGACATTGGTATTATAAAGGTCCATACCAAATATAAAGTTCCAATAACAATTCGTTACCAAAAATAAAAATTATTTAGTGGAAAAAACAAAATGGATATCTGGGTAAATATGCATATTAGGACACACCTTCAGATGAACCTTTTTGCTTATTTTGACCCAATTAACCATATTATGAAGTTTAGAGGCAGACTTTAAAGACACTTTGTATATATGATGGCAGTAAATTTAGCAAATTGGTTTACTCAATTTTAAGTTTAGTACACATTCTTAATGGGTAAGGCTTTTTTAAGGTGAAGTATCTACATTTTTTTCTTGAGAAATTCACCAGTAAATATAACCCTTTAGGGTGAAGGTTGTGTTTATTTATATAGTATAATACAAAACATAGATTTGAATTTTACATCTTGGTATTTATTTTGTATAGCCTACTGTAAAAGAATGACTCCTCTTTCAAAGATAAGTCCATTCATCCAGTTTATTCCTTAACTATATCCTCACTAAAATATTTTAATAATTTTGATTGTTGTCAAATGGATGTATCTAAACTAACATTTACATTTACATTAAATTGAATTTGTTATTTTTTTAATTAGCCTATTCAATAACAAAATCTTTAAAGAAGTAATAAAACAATTGTTGAAAGTCGTACAAAAAATAACATAACCCAACCCCCTTTTTTATACAGCATTATACAAATTGTGTTTTTTACATCAGTGTACATAATTTACAACTTACCTTTCACAGAGTTGCTACAACCTAATTTCTATTTATCATCACAATCCACTTACCTCAGTATCACTTTCGTTATCACACAGTTCCGAATAAGCGATTGTCTTCTCGAAAATGTCCTTCTCACTTTTCGTCTTCCCTTTCTTCCTCCTCAGGATGTTTTTCAGCCCCTTCCCCCGCTTCACCACATGAATGTCCACGTCATCCTCCCCCACATCGTCTGGGGAATTCATCGGCGTCGTCGATCTTTCCGGGGACGACCCCTGTGAATGCGAACTCCCGTCCGATTCCTCCTCCCTCGTTTTATCGTCTGTTTTCACCTCCTTCTTCTCGGTTTTCGACGCTTCCCCTTTCCCCGATTTATCACTCGCGGACATTTGCGACTGCGAACTCTCACTCGGGTCTTCCGAATCACTCACGCTCGAACTGTCCAACTGACCGAGCATACATCTTCGGGGCTTCTGGTTTTTCAGTCTCTCGGTTTTTATTTCTTCTAGTTTCTCCTCGACGCTTTTCGTTATCCTCCCCTTGACCTCGCGGAACAGTTTCCACTTATCGGTTTCTTCTTTGATGCCTAACCGGCCCAGCACACTGCCTGACGTGTCTTCTTCTCCAGGTTCTGTGAAAGAGAGGCAAAATCAGATTGATTCCACATTAGTAAATAAGTAACCTTACCTCCCTAATTGCAAGGTGCATGTCATGTTTATCTCTTATGCTGTGCTTATTTTTTACGTTTGATGATTGTATGCTTTGAGGATTTTTCCATCAAAATAAAATGTGTCTGCAAAATTGTAAGATGATAACTTGAACTACTGACAGGGTCTATTTCGTCATCGATTAAATTCAGAGGCTCGTATTATAGACTAGGTGTGTTATGTAGTGCAATGCCATATTAACCAGATTGAGTTTTCAATTCTATCAAAATTTTGTTCCATGTTATTTTTTAAAACTATCTGTAAGGGCCTTTAAGAACAGAAATATTTAAAAACTTAATTGAAAAACTACAACCAAGCAAATTTTTTTTGCAACTCAAACGTTAAATTTGTAAAATTATAAGAGAGGAGTTGGGTTCACAAAAAGCTGGTTCACTTATAAGAAATAGGGTGTATGAGAAATAACACTAAAATCAAAATAATACTCTTACCATGCAACTGTTAATGGACTAACCTACACAACACTTAAAAATAACGTATACTTCTGTTACAATTTAAAGTCATAAAGTACATTCTTATTCCTTTAATAAGATGGTTGAATCTTTTATTTACTTTATTGTTAAATACTCACGAGGAAGCTCAACATAAAATATGGATTGTCTTTCTTTTCCATATAGGATATGATTTCCACATACGGCACAACGACGGCTCATTTTTCTTAACTAACACTGATTCAACTGTTCAAAAGAAGATAATCAACAAGGCAATATTGGAGATAAGATTAATTTAAAACTAACATCCTGGAAGAAACAGTATCTTAATGATGTTTAAGAGATATGGGGCGATTATTTTTCCTATATTCAATATTATTTATTATTTTATGTAGCCTTGAATAAAAACTGACTGGAAAAAACTAGTTAAAACAATTTTAATACTTCTTGTCTGCAGCAAAATAAATGCTTTTGCAAGAGCTTGGTTAATTTTTTCACCACAAAGCTTTGTTATGGTTAATTTTGGTTAGCTTTGTTATTTTAAAACTACTACTGATAGTGATGTTATGTTATTATTTTTAAAATGAACAAAAATAACATTTTTTTATCAAAATTAACAGAGGATAAGAACTTAAAACATAACTAAATTTTATTAGATACCGTGACATAGAGATCAAAATTACTTTGTTGCAAGGAAACTTTCCACACAAAAAGAAAAAACTGTGTTTTTTAAGTTTATAGCATTCATTATAAATTTTGCCATAATATGGAGTTGAATGTGCATTTTAGAGTATTTATGTGTTTCTCCACAAAACATCTGGGATAAAATTTGAAAATAAAACAATAAGAATGTACAATAACACTGTAGTAATAAATAGTGAAGATGAAGAATAAGACAATATATTTGATAAGGAATATCAGGTTTAAGTCAAAAAGGTACAGTAGAGTCCCGTTATTCTAAACTAAACTATTCGGGAAATGAACTAAATCGTAACACATTTTGATTTTTATATTTTTATTTTTTTTTTTTTTTACTTAAAAATGGGGGAAATCCCAATTGTCAGTATTCCATTGACAACCGTTATTAGGCCCGATCCCGTTGCTATTATGACCGCTTTTCCGTGGTTCGATCACTGGTGACAAACTTTATTACGATGTTAATCAATCAATCAATCAAATACATTACATCAAATGTTACATCAATATTTTCTGCTTAATACGGTTCCTCAGTAGCAAAAGCTTTCTGAAGTTCAACCATCAATAAGTTCCAGTATCATATCATATAAGTTCCCAATAAACGAGTCAAACATAATGCATTAGTTTTGGATTCCACTTATTCCAAAGAATCACTAAACCGAACAAGGTCCAGTCCCGATTGTTCAGATTAGCGGGACCCTTCTGACTGCAAAGGAGAAGAACAGCTCACCAGACTTGACGCTGATGCTGCTGGTGGAAATGCTCGCCGACGTGTCATAATCCTCCAGCTGCTCGTCTTCCGGGTGGTAACGGAACGAGATGTTCGAAACCGAACTGGACATGGCGAGGCCTGAAACATTTAATAATCTTCAGAGGTCAGTGACTGCAGAGCTCACAAGTCACATGGAGTGTTTGTGGATAGAAAGTTGAATTTGAATGACCACTTATAATTTATCTTGGAAAATTGCATTTATTTCCGTATGAATCATCAGATTGTTCTTCACTTGAAACCCTGAGATAGTGTATCGTTGAATTGTTTCTTTGCTATGGTAAACATTATAGAGTGATGCCGGGTCTTTTTTGGAATGTCCCCGCATTTTTAAACAATTTTCTATTGAGTTCCCACATAATGGAAATGGTTAAGACACCTAACATAACCTAACATAACCTAACCTAACCTAACCTAACATAACCTAACCTAACCTAACCTAACCTAGGCCGTCCCACAGTTATCCCGCGACTGACCCGACGGGAGAGCCGCGGGGCAGTTAGGTTAGGTTAAGTTAGATTGGAATGTCCCCGCATTTTTAAACAATTTTCTATTGCCTTCAACATGTCTAAGGAATGTACTGCAGGATAAAATTATAAACTAGAAACATGATGACGACTGAACACGTAAGCCGAGCGCGCAACCTTTTATCAGCCTACCGATAAGCAGGTGAAGGACCCAAAGATAATTTTACTGATAACGATCACGATAAAATAACTTCTCACTTGACTACCAGTCGTGTCTTAACCATTTCCATTATGTGGGAACTCAATAGAAAATTGATTAAAAATGCGGGGACATTCCAAAAAAGACCCGTGATGCCTCTATAAAAAAAGAAAATTATCATTTAAAATAGTATATTTCGTCACTAGTCCGGAAAGTGGTCGTTATCGGTGCAAGATCGAGTTTCAAGTACGAGGCAAAGCCGAGTACTTGAGTTCGATCGAGAACCAATATACCACTTTCGGACGAGTTACGAACAGTACTTTTCATCATACCACCTTTAATAAATTTACAGTTTGGATAAAAATTAATAAATTTTAACCTATATACCCCATTTTATGTTGTTATTCGTTTATCTTGTATTTGAACTATTCACAGCTGTTATTAAAAATAATACTCCCGAAAACCACTGTTTCACGGTCTAGTCCCAAAAACTTTGTTTACCAACACGTTTCTTTAACCCACTGGGAATCAACTAGTTTCGATCACAGCTGACCGTTCCGAAAACAACGTTTATCGCAATGGTATGATGAAAAAGAACTATCACGACTCTCTGTAATGTACCGTTTAGAACATCCCTTCCCTTTATATTCTTGAGCTACATCAATGTTCACAAAAATAACAGTAAATTTTCATCCATAACATACCAAAAACACTAGAAATAAACAATTTCAAGCTAATTTATCCATATAATCTACGCATTAGAAGTTAGTCCCTTTTACTCTGGTTTAAAACATTATAATACAGTCCTAAACATGTACAAATGTCTCAGCAGCAACAGCTTCAAAATGCAGATCAAAGAGAAGCTTTTAACAAAGGTTTGCTATTCAACAGCCGAGTTCTGTATATTAGAGATAACAATTTATGATTTCTATAGCTCTGACACTTGAGATGCTATCTGATTTTAATACCCGGTAACAAGTAGTTAATTGTTATTTATTTTTATGACTATAATTAGTTTTGATTTTGTTCTTTATCAGACAATACATTTGTTATTACCTATTGTAGAATGCAACTTTATGTGTCAATAAACTATTTCATTACATACAAAGCGAATGAGATGGTTAACTTTCTGTGTATGCTATTGTGAGACCTGACTTTTCAACAATGTAATTCAGTAAATGAATAATCCAGGAAAAAAACTAACAAAATAATGAAGAAAAATACCTACATCAACCTTCTGATAATCAGAATTTTTATAACCCATATTTGTTTTCAGACACTATACTGTGTTCAAAGTTTATGTGCGGTCTAAAGTTAGAATTTCACACCATGGAAAAAATTTCCACCCTACCATCAGTTAGTATATTTTTCTTTGTAAGAAGCTGTCATTTTAAATCGACATTGAAGTTCTAAGTATACTATGTGAACCTTAAGTCCCACCCCGCCCCCTATTACATTTTTAACTGCCAACGGGTGCAAATAATTTGATTAACTTCTGGAAAGTTTCAATGATCAAAGGACGAGTCTTTTAGAATTTCAAAAAATTCAACTCCCCACCCCCAAAATGGGGTTTTGGGGGAAACTCAACATTTTTAAATACAACCCCCCAATTTTTATGTTATTTTTTTATTGTACTCATGTTTTGGAGGCTCTTTTATTCTTTAACATTTTTCTCTAAAATTAACGGTTTGGCAGCTACAGCCAATTGAAGGTCTTTTTAAGTCCCATAAGATTAACATGGGGCATACTTTAATTGCCTATATTTCCTAAACCATTCATCCAAATAAAAAATATTTACCATAAATTTTAAGCACCTACAAGATTTCGAGATCGTGGAACATATTGCTTCAGACACTCCTCGTATTATAGTACAGAATTATCTACTGTTATGAGTTGACAGATAACTGTTATTTTCGGTTGCCCAATAACATTCAACCAACAAATCAGTGTATACTATACACCTACAATCAGCTGGTTCAACAGGACTTTGACAGTTGTGTAATCTGAGATTAAAGTACAATCGTCAACTGTTGTGGGTACATTTGTTTACTCGTGTTTACTCACAGGCAATCATATTTAACGACTGTTTGGTAAACGTCCAGTTCCGTGAGTCGTGTCAAGGTTGATAATCTTAGTCTGTCGTCCACTTCCAACAGGAGTCCA
This sequence comes from Neoaliturus tenellus, assembly GCA_030545055.2. Lineage (NCBI taxonomy): Eukaryota > Metazoa > Arthropoda > Insecta > Hemiptera > Cicadellidae > Neoaliturus > Neoaliturus tenellus. The sequence continues at coordinate 48,008,269 of CM061534.1, read as the reverse complement.
TTATTGCACATTATAATTGTTGAAACATCAAATTTCAAATAATGATTTTGTTCAAGTTAATCTTAAAATGATTCTCATTCTATGTAGTGTTTTGTTCCCAAGTACAGCCACAACACAACACATTTTTCTTTTAGGTGTAGGAAAAAGTCAAACTACAAACATATTGCCAAAACCGTCTTTCTTTTGGTCCTTTCTACCATGTTTACCTCGTCAATTCAAAGGCCAAAGCCCCCTTTTGATAAAATTTTCCCGGTTAGTTGATAACACTAATCTATCTTGGAAAGAATATAAAACTACTTTTTAGCTATATTCCAAAAAGACAAAAAATTTTGTAGAATGACTTTTTCCTATTAAATTCCATTCACAATTAATTTGTGGTCGAATAGCAAATTTTAATTCCCCTAATTTTTTGTGTTCTTCCTGCTGCCGATAATCCAACCTATCCAAATCACTGAACAATATTTTAACTGTTCAATGTCTCTCGTCACTTTATGTAATTGGTATAATTTTTCTTTGACAAATGCTAAATTTTTTATGTTTGAGATAAGATTTTATGTTTTTTTTAGTAATAAGAAGTGCTTGTAACGGCGATTGGGAGGAGTAACATTGTTGTCAGTGCTATTATATCTTGTGTCCCAAAAGTCCCAGCCCCCAATATTTAATTTTTAACGGATGCAAATAATTTGATTAACTTCTGGGATGATACAAAAACAAATTACTGTATACAAAAACAAAAGAATACTGTAATTCTAACTATGAAATGTGGACAATAATTGTCATGTTCCCTAGTCAAAAATTAAATCTAATTGCTCTCCGTTTTAATTGCTTATAACCGTCTTTTGGAGGGGGAGCTAAGCAAATCCCCCCCCCAACAAATAATATGTAAACTGACCTTATAACAGTATTATTCACTTTGTACTTGGTAAAGCACATTGGGGGGGGGGGGGGGGCAGGGATATCTTGTAATGTGTGATTGTGCAATGCACATTTTAAAACATTGTTTATCCATTGCAAATGTTATCCAATGGTTAGTTTGGATCAAATGAATTGTAAATAGGCCAACAACATATAGTTATAGAAATAAATCAAAGCATCGATTTTTCTTCAATACTACATATAATAAATAATTAACAAATCTAATAAAGTTGAAAAAGTAAATGGCATTAAATAGCATTTCTTATTTATAAATTAAATAAAAACCATTGTAACAAATTGTATATTTAGCATGTTTTTATAATTTTTTTTTATCTGTTCAAAACATTAATTGCTAAAAACAAAATATAAAAAAGTGTGTAGAGTTCAGTCCCTGAAATGAACAAACTTGTTTTGTGGGTTACCATTTTAACACGGTTTTACATACAAGGAAAAATTTTTCTAAAAAAATGCACTGCTTTCACAAAGAAAATATCTTAATACCCCAACACAAAAAAGACACTAGAACGACTGTGCATAGCAGAACTTTGGACACCCGCTATATGGAAAATCAATCAAAACTATGATATGTCCTGTAGGAACAGAATAACCCGATGTTTACTTAAACAGTAGCGTCTGGGGTCGTCCACAAAAACTAGTGGATTACTTCAAATTAATTCACTTGAACGCATCTTTGGAAGCATTTGAAAATGAACATTTCAAAATCAAACTCATTCGAAACGCTACCATTTAAAAACCTGAACATCACTAGGGATATCTGCATAATATCATCACTGTCATGGAGAATCCCCCCCCCCCCCCCACAAATAAACATCCATGCTCACAGGCATTGTTGACTAAAAAAATAATAAATACCACCAATAAAAACAACACAAGAACAAGAAATACAAAGTTTATACAATGATTGACGTAAACTCTAAGAATGTTTGCCGATATAGCTTTTGCCATCATAAGCTAACCTTCCGCTGGAGTGGTTATTTTAGGTATGGTTGTGGCAGTGTGCCACACAGGTGAGGTGTACGCATAACATGAAGAAGTAAATAGCACATTCAAACCAAATATCCAAGTATATTCTTTGTTCATAACTTATCAGAAAATAAGCTAATCGTCTGTTATATGCCTTATCTTTAATGACACAGTTTAGGACTTTTACGGTGTTTGTTGGCGTCAAACAAAGCAACAGAAATTACTTTATTGTGAAGCTAACTTTATTGTGAAATAAAAATATATAACAATACTTTAATTAATACCGTAATACAAGTGTGCATAAGAACTGAAAATAAATTTGACAGGTTGATAAATACATCGATAGTAACAATATTTAATTTAAAATATTAATATTTACAAAATTATTTACAAGGTTAGTTTAGAAACCAAAATTTATAAAAATTATATTACACCAGGCAACCAAAAGTACAAATTACTTGTATAAACTATCTTACCAAAGAAGCATCGTATGGACAGCCGTTGAAAATGAATGAACAAATGTAAACAATAGGCATACTATAAAAGTAGGCATATGTTAGGAGTAACTAAATATATAATTTTAAATTCATTGATAAAGAAAAAACCAATATCAAATTTTTTCCAAAATCTCTAAAAAAAAGGCCAAACTAAAGGTGATTGTTTATGATAAACTAGAAAGTACAAAGTCCACAGACTAAAGTTTTCATTGTCTGTTCTACAAATAAATTAAAAAATTAAAAGAAGTACAGTATATTTTCTTAAAAATCTACTCTTACCATAGCTCCAATAATCAAGGGTAGGTAGGAGAAGGGGTAAAAGGGATTGAATGAATCTGAAAAAAGGTACAAAATATGTGTCAAACAGTGTAAATTAGAACAGTGAAAAATATTGGAAAAGTTATGGTTGAAAAAGATTTATTGAAAAGTACACCTATTTGGGGAATACGGCCCAATTTAAGCAGATTAAATTCCATATTAATGTGTATGTCTATGTACCCATTTGTTTTCTTGAAAATTGCAATAAAATTAGTCAAGTTTAAATTATCAATCACAAACGGGGTTTTTTATTATTTGTTTTATTTACCCATGTACAGTAAATCCTTTTTCCTGAAAAACTTAAACAGAGGAAACAAACTCAAGTATTTCAAAAATAGTAGATATTCAAACTTATTTCAAAATTAAATTAACATCCATTGAAACTTTTCTCATAATCATACGAATTTTAATGATTGATAAACCAGCAAATTACTTGGTTATAACTTTTGAAAAGTATAAAGATAAAAACTGGACAAAAGTGGCACAAAAGATAAGAATAAAATGTCTAAAAGTGCATGACCAAAAAAAGGGTTTCAGACAACAAAACTGGTTGGTTCATTATTACTGTCTTAAACACTTTTATTCCATAATAAAGTCATATGATGTTTTCTAGGTCGGGATCTTCATACAGGTAACTTTTTTGCCGGTAAATTTAAAACATGCAATCAACCTTTTTCACATATTTTTACTTTTGCGCACTACCATAGCATATGGAGAAAGTATTGTTTTTGTCTAAATTTTTGAATTTGAGTTGTTGATTTCTCCGTTTTGGTGACCCCTGAGTCCCAAAAAGTGTTTTGTAAAGTGATGTCTGTCTGTGTGTAGTTCTTTGTGTGTGTGTGTCAGGATCTATGTAAACAGAGCTAGAAAATGCCCCAATGGTACGATTTCAATTAAATTTTGTATGTACGTTAAAAACCACAAAAATTCCAGGTGTTTTTATTCATTTTTTAATATTTGTTTCTTAAGGGTAGTTTATCCCCAAACCAATAAAAAACCGAGAAAAATCCAAATTTCTCAAAAATGGCTCTAATGATTTTAATTAAAATTTTTGGGTTTATTGAGATTGAAATTCTGAATATAATGACAAAACCCGCCTCTCCAAGAAAATTTATTTTCCAAAGTTATAAAGCAAATTATTTTTTAAATATCAATTTTTCAAATTAAAAAAATATAAAAAAATAAATTTAAAAAAACTGTTATCTTGAAATTATACTTGCCACCATCAAAACAAGCTAAAAAAAAAAAAAAAAAAAAAAAAAAAACTAAAGAATCTAGTATTTTAAATTATTGCTCATTGTCAAGTGGTTGCGGACTTCCCAGGACAACTTTCAAACTGGTTTATACTAGTTGTGAAGTTGACATTGGGTACAGCAAACAAAGTTGTCATAACATTTGGTAAGTCTTTTGGCTGCCCACTATGACAATTTCCCTTCTTTCACGGACTGTTCATGTTATAGACAGCGGGGGGCTAAGTATGTGCTGCGGACATGGAAACCCCTAGCTGGAACGTGACTGGACAGTCAATTGGTTGGCCATTTAGAGGGCAGAGCCTGTTTCAGCCTGAAAATCTGTTATCACAGCATAGGAGCATGGGAGTTGGCCCTCTGAATGGTCAAGCAGCCGTCTGATTACCCTTAATCAGATTGTCTCTCACCCTTAATCTTTCTTGAATATCCCATCCTTCCAGAGACCCTCACAAAATGTCCATTAGAGGCAGACGTGCTTAGTGGTTTGGCCGGGGTCTCCTTATCCACTGATAACAACAACAACGTGGATGCGGAGAAAATTCAATTTTTAGTCCAGCGGTAAACAAAGTACGTTGTTAAAAGTCACAGAGGTGCATGTAGTCAAACTCGCGCTGCTCAGCTGGTAGCTATCCAACTGAGCCATCAAAACATTAATGTTTGGATGCTTTTAAGACTTTTTTTTTATATTTTTGGGAGAAAGTATGAGTCAGTTATCTGATACTGTTTATTTTATATTAAAATGTGAAATGTAAGCTCAGTTTAAAATGCACTCAAACCATCCACACAACCATTTAAATTGTACTTTAAAATGTACTTTAAATTGTGTATTGTTTAAATTTTTTGGCAAATAAATCACTTTTAAAGAAAAATTATTGGATTTCCTATAATATTTTATAAAAGAGAACTCAACCTGCTTAGGTTGACTCTCCTTAAGCCGAGAAGAATTAAATCAATAAATTAAAACTAAAAATGTTCACTTAAGAATGTTATTGAACACATTTTCATTAGGCATAATATAGTATACCATGACACAAGCTACATTAAATTCTGCTTATTGCAGGACTACAACATTGCTATTGAAATTTAATTAATTACTTCTGATTTACAATTTTAAAGAGAATTTAATTTTAAATGGATTTAAAAAGAAAACATCTCCACTAAATTAAAGAACTTAAAATGTGTAGCCCCCCCCCCCTTCCTCACCTTCCCTTCAGGATACGTTTGACCTTTTAAAACCACTAACTGATGACATTATTCCCAGAATGTAAAAACGTACTAAGTGTTCAAATGAGGAAAAGTCATATAATTTATTTTGATAAAACAGTTATTACTATGATTGCATCTTTTAAAATACAATCCCATTTTCAAATTATTAATACAATTCACATTTTGTGCAAAAATAATGATTATTTCATTATAAAAATCCACAAAGGATGGAAGAGTGTTCTTTTAAAATCATTGTACTCTCTTTATCTATAATTAAAAAGCCTTTTGACTGTTCTTGTAGCTTCACAATGGCCTGATCTCGCGTCTATTGTTACAAACAACAATATGAATGTCTTAATTATCTTGGTTTCCTTATGAGGCATTTTGCCAAAAAAATAACAGATGAAAAACAAAGTGGTTTCCTTACATTATTACAAAATAAATTTTAAAAGTATATTTAAGAGAAAATACACATATTTGTTGTATGTTATATATATTTTATAATAAACTGTTTTGAAGTGTAAAAATAAACAGTTACTATACATATCTTAGACTCAGTATCTATGGTAACAAAGAAAATTTCAAAATGAATTATGATCCATCTCATACAATTTGGAATGTTTACTCCTGGTAGAAGTAACTAACACCTTCACGTAACCTCGGTCAAGGCCAACTTAGACCTTCTTTTCGGAACAATGGAGTGTATTGTAGTAAAAGCAACATATCTTATTGAGTGTTTGCGTAGTTAAAAGTCTACTGCAACAACGGTAAGATTTAAAGATTATGATTTAGATTTTTAAAAATATTTATCCCACAGAAATTTAGCTTAGGAGGGAGGTAAAGGGTGGGATGGGTTTCAATGAAAGATAGAGACTGGACTGTTTTATTCACATATTATTTCATATTAAGCTATAATGGTTTAAAGTTGATCAACTTTAAATCAACGTTAGACCAAGTCTTTATTTTTCATTAAAAACCTCCCATTTTTATTGGACTTAAAATAAATGCGCAAAATGGGAGCAGGTGAAGCACTGCATGATGAATTTTTTATCTGCGAGACCCCCTAGCAGCCGCTGAAAATGTTGGGCTCGCAGTCCAAGAATGAATAGCATGTATTAAAGGCCTACTTTCCGCGACCAAATAACCCTAAATATCATCTACCTGAGTCTTGGGTCTCACACATGCTGAAGTGCAGCAGCGTTTCTTTAGCTACATCACTAAATCACTATTTTGAGACAGGGACCTCACATAGTGGGTATTTTAACCTCAACTGGATACACCATATACCATATACTGGATGCTGTTTTTGCTCCTGATTGTGACCAATTTGAAACGTATTCAGGTAGTTTCCTCACAAGGGCCACTTGAATGTGTAGGCAAAATAATAGTTCTATCCCTTTCTCCTTCTTAAAGGAAATTACAACTACATCACAACACAAGGCACTTTTAGAGAGATTAGTACAAGCACACCTATTTTTTACAATCTAAATATCAACCTTGTAACTTTTGAGTCAATATCCACAACACTAACTAATGTCACTAACTAACGGCAAGACTGATTAGGCTTTAAAAATGTATACAAAACATATAATGAATGGGAAAGCAGCTACGACAGCCTAGGTACAACGGAGTGATAATTGTTAAGCATTTTAAAAACTTAAAGGTCACATGACAGGGCAGCTAGTTTTATACAAAAATACATTAACACTAGCACAGAGGTCCTGGGAGCATAGATCTATGCAAGAATAAAGCTGTGTTGTTTGGAAAAACTTCCTTCCTCCTTGAAAGCACCAAAGAAACAAAAACACAAACAACACAATCAAAATACAAAGCCAAAAGATCCTAGAAAATCCAAAAGTTTCTCGACAAAACCAAAATGCAATAGGCTACAACCTAACGGAGGGAAGCAGCCTTTTCGGAAATTTTCTTCTAGAAGAAAAACCTAAAATAAATTCCCATGAGAAAAAACAAACGAAACAAGCCGGCTTTGAAATGAAGCAGTGCAGAAAAAAGACACAGCATGGGGGAGGTTTACCTTTCCGCTGACACAAGTTACCGATGACGCCCGCACTTGGGCTTCGCTTTCGCGCAGTGCTCATCCTGTCTTGAGCGCGCTAGAAAAATAACAAAAAACATAATAACGGTTCATTGATAATTGGGGTATGAAAGATTGAAACAGTTGAACTAATTATGTTTAATTTCTGTACTGTTTCAAATTTTATAATCTCGTTTTATCAAATCATTCAAGCTTTTTTAATTTAGTTAAGACAGAATTTACTTGCTATTTTAATCTCTTTACAGAGAGAAATCTATTTTTATGCTAGTCAATTCTAACAAAAGGATATTGCCTTTAAAATGTTGCTCAGAGCACAAAAAATTATTATTACAGTCCTTTGTATAATATAGTTTTTAAATCTAATACATAAACAAATTAATTTTAAACTTTTTTTATTATATTTGAACACTGAGACCCGTATTCAGTAAAATTAAAAAATAAATAAATAAAAAACACACTATAAAACAAAGTTTTATTTAAGGAACACTAGAACATAAAATAACGATATTTCATCTAAGATTTTATGCACTACAGAAAATTTAACGTCCTATACAAAAATAGTGTTTGTCTTTCCATCACTATGGCTGCTGGGGGTACGCTAACTCAGTGGCGGATCTAGAACACTAACAAGGGGGGGGCTAACCGGGGGGTCTGCGCCCCCCCCCCCCCCCGATCGGCGGGCCAGACCGGCGGGGGGTTCGGGGGCCCTCCCCCGAGAGGTTTTTGAAATTTAAGTAATAAAAATAGCAGTTTAATGTCATTTCTTGACCCATCGCTTTAGAAAACAATACTAAATCGCCAATCAATTTTTATTACAAACAACAGTTTGGCCAATGTACCAACTTTCATCTCTCTCTTATTATAATTAATATTTAATGAGAATTTCTTTTGCATCGTGAAGTACAGTGCATACACTAACCTTTAAAAATTTGGTTAGTTTTTATAGGCCTATCACTGTTGCTATCTAAGTTTTCATTATCTTTATTTCGTATTGAAATGGTAGGCCTACACTCTCGAGTGAACACTTAACTTTAATGTACTAAGTCGGTAATACTTAGGTAGGTTAATATTTTAAAAATGTTATTAATACAGTACATTTCATCATGGATTAGCCACTAGATCATAGGTATAGGCCTAGCGCACATGTTATGTAGATCACATATGTGGTGAACTTATAGCAACTCTAAAAAGTGTTTAGTTGTATTATCCATTTACTTTACTTTTATTTATCTAAATATTCATAATCACTAATACAAAGTACAATAAAAAAATTATCGTTTTTATTATAGTACCTTCCGGCAATTAAGTAACTGGCTGCAATGCAAAACCACATGTTAACTTGGACACTTGGTTTGTTCTTTGACGGTTGAGTCAGCTTCTTCATTATTTCTTTTTTTAGTTTTGTACTTCATAAGACCATTCATTGTTAAAAATTAACGTAATTAACGTAACCATTGGTAAACATTATAACGAAAGAACTTAATTTTACTTACTAAGCTAACTACTTTTTATGTTATTCGAAGTGCGACCTTAAAAACACATCTATTGAAATAAGACTTTTTACTGAACATCGTGTGAAAATTACACGTTTCTAAGTTTTAGTGCTTTTTAGTTGGGCTTGCTTAAAGTCAGCCATGTCACCGATAATCGTGGCGAACACATCTCCTCTGAAGGCTGGGACGTTGGGTTAGTTATAGCTGTCTAGTCGGTCTTATGTATGACTTATCACTACCGTGTGATTTGTTTTGAGTTAGTGAAAGTATTTCTGACCTATATATCAATAACAAACATAACCTAATCGGCGCAGCGGATTGTAAACTTGGCTGAGTACTTGCAGCAGGCCCGGTGTCAGGCCGCGGGCGGAAATGCGTTCACCGGTGATCATCGGTGACATTTTTAACTTTAAGGATGTAGAACCGAAAAACCGTAAGACTTACAAAAGTGAAATTTTAGACAATGCTCGGTAAATAGTCTTCTTTCAATTAATGTGGTCTTTAATACTGCAGATCAAAATAACATAAAAAATTAGCTGGCTTATGTATAACAATAGACAAAGTACTCGAAAGAAGATTTTCCTGACATGGAAACCTGTAAATATAGGCCTTATAATTTTTATCCCAGAACTGCTTTATTTGAAAAGTTTGAAGAAAATCGTTGGAGCCTTTATCGATATCCGTGTGTACATACATAGGCTATAGACATAGGCCTAATACAAATACATAGGCCTATACCTCATCAATAATATTAGAGTATAATAATATACTTTTTTTGTTAGTAGGGATTGAGTGCCGATATATACTATAATTAGTTTATAAGTAGCCTATTTTTGCAAAAATTTATGATTGCTATTTGAATTAGTAATTATTTTAACGAATTTTACCTCCAGTTAAAAACTTGGCTAAAAAAACTCTGGCTTTGATAAAAACTTGAACGTAATTTAGACTGCTTTTCTTCGTCTTTTATTTAATCAGATTATCGTTTTCTTTAAAATGAACCAGTCTTATTTTTTCAGACATAACCTTCTTTAGAACTACTATATTTATTATAATGAATCTTAATAATTAATTAAGTGATCTCGTTTGAATCAATAGGTAGTCATCACAAAGGGTTTATCAGTCATTACACATACATTATTGCGTTTTGCTCTGCACTGTCTGTTGTTCGTTGTTCTTGATTTCGTGTTGTGACAGGAAAAGTTTGCGCGCGCAATGCAACCAAACATTAAATACAAAATCTACTTGTTATTTTGATTCCCCTTCGCCTCCACCACTTCCACTTATTAGGCCCCTATTATACATCGCATCTTTCAAGGCACATAAAATAAGTACATTGCACTAGATAGGAGCATTTATAGGCCTACCCGGCGCCTGACGGTCGTCTGTCGCGCGTCATCCAATATACAGCGATATACAATATACAATACCCAGGTATACAGCGATTCGAGCGACACGCGGCGGGCGCAAGCCCTCGCGGCGTCGCTCGACGCGATGTAAAAGGGCCCTTAAACTTGAGGATGAAATACGTCACTCCCCATCTCTGCCTCGTAACTATACGAAGACTCGGCATACACACACAAAGGACTCTGGAAGCCTCAGAATTGGTGCCCCACCGATTGAGATGGCGTACCAATAGAGACAATAAAATGACAGTGTCGTCTAGTTGAATTACCAGAAAAGGACATTATAATATCATTTTAAAGAACAAATATTTTTAGGGGTAAATGTGTTTTATTTCACAGTGTGCATAACAGACACAAAGTAGTTTACATTGAAAAATATCGGAAAAACGTGCGCTGGTTTGCCGGCGCCCCACTCGGCCTGCGCCCGACCGGGCCGGCGCCCGCTCCGGGCCGTCGCGGCGCCCCACCTTGGCCCCCAAGGGGGGGGCTATAGCCCCCTTAGCCCCCCCCTTGGATCCGCCACTGCGCTAACTAGCTCTAAATATTTATTAAATCTACCAATCTAAAGTTTTAATCCAATTTTAGGATGAATAAACTTGCCAATGATAAATCAAAATACTGTCTGATACATAACAGTTTCCAGTAACATATTTTAAATTTACATAAAATATTCTAATGGCTGGGAGCTGTAGTTCCAGCTCATAAAGTTCCAGAAGTAATGAAAGTGGTGGTAATTTTAAATCACTATCCTTGAACTGAGGATTGAAAGGTCAAACATACGTGTACCTCGTTATGAAGGGGTTAATTGAACAAACACTCTCTCTTCCTACAAACATTGCATTTGTGGACACTTGAAATGAAATTAGTGCCATCTTGGGTTTAATGTGTTTTACAAGTTGTTAAATTGTTAGATGACCTAATATTGTATTTGGCTAAATATTATCGATATGCTACATTATTTTAGCTAATCATTATACATTTATGGCTAAAATATTTTTCAAAATTTAATTGTTCTTACATAACTACCATGGAAACCTGTTTGTCATGAATTTCTGTAAGTTTATTTCTTCCAGAAAAGAGAGGGGTTTGGTACTTTAACACTCCGATGGTCGCGCGGGGTAGTCCCATACCCCATTGATTTTGTTTTGCTGATCATTGACAGTTGAAAACACTCCTGACCTTGAGCAGGTCAATACCTTCCCCTCAACTCTTCATCAAGACGTCAGTGTCATTTCAGATGTCTGACTCAACTGTGCGGCTGCTCACACTGTTTTTAAAATACTACTGCATGGCATGGGGTAGCGGCATACCCCACGCAACCAACTGTGCTACACTTTGAACAATAGTTTGCATATTTTTCGTCCGTTATAGTTCGGTTCTATGACAAACATGAGTGAAGGTGCTACTGCTCAGTTGCTAATGTGGTTGGAGGAAACCGATAGTGACAATGAAAGTGTGTTGGGAGTTGAAGATCCGAAAGAAGTAGAAGAGGATCATCTAGAAATAAACATTGCTAGGGATGACGTATTATTAAATAATATATTATATTATATTATATATATATATATATATATATATATATATATATATATATATATATATATATAACGGCTCAAAGAAGCCTTTTTAAAAACCCTAATATATAATATAATAAAACATATTATATATATATATATATATTAATATATTATTAAATAATACATGTGTATGTGATTAACTATACTTATTCTCTAAAATTAAAATTATTTGTGTGCATTTCCGCGTTTTCTTTTTTTTGAAACCCATTCACATGTTTAAAACCATTTTTCTCCATAAGCTAGACCCAAACTGTGTTTTTAACAAGCAGAAATATGCAAAGATGTATTAAATAACATATAACAACGTAAATTAAAGAAAAAGTAACGTAAGATTATTTTTTAAAAGAAAAAACACACGTGGGGTACGACACTACCCCACGCGACCATTGGTGTCACAGTAAGGGGTGCGACCGACCGGAGTGTTAAAGTAAACATAGTCAGTAGATAAAAAGGGTGATAAGAACTAACCCACCTCCATTACACAATCTAGCCATGATAACAATGACACTTCTTGGAAATCTCTGTTTACTATTTTTATTTGCCTGAACTTTTAAACAACTGTTTAGCACCACAAGGCAGTTTAGCACCTTAAATTTGTTCAACTATTTCCTGTGATGCCCATCCAATCATAAATTATCATTTACTGTATATTATAATATTCTACCCAAAGACCCATAAAACATGTCAGTGTATTTGTATGATGATTTTGAATAATTTTACTAAATTTAACTGCATTTAACTAACTTTTGTATGATGATGATGAATACGTTTATTTTACTAATTTTAATAATTGGATTTTGTTAATTTTTTTACCTGTAATTTTTTACCTGTAGATTTTATTAATTTTTTACCAATAACAAAAATAATATAAATTTTAATAATTAAAATGGTTTAGCATCAGGCTTTAAATAAAAAATTTAATTTAATTTAGATGTAGTGATGAACCACCTCTCAGTCTATTAAAAAAAGAGAGTAGAACAAAAAACAAAAGAAATTTCCGGAGCTATAAAGCTATTTTTTGTAATTCTATCTATCATCCTAACGAGCTTTTACATTATGTTAGTGTCCAAGTCCAAAGACGCTAAATTCTATGATCCACTTTCAAGCTGTTTTCTCTTCATAGATACAAATGCATATTATTACACAGAATAAATGTGACAAACTTAAAAAAAAAAAAAAACTGTTTGCAATAAAGGCTATATTTTATACAATTAATTGTATTATAAAATAACCATTAAGTTAATTTTTCTTATTTGACAGCACGGATAAATGTCAGTTACTTTAAATTCTAAATATTTCATAAATTCATTAATAAGAAAATGGAATTGTTTTTTTTTTTTTTAAACATTGCTTCGGTTACCAATGGTGTATACAATTTTTTCACTCGTTATATGCATTAGGCCTTCCTGAGACCTGCAATAAATTCTTTGGAACCAATTTTATTCAATAACCTAGCAATCTACATGGCAGGTTAAAGGGTTTTTAATATTTAAGACAACTGCAGCTGTTATAAAACAAACTTTATTTTGCCATGATAAAAAAATATTGGCAAGTTTTTGAAAGAAAACAGTTTTAAAGCTATGGTACTGTTAGTTTTAAGACAGTAAGTTTTTATAAAAGATATTTTTTTTAATCAACTTATTCTGATCATAAATTGTTTAAATTAGATTAAAAAATATTTAAAAAAAAGTTTTAAAAAAAGGTATTTTAATTTTTTTTTAACTTACATATTTGGTTTTGTTTAAAATTAAACTTATTTCATAAATATAATTAACTACCCCACCAGTAAAACTGTGTATTTAAATATCACACCGAGAATAAATCACTAATTTTCCATAACAAAAACTTTAAAAAAAAACTATTATGAAAACAATGTAAGAAAATTGCTTAGAAACAACGGAATAAAATATATCATACCTGAAATGACAACAAAACATCATCGTACATATCACCCAACAAAACAGAGAGGGAATCTTTTTCTTTCATTGCAAACATAAAACGTTACACACCAAAGTGAATTAATAACATTCCAAAAAATTATTATTTTTGAAAACGAACAACATAACTACACCATCTAGAAAGTCACAGTAAGGCGAATACTCGAACAATAAATTCTTATCAGCCTTCACCATTCATATCACACATCTTATTTACATCAATAGTAAGGCTGCGTTGTAGGGAATGTTAATATCGCAAGCAAGACGAAAGATAAGTCTCCGTCTCGCTTGTGCTCAACTCAAACAATTGCTTACGTCAAACGTTGACGTAGCGACACCTACTGAACCAACAAAGGTGGATAGCACACATGAGTAATGGTTAAATTAGCGTCACAGTTGCAAGGTGATATTTAAACTAGTGTAGAGTCAGATAAATGGTCTGTATGTTTAAAAAGTATGGAAAATTTATATAATACGTGTACAAGTTTTATGTAAATATGACACTTTTTTGGCATTGGTGTGAAACTAATTCGCAGCTGCATAGTTGTTTAAAATCATAATGTACTCTATATGTTGGTAACCAAATTGTACACACATTTCTAAAAACAATTTTCATCAAAATTGTAACCGTAACTTAAATCAACTTTTGATAGATTAATATTTTTCTTGCCTGTGAGAGGTTTGTTGGGAGGATATGACCACAAGAACCAAAAATACCTACTGCAACAATTGTTAAAATCTGTGTGTATTTTGTAATAACACAGTTTCTTACAACAGAATTTTATCAAACCAGGGCTATGCAAGGAGTTTCTATGAACCTACATTCTGACAGACAGACAGACATTGCTCTACAAACTATATTTGTGAAGTGCTTGGAAAAAAGAGTCACACACTCCATAAGAACTTATTAATTTATAAGGTTCTATATTTTTATTTTGTTTTTATTTATTTTGTGTCTATCAATGCCAATGGCATTTTTTAACGTTTTGAAGGTGAACGGTCGAAACCCCAGTCTTGTTACTATCTAACATCGACCAGTTGGTAGAAAGCATCATTAATTAATAGCCCAATAATGACAAATGGCAACTAGGTCCAGAATCGATCCTTTAAAAAGCTACTAACTTTTCTCAGGATCGAACTGGCAACCTTTGGATTCAAAGGCGAGCTCTATAACCACTCAGCTACCCAGCCAGTTTATTTTATATTAATAACAGTTTTAGAATGATTACTGTTCAACAAAAAATAGGTTATTTTATTTATAAAAAATATGTACTACTTTTTCAAACAAACAATAACATACCATATAAAATCAGAAGGTAAAATGTTAAGCATGTTGTTCCAATAATCTCTTATTACAATGTAATAAGTAAACGGTCATTAGCCTGTTTACTTTCAGAGAAGGTTAAAGTTTTTAATTGTAGACTAACTGTGGTTAGATTTGAAATATTAGGGATGGGCATAGTTTTTTTTAGTGTTTACGACCACAATACACTGAGAGAGGTAAGGGAACTCCTCCTGTATCCAAGAGATCCCTACTTAAATTACAATAAGTGATATAATTTACTTTATCAAATAGAACGAATACTACACACAAAGTTCACCAATGTCATGACCAACTTCCCAATTTATCAATGATTCATTCATGAAAAAAGACACCCTGGCAGACAGGCAGATAAGGAACAGAGCTGCTGAATATAACAGATGACCTCAGTTGATTCACCAATCACAAACGACCTTCACACTGAGGGAATCCCCACTGTGGCCACGACCCTGGATGAACGAAACCCGAA
The DNA here is from genome assembly GCA_030545055.2 of Neoaliturus tenellus. Taxonomy (NCBI): domain Eukaryota; kingdom Metazoa; phylum Arthropoda; class Insecta; order Hemiptera; family Cicadellidae; genus Neoaliturus; species Neoaliturus tenellus. Next base: position 47,992,840 of record CM061534.1, on the reverse strand, counting down.
CCGTGACAGACAGTGTTACTTCACTGGTCAGGGTGGAATATCAGACTGAAATCATCGTACTTACAGTGAAAATTCGGCAGTCTTACTAGCTTTGAAACTGTAAAAAATATTAGGATATCGAAATCTTTAAAGTTTGAAGTCTTACAATAATGAAAAGGCTCATTTATAAACCATTCTTATTTAAAGTCAAATGAGATTTAGGACAGTTTTCTCTTGTTATGAAAACCAAATACAGCCGATTCTCGATATCTCAAATTTCATATGACCACAATTTTTCTGGAATTTGATTTAGGAATAGTTTTAGTTACACAAGTAATTTTTTATCGAATTGGACTTACAGAATGTAAATACAGTAAGGTGACAACCTAGATGCTGGTCCAGATGAGTCATTGACTCGTTTATAGGCCATTCATACATGCGCACTAAGGTTTTGACTTATGGAGGTCTGATGTAAAATTTTTAGAGGTTGAGGTAAAACTCAGCTTGTGGAGGAAAATACAAATTTAATTTGACTTATAGAGGTAATTGTTGTATCTCTTTGACCTATAAAGGTAAAATTAAACCTAAAATTATTCCAAGATATGTATGAGTTTTTCTTTACCAAGGCAGGTTTTTTCAAATAAATTTAAAATAATTTGAGATTGACGATTTTGAGTTAAAGAGATTCGAGGTAGCGTGAGTTACGTTGATTCGACTTCACTATTCAAAAAACTTATAGTGATCCTCAAAAAATGCCTACAAATGAATAAGAATATTTAAAATAACTCAAAAACAAAAGTTTAAGTAAGGTTCAGGAAGCTGAAAGAATAAATTTACTTACGTAAACATTTTAAGAGCCTTCACTACTGGAAATCATATGCTTTTTCTCTATACAAATACAAACAAAGTTAACTTTGCAGAGCAATTCTATTGGAAAACTTTGGAATTTGTTTTAAATTTTAAATGGGGTTTTCCTCTAAGTCATTCAAGAAATTAAAAGATTCCAATCATCAATCAACCATCATGTTGAATAAATTTCTTTTAATCCCTTGAGAAAACTATAATTTTAATTTAAAATTAACCCCAAAGTTTTCTGATTGTGATTTTCATAGAGACGCATTTCAAAATCGACATTTCCTAGATTATCTGAAATCTGTGATTAGTATTAATGAAATTATTTTACTATCTAATTTCTCTCTTACAAGAAATAATTTCCTTTCATATTTTATTAAAAATATCGGTATTATGTTTTGCATTTGAGAGAGACAGTGCCATTATGAAATATTTATATTTTTCTATTCATTGACACACTTATTATGCTTAGTTCAGTTCCATAGTTTGGTTTAAAGCAAAAATTATTATTATTTCTACATTTTGCCACACTTTCTAACACATGTAGTATAATAGCATTGACTATGTACACTCCGTGAGTAGACTTCTCATAACATAGGCGTGTGTGAAACATATTGACGGTGGTGTGATCTCGTGCGGGCGTACATGGAAGTACAAGAGTCATATGATAGGCAACTCAGTGCTACCACTCTTCTCAATCAAGGATTAAACATTTTATAATGGAGGTTTTTGTTTATGTTGTGATGAAATGTTTTTGCAGCACTGTAAATTCAGCTAAATAATAACAACATCGAAGGCAGCGACTCTGGTGCCGGCGTACACAAAACTTCCAAATTTGCGCCTCAAACTAAATGCATTGGATAAGAGGTCTATTCACGGAGTGTACATAGTCAATGATAATAGTTAGCCTGAATGTATTAGTTTTGTCCATGACCTTAATCTTACAAAATAACGGTATGCAATAATCAACTGTGCTGCCATATAAATAGTCTGGACGTTAAATTACATACCGTACAAACCAATAATTACTGAACACATGAAACACTAACCCACAGTTTCAGAGAAAGATTCATTGCACGGCCTCCCTCCATATTGACCAGAGAGGTTTTTAAATCCATCGGTTCAGTGCTAATGTTTTATCTGAGGTTTTAGAATTACAGTAACTAGATGAATGTGTACTTTATTTAACCTATGGTATTAATTTTTAGATTGACTTTGTTATTGACATTGAAAGGATCATTAATTTGCTCCAAAAAATTATAAGAAAACTGCTATTTATAAATTTTGGACCCAAGAAATCCTAACAATTTTTACCAACGAATAAAGTTGTGGTGTGGATAGCAATCATAATATTTTTTACTACACTCTACAGCCGTTTAATGTGCCAGTGAGCCTTTAATAGTTAAGGTTATTTTTTACCACCTACTACACAGTAAAATCTTTGAGTAGGCATAATAAACAGTAGTTACTGTTGCTTATTTTCTTAATTTTCATACATGGGGCACAAATAACTCAAGGAAAAATATAGGCAGTAAAATTTAATATAATAGTAAAACAATTCAAATATTAATCAAGAGGATGGTGACAGCTTCAACTTTAATATTAGGTTCTAAATTACATTAATAATTTTTTACCATTCCACACGAAATCAGCCTGTTTTTTGCTCTCTCAAAAGTACCAAAAAAGTTTCCTTTTTGTCTTAGGACTGAAAAATCAGCTGGAATATTTTTTAGGTCCTAGGACTGAAAAGTCAGCTGTTTGCTAGGTGTTATTTATTCATTTTCCATGCAGAATAGTGAAATTCAAACGTTAAAATTGAAGCATTGTTTATAAATAACAGAAATGTAAACACATACTTTGTGCATATTACTTACTTTGTAAATGTAACCTCAAAAATATAACTTTATAGTTAATATTTCAACGATTACAAGTGTAATTCTGCATTATGATAAAACACGTTGTTTATCACTCGGAGCAAAAGTGTCTTTTTAGTGCTTAATCGTTTTACTCCTACCACTTTTACTCCTAGTGATGAAAACTACTATTTTATAGGTTAAGCACAATTGCACCCAATTTTCTCTTCCTAATTATCTACGAGAATTTAAAACTATTTTTCAATAGGCCTAAATTATTTTTAAGATGAAAACTGAACAAAGTAAGGAACCATCAAAAACTCATTATCCCAACAGTGGCCTACATTTCGGTTGTTCAGCTGTCAATGAGTTCACTAAGCCGTGGTTTATTCGGCACAAACAACTGTGGTGACGACACTTGACTGGTGATTGCCGTTTAATGCACCACAATTACAGCGGGAATCCCCGCCCGATGGGAGGCGATGACTGTCTGCATTCTGCCCACGGTTACTTAATTTGGCTCCTCCAAGAACAAAAGGTTGATTTTTATCCGTCACTTTATTATTAATCTCTGAAGTACATTCACCGAAACATAATAGTATCTATATATGTGATTCAAGTATACGAAAAGAACTGGATCTAGACCCATAAAAAGTCTTAAATTATGAAACTTCCCACATTTTTTTTCTTTTGATATTTGTTAAAACAGAATAACAATTTTGCAGGATTTAGGACATTAAACTTTTAACAACAGGTCCAATGAGGATATACAATGTCATTTTCAGAAGGCTAACATTAAAATATTGTTAATTAGCACTGCTTTGTAAAAATTAAATTAAATTTAGGCCTACTCATTTTAAATTTTTTAAAAACCATTTTATCACACCACAAACAGTAATTAATCTCAAGTTAATGAGTATGTAAAAAGACTTACCTTTACTCAGCTCTTGGGTTTGACAGGATTCAGTGAAAATAATCTCACATTTCAGTAGGTAGTGTCAGTCAGAAGAAGGCCTACCTGAAACAAAGAGAAAACATTTCCAAAAACTTCTTGTTTGATGCCAATGAACAAAATTTTCATGTAGGCCTAAATGTCATAAAACATTGGTAAATGTTATGACTTTTATCAAGTTTCTAGCCTACACAAAAAAAAAAAAAAAAAAAAAAAAAAAAAAAACAAGTGAGTTTAAAAAATAATCATCTACAAGAGTGACATTTTTGTTTAAATACTAAAGACAGGCTTAGTTAATGTTTCTTCCTCTCCTGAGCTGCATGGGACCATCTCTCCAAAAATATTTTACTAACTTAAGTTTTACACCAACATTTTTTATGTGAAGAGAGTTCTTCTTTATATGATTTTTCACTAAACTGACAAAGCAGAACATTTTACTATCCCTACCTGACCTATGGACATGACAGAGCACACCATTAAAAGAGGTATATCTTGCCAAAGGCCTACCTACCATCACATTCCATGATCCAGGGGGTGCTTTATATTTTTACTAAGATATCAAGATTTACACATTAATTTGAGAGTGGACCTTCCTTTAACTGACCCCTAATCAACTGACGTCAGATTAACCGCCAATTCCCTGGCAAAAAATAGGGATCCGTTTAAATCCGTCCTGATTATTAAAAATAGTTGAACCAATCTTTTCTAGAAACTGAGACACTTCCGTTCTCCTCCTTAGCTTTAACTAAGATATACAATCGTGTAAATAATTCTCATGAATCTAACAGGAAACTCGCAATAATGTGGAACTTTGTATCATTGTCAGTTTATTATCCAGTCTTTTGGTTGTTTGCAGTGTTGCCACCTCGTAACTATAGTTTTACCCTAAACAAGAGGAAAAATTACCCTAAATTACCCTAAATCCTTTTTAAATTACCCTAAAAATTACCCCAAAGTTTAATGTGTTTTAGCGAATTTCCCTATAGGGAATACGCTATTACGGTAGTAGCCATGGTAAGACCTAAGCCCGGGACCACTTTACTTTTTCATTTTGAGGTCCCCAGAAGCCAAAAACACCATTCGTTCATTTTCATATATATGTATATATATATATATATATATATATATCATTTATGAGTACATGCCTCCAATGCTATATTCCTGAATTTTTGCCTCCAACTTTAGCACATATTTTCAGGTAGTAAACTCAACTTTAAGAGTATGGTTACATTTGAATATATAATTCTAATTACATAAATAACCTTTATATTCCATAAAATTTTGATATATTCCTCATTTTATTACTATGAAATTCATTAAAAAATGCCTCCGGAGGCAAAAATTAACAATTGATATATGTCTATCTTGATTTTTGGCCTCCGGAGGCAGTTGGTTACAATTGACCAGTTGTTTGAAGAAGCCAATTGTCAGCTGTTACCTCCGCCCATACAGCCGCAGAAAAAAAATGAAGCGGTCCGTCGTCTGAAGCTAGCTCTAATCAACATAACCTCACTTATTTTATACATCTAGGAGAAAAGGATAAAGAACATAATCAGAAAATTCCGATTATTTTTACCTGAGAGTATTTTAAGTTCGACTGGTGGAAGAAAATCACATCAATTTTGTAATCAAGGTAAGTGGAGCTGTTATCACTTTCTATTATACTAAACCTGCAATTATTTTGAGCTGAAAAACACCTCAAGTCTTTTGTTAAAATTTTCATTTTATTTGGAAAATTAATTGTTTTTTTACTCTGATAAGGTTGGCTAAAAATAGAGTTGAGTTACATATTTAGGCCTACATCAATCTCATATTTTGTTCCTCTACCTAATATCAGACCATAAAAGACCATGAGACCATAATAAGTTCAAATCAACCTTGAAAGCTTTATTGTTCAATTTAAGTGTTTATGACATAGATGAATTTATAAACAAACTGAAATCTATTAACTAGTTTTGTATAGAACTTTATTGTTTTAAGTCATGTTTATAAATTGTGACAATGCCATACATGTAACAATGTGAAAACGGCAATAAAGATTTGTCTAACTTAGTGGATTAAAACTGGTAAAATGCCTTCAGATCCATATGTCATATTATTGAAAGAATATTATAAAATAGGCTCTAGTTCTTTTTTATATCTTGGGAGCTAATGTTATTATGTAGAGTATTATTTAGTCTCAAAATAGTGATTAGTGAAGTCTTGCTATTTGATTTTTGGTTAAGTTACCTTTAAACAAGTGACCTTAGGTTATCCTTTTTTATTGGGTTACCTTGCTAGCCTGGCATTGACTAAAAATATCAAGCGAAACTTTGTTATCCTACTCCACCGTTATATCAATGTTAAAATGCTAAATAATTTCTTTGAAAGTAAATTTTCTTCTAATATGTCATCTTGAATGCTGAAATGTATTAATGTATTGTTCAAATGTGTTATTGATTAATTGTATTGATCACTTCACTGTAATTTTTTTGTATACTGGCGTATGCCATTCATTGCCAATGAATAAATATTCAATGGCAAAAAAAAAAGTTTGATTTTTTGATAGCCTAATATTGCTACACTATGGATGATACAATTCCACGATACTATTACAATTTTATCCCCGAATTTAGTTTTGTTCTAAGATATTAAACATAGGCCTAACCTTTTGACAATAAAAAAATTACATTGCAAACAAGTAACTAAAAATACAGTAACAAAAACAAGTAGGGTCTACAAATTTTTGCGAAACTTCGTCATCCTACTCCACCGTTATTATCAAAGTTGCAATTTGGATATTTCGATTATTCGATAGTTGTAATCGTTTGAGTTAAGATGTGCGTAATACAATCATTAACAAAAATGTATCATAATGTAACCTAACAATCTAACCGTAAACCGTCACTTTTATTGACAGTGATGTTTGTAACAACAAAATTAATGGTGTTTGGAAACATTTAAAACTCATATTCCCTCAATACAAAAGCAAAAAATACCTTTCTGATTCATATTTGACAGCATCAACTAGCTGTCTAATTTCTAACAAACTAAGTTTTATATGTTTGGCTATCTTTCAGATATTTTATTTGATAGTTTAAGTTTATAACTTAGGAATGGTACAGTAGCCTATGTTTATAGAAGCAAAAAACCACAAAATTAGTGTTAGGCCTAAACTTACTTAGTTATCTGTCTGTTTCTGTTCATTAATTTTCTAGCCTAGAAGCATTTTCAGTGTTCAATAAGTTAGCCTAATGAATGATGAGAACTCTTAAAAAAAAATTGATTACTTGTTGGGCCCTAAGTTTAATGGTAAGATTGCAATGTTGCTTTCACCTACATACCATAGGCCTACCTAGATATCTACACATAAAAATGGATCAATATTTCTTTGGTAATGGCATCACACATGAACGGCTGGATTGATATAATTTTTTTTTTTTTGTTGTGTTTGTTATTGACAGGAAAAGGTAAGAAAGAAAAAGTTAAGAAAATTCCACAGGGCTCCGTTCCTCACATTTTCAAAGTTACCATGTTATTCTTATGGAAGCAACATTTTTGTATTGGAACATATTTTTACATTTAGAAATATTAGTTATTTAAACAGCTGTTTTCACTTAAAGTATTGAACGGATTTCGGTAATAATAAAACCAAGAGGAAAATTATAGACTTTCAGCGAGTCGCGAGACAGCAAGTGAGCGTAGCAAACGAGCTCATCTGAAGGGGCAAAACCAGAGGAAGTTTTAACTTCCTCTGGTTAGCTTTGCAAAGATGCCGGGTATGGTAGTTAATAATATAAATGGAGTCATACAAGTATAACAAAGCACTTGTATCGCCAATGTCAATCATAAAACTCGTTGTAACAGATCCGCTTTCTCACCGGATTTCCAATGGTTAATTTTATTTAAGTTATTTTGTTTTTTTGTATTTTGTGTCTATCTACGCCAGAGGCATTTTTTAACGTTTTTACGGGGCACGGTCCAAACCCCAATCTTATTACTATCTAACATCGACCAGTTGTTAGAAAGCATCATTAATTAATTAGCCCAATGACAAATGGCAACTGGGTCCGGAATCGATCCTTTAAAAAGCTACTAACTTTCCTTAGGATCAAACCAGCAACCTTTGGATTCAAAGACGAGCACTATAACCACTCAGCTACCCAGCCAGTTACAGTTAGACCCCAAGACAAAAAAAATTCTTAATAATCTAATAAATAATCCTCACAATAAAATAAAGCATATATTTCCACTCTCATTTTAAGTAGGCCTAAACCTAAGGTTCATTATTTTACTATTGGTATAATGGTGTTTCTGTATGTTATGATGAATTAACTTATTTTGTTAACACATTTGCTGCAGGGCATTCACCAGTGAGTGGTCTTGTTATTTTCTGCGTGCTGCGCACTCACCGGTGAGCGTTCCTGTATCGTCTACTTCATTCAGTTGCTGTGCGGCAGTTCACTGGTGAGGTAAGGGCCGCTTTTGCCCACGTTTTATGGACGACTCAGGCTGTCTAATTAATTGTGCAATCCGTTTCCGAACATCTCTAAGCGTATTGCTAGCTATTATATTTTACAAAATTTTGCATTCATTTTACATGTGTTTAGGGCTACATTATAATAATAGTTTTATCTTAAGTAAAACTATGGCTTTATCCCATAAAAGAACAATGGGTCCAGAGATGACATAGACAATGATCAAACATTTCTAAATTGCAGTCGACAAAATTAATGACAACGCTAGAGGTGCTAATCGTTCACCAGTGAGTGCCATGACAGAGCTCTTTTAAAATAATCGTATATACATTTTTAAAACTTTTAGTGCTTTTTTCTGATTAGTGAAAAATTTAGTTACATTTTATTAAAATAACGTTATCTTTGATATGGCTGGAAAATGTGGGAGAGGGCGCCAGGTGCTGAGCACTCACCAGTGAGTATTATTTTAAAAATGGTGGCTGGCAAAGAAAATTAATCGGGAAGCGCTTTTCATGCAAACAGATGGTATTCAGCAACCACAAGGCATGTTTTTATGCAAAATTTTTCAGCATAGGGGGAAGGTCAATCATTTCACATGCTGCAGTGAATGTGTTAACCTGTACTATTTGAAGTGCACAACCAAAGCTGCCATTACAAATAAATGATCTGTTTATGTTTACAAATCCCAAAACATAAATTTTTTAATCTTAGGAATGAGGAAGACAGTTGAGCAGATAATTAAGAACAAACACCATATATCTATTTGCTCTCTTAAACAATAAACCAATTTTGCATTAGATAGCTTGGGATTTAGTTTGTAGTATTGTTTCCACGGAGTTTTTAAGTAAAAATAAGGGTTACCAACAACCTAGTGAAGGAAGGCGCATGCAATAATGTTAATTCTTAATGCATAAAGCTAAGTTACTTACTAATCAAATAAACTTATCAAAAGTATGTTGATGAATAAGCAATATAAGGCAAGGTTTATTTATATTTCCCTTAATAATTATATAGGTACAGCAGAAAACTTGATTTTATTTTCTTTGTACTGGTAACTAATTTCAGTTAATTATTCAAAATATAGGCTATTAAATTGTTAAGTTATTAAAATAGCTTAGATTGTCAAATTTAAAAAAATGAGAATAAAAATCCCTAAAACACACCTTTCACCTTTTGAAACCCTAAAATTCACGTTCCCATGATACAATTATTGGTTTGCGAACTGATTTTTAAAATAGATGATGCCTTTTCTACCAAACTTTATCTACATCGGAGGCTTCTTTAAAAAGTTATCATGTTAACAGATGCATGGTAAATATTAGCGGACACATCTTTTGCTTTATTTATTGATGGCAAAACAAAAAAGTAACACCATCCCGGGCTTAATTCTTTATGTGACTAAGTTATTGCCACATTCCTTTAATGAAAATAAAAAAAATGATATTTATTACCTGCTATTATTACTACTAACAACTAAATCTAGACTTAGTGCTGTCAAGAAGAAAACAGCCGAATAACCTACTTCAACTACTGGCTTTCCATTACAAATTTTTTTTATAAAAGGCTAGCCTACATTTTTGCTAATGATATGGTATAGTATTCTATTGTTTTTGTATGATATGGTAACCTCTATTGTAAACACACCTTTACATATTAAGGTGTGTTTACAATAGAGGTTGACAGCCAAAAGTTATCAACTTTTACTGTTATATTCATGTGGCTAAAGTCAATAACTTTTGGTTGTCAACCTCTGGCTTAGACACACTTTTAGGCTCAATAGATTACTTAGGCTATTGCAAAATAAGTTATATTTGTAAAAAGAACAGGTAATGATTCTTAAAGTAAATGTGATGTCAAAGTATGCTTTGTTTTGGCAAGTGCAGCCTTAAAATAATTAATGTGGTCCTATAACAAATTCAGTAATAATACTACAGTAGGTACTAACCTTATTCCCTTTTCATATAGGACAGTTTTTAATTCTACCAACATATAAGTTTCTTCCAATTTTATTTAAGAAACTTTGCTCAATCTGGCTGGCCTATTTCAGACATTCTTTATATCTTTTCATCATACCATTGCTATAAACGTTGTTTTTGGAACGGTCAGCTGTGATCGAAACTAGTTGATTCCCGGTGGGTGGTTGGATAAACGTGTTGGTAAACAAAGTTTTCGGGGCTAGACCGCGAAACAGTGGTTTTCAGGACACTAAACAAGTTTAATTTATTTTTAATAACAGCTGTAAATAGTTCAAATACAAGATAAACAAATAACAACGTAAGATGGTTAAAATTTAAGAATTTTATTTTTGTTCACATTTAGGTTAAAATTTATTAATTTTTTATCCAAACTGTAAATTTATTAAAGGTGGTATGAGGAAAAGTACTGTTCGTAACTTGTCCGAAAGTGGTATATCGGTGCTCAATCGAATTCAAGTACTCGGCTTCGCCTAGTACTTGAAACTTGATCTTGCACCGATAACAACCACTTTCCGGACTAGTGACGAAATATACTATTGTGGGCTGAGCCAACAAAAAAGTACTGTAAAAATAAGACATCACAAATAAGAGGCTGAATACTACATAACAGTTAAGTAATACCTTATCCATTAAATGACTAAACACATTGTTTATCTAAATTTAGTACAGCGCTGATGAGGGATGTAGATTTAGACCTACATTTCATCTTTTGAAATACGAATCTTGTAACTTTTATTCTTGTCCTAAATTGGATATTACATGTCTACTGAGTTTTATGTTTGTATTCCAGACGCATGCTTGAGAACACTTTGGATCCACTACAAAGGATAAGTTATCATTCTTATTCCTGCAAGTGTTAGCGACTGATACAAACCAAAATCAGTGAAGGGATGAAACGGTATGTTTTACTTAATGTATTTTAGGTTATTTGTTACCAAAATAAATACTTATTTAAATTTGTATTTCCAAATATGATATTCTACCTATGCTTTAAAGTGCCTTTCATTAAGCATATAAATCTATATGTACATCTAGAACGCTCACACCGTTATCAGACCCCGCCACCTTATGAAAGAAGACAGGCAAGAATGACCAAATTACTGATACTGGCAGTGCGAACACTGTCATTTACATGCTGGTTTCTCGCACACACAATACATAAATTGAACCGTATATTTATTCTTAATTTGCATAAATTGCTGATTCTGACGGTATAAAAATATTTGTTAGTCCTAAGTTATATTAAATATTATAAAATTACAAAAATAAGAAAACAAATACTTTTGAAAACGTTACATGAAAAAGTTTATAAACAAGAAAGTTTTTTTTTTCATTTTTGGGCTAAGAACGAATTTCCAGCGGCAAAGTTTCAGATTATAAGTTGATCTAAAAAGTTTACATTTAACATTTTTTTCGTAATAATTTTTAGTTTGTCTAATAATTGAGCACAAAGCAGTAGTCAATTATTGTTTTCCTCTTGCTGCTGCATTAAAGGCTATGCAACACCGTGTTATGCCACTGCATTGCTAAATAACTGTTTAGGCGGGTGCGTTAATCTTTGTCTAACATGTTTATTTAACATAAATAGCTTAATTAAATAATTTGTACTGAGAATAAGTAAAAACACTCCACATTGCATGAACGGGTTTCTAAATAGGCTTATATATCATTCCGGACATTGAAAATGAAGACGCAATTCTCTGAAATCCTCAGCGACCCGCCACGCACAAGTTTACACATTTTCTTCATTTTACTGTTCACTTTGTCAAGAAATGTTGAATTTAAAGATTAAAGTCCATTTCATTATCTACAATTTTGTAGCTTGCAAGTTTTTTCCTAACCAACAAATAAAAAAAGTTTACGCTTAATAACTTTTTCCTGTCTTAGTTGTGTATTGACGTATGTTTTTTGGTCATGGGGTTTTCTAATTAAATGTAATGGCTAAGATATTTACGCTCTTATAATCAGCCAGCATTTGGCTTTAAAACTATTTTATAAGTTTTAATAAATTTATAAATTTAGCATCCGTAGAGGAGCGTGTAGGTAAGTAGCCTAAGCGCGCACACAAAAGCTTTAGATGCTCATTTTGCGTTTTTGTCTGCCCTTTAGAACACAGGTAGCAGTTTTTGGTTCGAGTTTTGTCTTGTATGAGCGTTCCTGGTGTATACAATATAGCGTCGCTTTCCAGGCATATGTTCGTATCTCATTTTCAATGATTTTTCAGGAGAGCAGAAAAACAAAAACCACACCTACATTTTGCTTCAGAGATTCTAAACGAATGAACTTAGAAACTTTATTTTTAGGCTCGTAATGCATGACACCCTAAACTTTAAAGTACACGCTAAGAGATTTGGAAATATATATATATACTTTGAAAATTAAATATATAAACAAGATACGACAGTTTGCCTGAATACATTATGCAAGGTTATACTAGGCAAGGTCAACATTATAGTTCAGACGAAAAGTCGTATCTTGAGATACGACGCCTTTTTTGACTGGGTTGTATCAGGCAAACAGTCGGTATCATTAATTGATACGACCTTTCGTCTGATTTAAATTTACAATTTTTTGAGATACGACTCATAAACCATAGCCTGTATCTTCTAAACTAGAAGGGATAGACATACGACGATTCGTGTGATGTGTAGAGGCTGTCTGGGAGATTCAAAAACTGTCGTAACCTAAAAATCCATTTTTTTTTTAGATACGACCTTATGCCTGGAAGGCGACGATAGAGTTGTATAATGTTAGATCATTACTTCGAGTGCAGTCTTTTAACTGTGTAATGCTACACTTCAAATAACTAAGTTTAATGTACTTGTTGCAATTCAATTTAACTATGAACTGTCATTGCTAAAAATACATTTGGTTCTAAATCAATTACACCGGACCAATCCAATATTGTGATTAACAATAATCACCCAAAAATTCATGTTTTTACAGCTTTATTAACAGATGCTTAAAACGCTCAATCCTATCACAATGTTATTTTAGTGGGAAATTTTCCAATTTAAATGATGAATAGCCTAGCTCTCTTATTTTAAGTCCGATCTTCATTATTTTTTGGCAGAAACAACTACAGACCAAGCACTACTCACTCAATGACACCAAAAACTTGAAAATTGATCGAGAATTGTAGGAGTAGTCCAATTACAAAAAAAAATTCCCTTAGAGTATTAAATAATTATAGATTTTACATTATTTAAGAATAAAAAAAACTGCAATACCATATTTACATTGTGAATTTAAACTTAATAAAAATAGTATGAAGGTAGATGACTGATGTGAACAATATTGTTTCAAGTTACAAATTAATACAGCACCGGTAACACAAAATGTACTCTTTTATTATGATTATTATGATGAATTTAACTTCTAATTAACATATTATTATATATTCTTATTTCACGTCCGCCTAATTCTTTGAACCTCCTTACATATTTATTAAGACATTAGGCATACTTAGATAAAATACTATAGCATTCTGTATTTATTATATGCATAAAAATTAATCCTATTTAATTTTTTAAGTACATATGGTAATTTTTAAAAGAATGATTTTTTAATTTTTTTATTGCATAAGCAACTTTAGCTTGTGCGAAATGACATTTCAATATTGTTGCGCCCATTGGTGGGTTTTATTACGGTAACACAGCAAAAAGTATCTATGTTGAACATCTTGTGAGTTCTGATTCCCAATAGACATTTATGTCTGTTAGGAATTCAGAATGAATTTCCACCCTCGGTCGCGACACAGGCCTGCCATACTATGTACCGTACTTAGCCAGTTTCACGCTAGGGTGGTTATAAGTTCGTCATTTTATTGCTTAATATGTAGGGAATACTTTTAAAGATAATTTATAGTAAAGAAATCACACATACAATGACTCGCCAAATAAATCACAACTGTGGAGCGGCAAAGGGATGTTCTGATTAACAAAAATCGAAGTACAGTAATAGTACAGTAATAGACATTTATGTCTGTTAGGAATTCAGAATGAATTTCCACCCTCGGTCGCGACACAGGCCTGCCATACTATGTACCGTACTTAGCCAGTTTCACGCTAGGGTGGTTATAAGTTCGTCATTTTATTGCTTAATATGTAGGGAATACTTTTAAAGATAATTTATAGTAAAGAAATCACACATACAATGACTCGCCAAATAAATCACAACTGTGGAGCGGCAAAGGGATGTTCTGATTAACAAAAATCGAAGTACAGTAAAGTGTCAATTATCCAAGCAATTGTTACCAGGGATGGTTCAGATAACCAAATTGTTTGAATATTAAACACAAAAATCATTTACGATTTATAACCACCGGAAAGTTGTACATCGAATACAGTAGAAGCTCTCTTAACCGACCTCTACGGGACCGGACTACGGTCGGATAACTAAAAAGGTTGGTTAAACCGAGTAATACCGGAAATATTTATTAATAGTAGTTTATGCAGCGATTCTTTTATGAGGGCCTTTTAGCCACGAGTGTTTTAAATATCTCATGAGTGGCTTAAAGGCAAAATACAATCGTTGCCTACTTTATCTGCGACAAAATTACTGTAGTAAACATATTAAAAATTTAGAGGTTATGGACGGTCTTCCATCCAAAATAAAACGTAGCCACATGGATGTGGCTCGACCAAATCATCGTTCTCACTCACATATGATCACACTATTTCGAGATTAGATGCTTAAAGCAACCACAATTTAATCGTAATAAAACAATTAGCTTATATGCGAATTTTGTAATTTTTTATTAAAACACTAGCCTACTAATTTTGTTAAATGCTGAGCTTATATTAATCTAGAACGTGTATTTTAATTTGAAACCTGTACCTTGAAGACCCCATTAAGCAACGTGTCTAATTTAGTAAGGTAATTCTTTATGATTTTACTTGTAATATCATTATTGGTTATTTGTTGGAAATATAGGCTACTTGCTCTATGTTTGTCTTTTCAAAATTTTTATTTTGAAGTACTGACCAGTGAATAGTACATGTCATTCTGGGGTTACCGTAACTGACATTCGGAAAATTGACTCTTTACTGTATTTTTAGCTTTTCAGATGCCAGGGTAATATTGGAAACCAATTAAGCCTGCCAAAGTAGTATTAGGCCCTATTACAATGCATAATACATATATCTTTATTGAATGTCATTGACATCACATTTAATCACATTGGCGCATTTTGTGACATAGAGTCAATTATGACATACTAAATGTATGCTGGCAAAATACCAGGTGTGCGTACCAAGTACAGTAGACTCCCTCTTAACCGGCCAACTCGGGACCAGGCCTCGAGCAAATAATGATTTCGCGGGTTAAACCGATGTACATTTAAAAATGCCAACCTACAATTTCATATGGCTTAAATACAATTATGCCATTACAATTAAATACACTTCCTTCCAGAACAGTACATTTTAGGTGGCTTGAAAATATCATGATATTATGTTGAATTGAATGATACAGTAGCTAAAAAACAAAGTTTCTTGCGAAACATGGCCGGTTAAAGCAATGTTGAGGTAAAAATGGCTAGTTAAAAAGATGTTGTTTTTTGAGCCCGGGAAGGCCAGTTAAAGCGGACCCTGGTTAAAAGGTGGCTGGTTGAGAGTGAGACTACTGTAGGCCTTTAGGCCATGAAAACAAACAATGGTAGGCTAGGGTAAAGTTTTATTTTGCGTTTTAACAAGTGACTTCTTAAGTTTTTTACAACTATGTACATCTCTATATGGTTGCTTCAATTTACTCTTAAATCTTTTTGGTAAGTTTTAGTTTGTTCCAGGTTTAGTTAACATTTTCTAAGTGGCGCACACTGCCTATTTCACAAAAATGTGACCTCTTGATACATTTTACATTAAGTGCACATCTTAAAAATGTTCACATGAAAAGTCTATCTTTGGGCAAGTGCGTTTCGTAGATCCATAGGACATAGTCACTTGTCTTGCCATACCTAATTTGGTTTTTGCACTTGTTTTTGTACTTCATTATAAATAAACTGCATTGTTGTGAATCAGCAGAGTTTAAGTGTTAAGAATGGAAAAAACCTAGATTTGCTAGATTTGTTTAAAATCCTAATGTTGGACTTGCCGTGTTCCCCATTTTTTTACGAAAGGAAAAGGAAATTAGGTCAAAGCTGCAGAAGGACGAAGAATTGGTAAGTTGTTGATAGGGTTAAGAGAGTAGTGGCCGAAAGGAGGAGTGTTGATTTTGTCATCCACAATGTGTCTTTTGAAAAGAGTTTTATAATGTCTAAAGATTGATGAATATTCATTTTTAGGGAGAACGAGGCGACCCAGAGAACAAACCACATGAATAAAAACACCAATGAAGAAAGAAAAGAATTAAACTGTTGTTGCATATTGTGTAGATGAGACTTAAATTAATTGTAAATAATACATGTTGATGTCTAATGTTATAGGTCTTTCTCTTTTAAAACTTCCTAATCCCATTATTTTATTTTATTTTATTTTATAATTATTGTTACTTTCCATATAAAAAAGTTATGGTCTGGTACCAAGGGGTCTACTATAAATCAAGTTTTTATAAAGGATAGTTTGGGTGTTTAAGGTTTCATTAATACTGGTGGTAGGCATAATTCATTTAACACCTTGTACAACAAATTTGTTGGGGCCAAGCATGAGTTTCAAAGTACAAGTATGCAACTCCTAAGAATAACTTTGACCGATCTGTTATAAATAGGCTGTCTTGGTGTGTAATTCTGTATATGTTAATTGTAATAAGATTAGACCTTATCAAGTATGATACTACTAATCTACCAATAAATTATGCATTGACGCCCAGAAAAACAAATATAGGTACCTAAAAGGCAATCCACTCTAAAACATTTCACAAAAGTATTTTTTAAAAGCAGTAGGCCTATTGTTATTTCTGTCCTGTATTGTTAATAAGTTAAAGCACAAAAGTTATTATTACTGCTTATTAATCTTTATATAAGGAAATAAATTCTCTTATTTGAATAATTTTGCTAATGATTCATATAGAAATAATCTTTTGAGGTTTTCTATTTCCAAGCTTAAGCAATGGGTCAAAATTTCCATTGAACTCCACACGTAAGTAGCCAAGAGAAAATTAATAGAAAAACAGTTCACTTACAGTACAAAGGGGTGTCATATTTATTGGTATTTTTATTTATTATTAATACTTTATTCAATGCTATTACTGTTGTGAATGAACATAATATTTATCTGAAAGTATTCCTTTCGTTATCCTTTAAGTGCTGAAAAATATTACTTAACTTTTGAGAAGTGCTGGGGAATAATTCATATAACTTTAGAAAATGATATAAAAATTCGATTAAAAAAATTTGTTATCCTAAAGTGCTATACAACGATATTTTGTATCTTGATCGCAAGGAGAATCTTATGAAATCATCGGTGTTTCAAAATAACAATTGAGTCAACCGATATTCCCGCTCACCATATTGATATCGACGGCATGACAATATATTGTTGCTTCGAATTTTTGGATGAAAGGAGAGGCTTGATTTATCGTTCGTTGCTTAGCATTTCCGCTTAAAAAGACGATCAACGATATATTGTTCTATAGCACTCAAAACGGTTAAAAGATTTTTTTACTTGTGATAAGGGAAAATATTCCCTTAAGAGAGTCTGATACCTGTGAAGTGAGGTTTATTCCACGAAATATTTATTTAGGCATAATTACAGGATGGTTTTGGTAAGTTTTACTTGGAGACCAATTTAGGCACGCTATTATGGCGCTATCCTAAGGTCTTTCATCTATATACTCGGGACCACATCGGTTTGTTGATTTTGGAATGTCAAAACACTTCACAAATCGCTTTAATAATAATACACCTTGATCATTTTTTTATGTTAACTTCATTAAATGGAAAGTAAAGAAGCAAAAATTTTGAAATAAATTAACTAAAACACACCTATGACAAAATCTAAGATAGAACGTAAAAAAACTTCCAGCTTAATGGTCCAAATAAAAAAACTGAGAAATACCGATAAAAATTGACTAGGCCTATATGCCAGTAAATTAAAAAAATTGACTTCTCACATCATATGCATGTTTGAAATCAATTTTCAGTGGCACGATCTTCCGCAGAAAACAAGAAGTACAAGTGGCATATGATAGGTAAATCGGTAAGTTACTAACATTATTTTAAACCACGGATGACACATTTTAAAATTTTGGTTTATGTTTACGATGCATAGCTTTGAATCCAACTGAATAGTTACAGCATTGATAGGTTGCACCTCCTCTGTCACAGCATACCTTCAAAATTTTGGTATCAAACAAAATACATTGAATGAAAAGTCTGTTAGAATGCTGTATAGTCAATAGTATAAAACATAATAACTTACAAAAACAAAAATAGCCCCTATCATAATTTTGCTATCTCATTATTTTACATAAAAACCTCAACATTAAAATCTTATATTAGGGTTAGAGGTTTATTTTGCTCTGATTTTAGCAATTTTTCCAATGTATTAATGGGTAAAAATATTTGGTGTTACATAAAAGTTAATGTAAACTTCCTTAAATTGTATGCCTTTATAGTTTTGAATAAATTAAATCTACCTATCTAAAAGTGTAATAACTGTGGGCATAGTCATTTTATTTAAGTTAATAATCCAGTAAAATTTACACTTGACACAATAAAAATTGGACTATTACCATGATACATCACTACACAGGACTTCCTGACACTAATACTAAACAATATTTCTCAATTCTTCAGCCATAAAACGCATTCATCTTCAGAGTTTCAGTGTGATGGAATTTGTTGACAGAATTTTTAAGTGCATTAACCTAGGTAAATTACAGGCCTTGTGTTCAACTGTCTGGCCTATACCTTAATTAATAATATAACCACTGCTGATTTTTAATTTGATTCTGTTATTTATCAAACAGGTTAAAAGGTTTAAATTAAAAAACAAACATGATAATGTAGCGATAAATATTTATTGAACATACCGTACTTAATAACATGTTAGATATAAGTTATTATGTACATGAATATTTTAAGCAGGTTATTATTTAAATTAATTTTAAAAGTTTTATACTTATATATAGAAAATTTATAATTATATGTATTTTAAAATCAAAGTATAAAACAACGCAGATAATTAAAATAACGTAGAAATAAAAGTAGGCCTAAGATGTCTGCAGGTCATGTGTCACCCCTTTTCCAAATCCTGAAAAAAACAACACCAATATAAGTTAACCATCATTATGATGAGAATTAATACAACCAGGAGAAATGATAACTTGCAACAATTCATTACCTCTAAGAAAATGCGGGCACATAAAAATGCTATAGTGACACGTTATGCCCATCACCGTATTCACCTTAGCAATCTTTAGGAACACTAGAGGCCGGCCACAGGAAAAAAGGGATGCAAGATCATGATGAGGTGTACCTTTGTTACGGACAAATAGCAGCAGATTCAGCCCAGTTACCAAAGTCGGCTGGGTCCAGTTTTAAACATTATAAGCCTTGTAACTTCACTCAGGATCAAACCAACAACCTCCAGATTGAACGTTGGGCTCGATAACCACTCAGCTACCAAGTCAGTTAGTAAACAGTGTAGTAAAAATTTTAATTTTTATGGAGTCTGACAAAAACTACAAAACTGTTATAAATTGTAAATTTATGAGTTACCTGGGAATAAAAATTATATTGCATTTAACACTGAAGCAAGCATACTCCTTAAAAAAACAAAAAAACAAATGAGGAGGAAAATTGAGGTTTACTGTCAGTCAAAATGTCATAGGCCTACCCCTCTTACAACTTAATTTTTTTAACAAATCATTTTATTTGTCAGCTCACGGAGGGGTTTTCTGCAAAAATGGTCATTTTGAGTTATTGCCACCAGCCAGTTGGTATCAACGATCACATAGGAGCAATAGGTGGAGCACGTCATCCACGAGCTGAAGCATGAATATTTCACTGGCCAACGATAATATGGGGGCTGCCGTCCGTGACTCACAGTTGTGGCGAGGGATAAAACTATGTTAGATTGTTTATTTTTGCTGTTAATTCAGAACGGACAACATAATATATTACAATCTGTCTCACTTCACTGATTAATTTCATACAAAATTTTAAATAATTCGGATCACATCTTAATTGTTTAATCAAACAAGAATAAGCGATGGCCAAATCATGAAAAAGGCGATTTAATATTGTTGTATGTTTTAAGTAACTTCTAAAAAAATATAGCAAAAGTGTAATAATACTCAAAGTAAATATCTTCCACAAAAAAGGCATCATCTAATAAAAACAATGATTTTTATGGGCAGTAAAACGTCCCAGCTTGTATTAAAAGATTTTCATTATATGTTCATTCAGTAAATTCAATACTAAAACAAGTTTCAAAATAATTCATCGTAATCTTTTATGTTTGTATTAGTATATCTTATACTCATCAGTTATAATCTTACTTTTTAATCAGCTTATACTTAGTGCTTGCAACCGTTAAAAACTTTGCAAAATTGTAATATACTCTAAAGCCGGGTTTACATGCAACGATAAAACGTAACGTTTTGTCTAAACGATAAGACGTTGCATGCAAGACGAAGCGTGTAAACCGCAAGTCGTTACGACTTGTCGGAGTTGGAGCCAGATCGGAAGGTTTGTGCAAATTTGCACTAATCTCTAGAGATCGCAACGACAAATCGTTGCTACGCGGGTTGGCGTCGACAAGACGTAGCGTGTAAACAGATACACCCTGTCTCGACCAACCGCAGTTTTGTCGCCGTCTCATATCTCGTCTCGTATTTTTGAGTGATCACTGAATACGTTCCATTTGTTATTTAAGAATTGAAGTTTTGTTGCTTACCAGTGTTTTAAAGTTTATTTTAGTGAAGGAACAGAAATGTCAGACCTGCTTCAAGCCTCTCGGGAGTTCCTGATAGAGTTTAATTCGGAATTTAATTGGAAAGATCATGTTTATAAAATTCTAACTAAAGTCTCTAAAGGAATCTATGTCATAAGAAGGCGAAAAGGAAATGTGACAAAGGAAATAATAATTACGGCTTATTATGGCTACTTTCATTGTCATCTCTTGTACGGAATTTCAGCTTGGGGCAATGCTCCAATAGCCAAAAAAGTTTTTAAAAAACAAAAACAAGTAATCAGAATTATTTGTGGCACAAAAAGAAAAGCAGACTGTAAACCATTTTTTGACAGTTGAATATCCTGACATTGCCAGCCATGTACATTTTACAAATTATTTTAAACGTTCGAGAAAAAATTAACAATCAACCTCAAAATTCTTTTAACCATTCATATGAAACAAGAAACAGAAATAAATTAAAAATATCTTTATGCAAGTACACAAAATCTCAAAAAAATCTTCAATTTATGGAACAAAAATTATTTAATACGATACCCTTGAATTGGTTGGAACTGCCAGTAAAAGAATTTAAAAGAAGTATAATGGAAAAACTATTAACAAAAACACCAAACAA
Organism: Neoaliturus tenellus; assembly: GCA_030545055.2. Lineage (NCBI taxonomy): Eukaryota > Metazoa > Arthropoda > Insecta > Hemiptera > Cicadellidae > Neoaliturus > Neoaliturus tenellus. The sequence goes on along the minus strand of CM061534.1, from coordinate 47,971,302 downwards.
TGTTGAAGACTGCCTATCTAAAGATTTTTGGACATCATAGTAAAATTGAAAATTATATTTAAGTTTAATTAATTATTATTGCTATGTATCTGTTATGATACCTGCTAATAAAGCATTATTATTATTATTATTTATAGAACTGTACAAAAGCTTATGGTAAGTAAGGAAAAGTAAAGATTATTCTAACAGAAATAAAAATGACAAATGAGGGGAAAACACCGACTGACTTGTACGGGAAGACGAAACGTGTGAATGCACCATCATATCGTTCAGACAAATCGTTACGTGTAAACGATCGTCCGATATCTGACAAAACGTAACGACTTGTCGACAACATTTTGTCGTTCAATTTATCGTTGCGGGTAAACCCGGCTTAAAACTATTTTGACCTAAAAGATCCAACTAGGCATTTGAATATTCTTTATAATGGAAGTAATTACTTCAGTGAAATTGCTTTATTATATGAATTTAAACATAATATAGCAAAAATGCAAATCCAAGTAGGCCTATTTTTTACATTTTTTGTATACGGTATTTTAAGTTTCCTTCATTATAAAAGTTATTTATACTCGTGCTGAGTGCAATCAGTTAACTTATGATACTATAACACAACCAGTAACATCTAACAATATTTTATAATTATGCATAAAACTGTCAAATGATAGCCTTGAATGATTATATTATTTAGAAACCTTATTTAGGTATGGTATTTAGTTTCCAAATTATTCAAATTCTTATTCCCCAATGAAGATCTCTATGTTTCTAGTGGAAACCAATTAGATTGTTAGCTGAAATGACGTCACATTCAACCTCCTAGCACCAGGACCGCCGAGAGAATTTTTTGGCCCAGGACAGGGTTGGTAATTATGCCATTTAGGTGCCACCTCTTAAAAATTTAATTTTTTTGTTCCAAACTGTCCAAAGTTACACCCTAATTTTAAAAATGATAGTTTTTCCACGGAATAAGTCGGAAAATGCAGGAAAATCTGAAAAACCGGAAAAACATTTTTCAAGTAAAATGGTTTAAGTGGGTATTCAAAATGACGGGGAAACCGAGCTGAACTCAAATGTTCAAGAGTTATTAAAATCCGTTCATAAATAACAAAGTTATCGCCGGAAAAGCGGTGGAAATTTGGAAACTGGATAGTGACCATTTTATTCAAAAATACGTCAAAAGGGTACTCAAATTAACCGGTATGTTAAGCTGATTACAAATATGTGAAACTTATTTCCATCCAATTTGAAATAAACCGGAAATTGCAAGAAAAGTTTTGGAAAAGCCATGAGATGAACTATTTTTATACTATGTCATGGCGGTACTCAAATGACGCGGAATTTCATGTAGAATACGAATATGGCATATTACTTGAATAAGACAATTTAGTAGTAAATAAAGATAAAAAACATTTAGAAATCAAATCAAACCATGCTGAAAGTCATATTCGAAGAACCAACTATGTTAAAAGTGGTTGTTATTGATGTAGCCTACAGTCTTATTTAGTATACAATACTGGTAGGCCTATCTAAAGACTTATATTTACCTAACCTAACCAAGGCCTAACGATCATGTGAGTCATATTGAGCAAAGTTTTATGTAAAGTAAGAATATATACCTAATTATGGAATAAACCATACCAAAAGACATTTTTATTTTATATACTGTATCTCTTGTATCTTTTACACTTGGAACAACAAACAGACATGGCAATATTTTTTAAATTGAGGCCGTGAAGGACCGGTTGCAAAATATTTTGGTTGAGGTGGTATAGCTGCCAAATGGTATAGCACATGTGGCTGCTTGGCGCTGCGGAGTCTGTTCACTGACACAGAGCTTCAAACCTCGGAGACTCATACAGGCTGATCAGTACTCGGGTCATGGGCTATAGGCCTACTTTGTTAGATTTTGATAGGTCTTGAAAAATATATGGTGGTACATAGCCTATGCAGAGGTAAAATTTTACTTCCGTAAGTATGGAGAAAAACCCCCTGAAGATGAGGCCCTTTATCTATTGAGGCCCGGAGCAATCTGCCCAATCTGCCCCCCCCCCCTCTCGGCGGCTCTACCTAGCACTAACAAATGGCCTTCTTCTCTCTTAAAGAAAAAGAGATTGTAAACTCATCTGACTTTTAAAGTAGCTAATACACACGACAAAGAGATCATAATCAATGATTAAATGTGACTGTGTTAATACCAGTATTTGGTATACAGTGTCGCTATTTGGGGCATTTACCTTTACAAAATAATAAATACCTTACCAAACAATGAAATATATAAATACCTTCTGAAAAAAGAAACGGCAATGATCCATGAAGACCACAGAAGGTAATCACGAAGATGAAAAGTAGAAGAAAGTACAAAGATGCTGGTATTGACTTCCTCACATGGCTCGGCTGAAGAGGTGGCCAAGATGCTAGCTTGAGCCAAACCCTGAATAAACAAATCAATATAATGTAGACTACTAATTGTTACAACCTATTATAACTACTAACAACCAAATTTACCAGTTAATTCTTCTGCTGGAGAAATGGAGAGAGAATATTAAAACATATTAGGGCCAACAACTTGATAAAACAATTTATCTTTACCTAAGAGATTAAAGTCTGAATGCTGATCTAAAGGTAAAGCTCACCTGTGAAATGTTTTATTCTAAGTTCAAACTCAGAATTAAAGCATCTGAGAAGAAAGTCTGACTTGTTCTACACAAGAAGGCTACAGCTTATGTTGCCACAATAAGGCACAAGTTTCATCGTTGCCGCTGTGCTAACATTTATCTGTTCTAGTCATACTAAGAGATTTGTAGCGTATTATCATTTGAATAGCCTATTATAGAGTTGCACAAGTTTTAATAAATGTCAATTGGAATATAAATTTATATTAGAATATTAATTTTAAACATCCAATATATATTAGTAATACATTTTTACAACAGATAAAAGTTGTATTAGCTGTAGCGAACCAACTTAGTAGCTTGTGGTACATATCCCAGAACTCATACTTTTTCTCAGTGGAAGTTATTCCTGTACTTTGATTTTAATCTTATAATTCTGACTTTTTCTCGCAGGTAAAAGAAAACATCGTTTATCTACATTTGTGTATTCAACTTTATTGTAGTTTTGCCTGCATGAAAAATCATTGTTGACAAAGTCAACCAATAAAAAGCTATGCTGCATTGTTAGCTAAAAATATTCATATTGACATTTGGTAGGCCTGGCTAAAAACAATCAAAAATAAATTTGGTAGGCCTAGTTTTTATTAAATATTTGCCTTTTATTGGATAGTTAACACAACTAGAATAGTTTTGTTGGGCTCTGTGAGGTTAGGTTATCCTATTATTTGATTTTTAACAACATGCAACAAATGCATACTCTCAATGATGATGATAAAATATAAGCTAAAACTAGGCCATTAACCACTGATCGCTAACATATAAAACACATTAATTTTAAGTTAATTAGTGGAATGAATTAAACAAACAAATGTTGGCTTATTTACAGTAATTTATTCATTTTATCGATTGATTCAATTATTTATATTTTGGTTAGGTTTGATATGAATTACCATAAAAAAATCTAATAATTTAATATCAGAAACCATATCTTTAGTTATGACTTCTGAAAATGTAATATTTTAACAACACTACTTACAGTAATCTGTAGGCTTGTAAATACGTACCAGACTAATTTAAGATTAATAAATTATATTTAACTCAATTTCAACAATAATCACAGTCAACCTATAATTAATTTATGGTTGTGCTAAAAGTAAGTAATACAACAATATGACATACTAACCTTTATCAAGACATTCAGCTTATTGTTGACAAACGAATCCAATATGGCTGCTCTTCTGATTCAGAGAGAAATTGAGATGAGAACTGGCTGCAGATTTTTCAAGAGTTTTGTGATTAGTATTTGATGCCTCCGCGGAGGCAAAAATTCATTTCGGAGGCAAAAATTCCTTCTGGAGGCATAAAATGATAATTGACCAGTCAAACGGAGGTTTGGCTTAATGAATGACCAATCTATATATATATATATATATATATATCTATATATCTATCTATATATCTATGTGTCCGTGGTACTGATAACTTTTGAAGGGGACCTCCGATTTTGATGAAATTTGGTATGGAGTTGTAAGACCAGGTCTATTTTCATGAGTTCGCGAACCAGCATTGTCGGGTTATGGGAACGGGGTTTAATGGGGTTTCAAAGGGGTCAAAAATGGGTTTTTGGCATTTTTGGACCTTAATTTTTAAAATGCATCAATTTTAACCGAAACCATTTAAAAGAGCTTAAAAAAACAAACAATTTGGTATTTTGAATTTTTATCTTAGCATAACTGGTTATGGGGCAAATCCAAAAATGTGTTTTCCATGTTATTCTTATGGGAAATCAAGAAAACCCTATATCTTGTTTATTTATTGACATAACTTAATCAAATTTGGTATGTACATTATCTATATAAGGTGTAACTTATACTTGCTTACAAAACCCATATGGCGGCAAACCTACATACTCACCCCCATGGGGTTTATGGGGAAAATAAAAAATTGCCAGAGTTTGATACAATTTTGTGTTTACATTCACCAATTATTGACTAACTTAGATTTTCTAACAACACCCAATGGCGGAAAACTTACATACTCGATCCTATGGTGTTTTTATGGGGAAAGTAAATAATCTGAAATTCCATTGGAAATTCGCTGAGTACGCAGGTCTGCTGCGACGGGGGTATTTAAGTACCATAATACTCTTATAAAACACCTAAAACAAGAGAAAGGCAGTTAAATAAGTCAAAAGAAATATAATAAAGTAATTTTTAAAATGTTGGCCAAATTTAAATGCATTTTTTTGTGTAAGCCAACCAAAATACAAACCTTTCCCGTTCCCCAATTTGTATTATTTTAAATTTTTATCTTTATCACAGTATTTCTGGCCTGTTCACCTTATATATGCCTCGGCTATATAACTTAATGTTTTTTTCTCTTTAATAACTAAGGCTACATTATGTTTTTTAACATATCTCTCAATTTTAGCGAATTTCCCTATAGGGAATACGCTATTACGGTAGTAGCCATGGTAAGACCTAAGCCCGGGACCACTTTACTTTTTCATTTTGAGGTCCCCAGAAGCCAAAAACACCATTCGTTCATTTTCATATATATGTATATATATATATATATATCTATATATATATATATATATATATATGTGTCCGTGGTACCGATAACTTTTGAAGGGAACCTCCGATTTTGATGAAATTTGGTATGAAGGTGTAAGACCAGGTCTATTTTCATGAGTTCGCAAACCAGCATTGTCGGGTTATGGGAACGGGGTTTTATGGGGTTTCAAAGGGGTCAAAAATGGGTTTTTGGCATTTTTTGACCTCAATTTTCAAAATTCATCAATTTTAACTGAAACCATTTAAAAGAGCTTAAAAAAACAAACAATTTGGTATTTTGAATTTTTATCATAGCATAACTGGTTACGGGGAAAATCCAAAAATGTGTTTTCCATGTTATTCTTATGGGAAATCAAGAAAACCCTATATCTTGCTTATTTATCGACATAACTTAATCAAATTTGGTATGTAAATTATCTAGATAGGGCTTTACTTATGATTGCTTACAAAACCCATATGGCGGCAAACCTACATACTCACCCCCATGGGGTTAATGGGGAAAACACAAAATTGCCAGAGCTTGATACTCTTTTGTGTTTACATTCACCAATTATTGATTAACTTAGATTTTCTAACAACACCCCATGGCAGCAAACCTACATATTCGATCCTATGGTGTTTTTATGGGGAAAGTAAATAATCCGAAATTCCATTGGAAATTCGCTGAGTACGCAGGTCTGCTGCGACGGGGGTATTATTATCATTGTGTTTTGGCCTCGTCACTATTCTTATATGCCTTTAGAACTAACAATTTTTAAGTTACCTAAGTTTAATGCCGTCACTGTGTACTCCTAAAGGTTTCTGTGTGTTATTATCTTACAATGTTATCACTTATGTTAATTTAACTTATAAGTGTTGTCATTTTATTTCTTCTAGTTAAAATTTCCTGGTTATAATTTTCTAGTAACTTACAAATAATAAATGATTATTAATATTATTTTTAAAAGGTTAACTGTAAAAGCCTATACTGGTGGGCTGTACTAACATTTTTCGTATTTGAATAAAAAATTAATTATTTTTTTGAATTTTTATTGTTTATGTTTCATGTTTCTCAATAATTTTTCATGTTTTCTAGTAAAAATTTGACTATTTGCAACATTTGTAATTTTACCCTAAGATTACCCTAAATTTTCCATTACCCTAAAAATTACCCTAAGACCAGTAAATTACCCTAAAAAAGGGTAATTACCCTAAAAGTGGCAACACTGGTTGTTTGTCGCACATATTTACAGAATATTGTTGTAATTGGTAGGATATGTTTATAATAAAATACCGGTAATACATTTGTCTCTAAATATTTTCATGTTCATGTAGTTGCCCGCTAAGGCCCGGTCTCGTGAAGGTCAGTTAAAAGAGGGACTACTGTAATTGGTCTAATTGTAGTTAGGTAAAAGACTAAAATTTAACATATCTAGGCTCTCAGACTTGTCTCTAGAAGCATAGAGGTCATTGTTGGGAATACAGAAAGAAGTTTTTATGGTGAGGATTGATAAGTCTTTTGGATGTCCAGTGTGACCAACTTCCATGAACATCGGTTCCTCCTTTCCTCTTCAAGGCTTCAAGTGCTGAGTGAGTCTGGTTAACAAGTTTATGTTGGGAGTAAAGTGGATCTACTTTAACTAACTTTTGCCTGAAACTGGCACCAATGAGCAAGGGCTTTTTCGGCAATATTCTCTGGTCCGTTCATCAGCTTTGCACAAACTTTTAAATCACTCGCACAGATTCGAACAAGCTTTAAGTGAAGGCAGTCCCCTTTCTATGACTTAGAATCCTTAAAGAGTTCTTTTGGTTGGATTAGAGAGACTGGGATTCGTAAAAAAGAGGCTTCACTTAAGAAGCAAGGCACTATTCATCCCCTCTTCCAGAAAGCCAGTGAATCCGGTTTCCCGCACATTGCGCAAATCGCCACCGGAAGGAGGGACCTGCCCGAGTTTTGGTGTCCTAGACCGGTCGCCATCCTGGATGACGCACTGTAGGAATTCCACGAAGACCAGCAGTGACGAATTCGATTTCAAATTCAAGCACACAATGACTCCAAACAAAAGGGAGCGCACACCGCGAAGTCAAGACTAATTTCCCGGCAGTCAATGATTATTTTTCATGGGACAGTGAAGGGGCATCAAATTTCTTTCTTTTTGACTTTATACAACATTCCACATGGAGCATACGTCTCTATTTAACTTTGATGAGGCTTCCTCATTTCCCAGAAAAAAAAACAACTCAGAAATTAGTAGCTTACTATTTTTCTGAAAACCCCCAGACAGCAGCAGAGAGTGGTGAATTTAGTATCTTCTTATTCTGGCCGATGTGCACAGAAATTACAGTTAAGTTTTTAATAAAAACATTTCTAAAGTCTCAATGGACTGATAAAGCAAATTTACAGATTTATGACTTTTAAAACAAATATGTAGCCTACCAGAAAGTCAAGTATTCTTACCAGTATTACAAAAAATCCTTACTGTAGGTTAGAGTAGAATTGTAGACCTAACAGTAATAGTTAACATTTGATTAAATTGTAGAGTTGACAGCACTTTCCATTGACAGAAATACCGTAGGCTACCTAATGAATAGGCCTATGTTAAATTGGGTTCATTTAATACTAATTCTTTTAGTATCACAGATAATTTTATTGTGCTTGGATAGGTATGATTGACCTTATTTGTTGTCTGCTGAAATTGGTTTCCAATAAGAGACTAAATTAATACCATACCGTACCTCATCTTCACTTCCAACAAAAAAATTCTGGATAAGCTGTGTCAAGTTTACTTTATCACTAAATCGCTATTTTGAGACAGGGATCTCACATAGTGGGTATTAACCTGAATATGAATGAGAGATGAGTGTAGGATGATTGTGGAGCAATCTTGTAGTCTTGTTACTAACTAAGGCCGACATTCTCCTTAGGCAGGACTGTTAATTAATAGCCCAACAGCCAATGGTAACTAGGGACCTACAGTTTAACGTGGGATCCGAACCACAATTTAAACCTCATTTATACGAGCTCCGTCTATGAGTTGGTCTATGAGGATGGTCTTTATGTAAAAACTTTAGACTTAAAACCTTAACATATTTACAATCAAACTGGACTTCTGTATATGGTATGTTAAAAAATTAGATGGCTGCGAATGAAGGTGGGTGGACATTTAAGTTCAGGCCTATGCAGTCATATTCAAAAAATGTACTGGGGGCGTAAAAAGGCTTCTCTTTAAGCCATGTCTTCAGTGCCACAGAGAACTTCCTCATGACCATGGTTTTCAGGTTGGACGGTGACTTGTGAATTCTAAGGACCATAACTGGGAAGGCGTCTTTGGTTTAGATGTTCTGTAGAAGGGGACATCAATTTTAAATTTCTGTTCGTATGGTGTTGTGGGAATGAACTTGGTCCCTTAAAAGTGCTGAATGTTTCAAGATGGAAATGAACAAAGTTAGCGCATACAAGAAGGTAATTGCTATACTACATCTAATAATGAAACTAAAAAATTTACAAGTATAATTATTAGTATAGCTAGTAGCAAAGATTGAAGTGAATGAGAAATTGGGGATGGGGGTTTACCAATTATTCGCAGTACTTTCACTTTTCTACAAAGAGAAGAACAAAATACAGGTACTGTAGGTCTACATTAGTTCTTGTTTTCAACATTTTTAGGATATTGGTCTAAGTTAACTAGGTACAGATGGTACAGTACCGGTACATAAAAGCTACGAGGTACAAACCTTGTTTGTTGGATCAAAATGTGAAAATTTATTAAAAGCGTGGGAAATGCCCAAAACTAAGAACTGGTGTGATAAGGTAGATGTAACTGTAGTTAAGAGAAAAACGGCGAAACTTCGTTATCCGACTCCGCCGTTATTATCGATGTGGAAATTTCGATATTGCAATTAAAATTGTGTAGTGAAAACAATCGAATCAACAACGCTATTGAGTTAAGAAATGTATTATAATAATAATCTAACCTAAACCTCCATCACTTTTACTGACAGCGATGTTTATAACAACCAAATCAATGGTGTTTGAAAACATTTAAACACATATTCTGTCCATACAATGGCAAAAAAATACCTTTCTGATTAGTATTTGGCAGCATTTGTGTGACGCCATTTTAGGTTTATCGAAGTCTGCTTCTTCTCACGATTAAGATAAGTTTTGCACATACACAATAATCTTGGGTAGTTTATTTTGTGTTGATCTTTGATAATGTTACAGGTTACATTAGTTAAAATTTGTACTTGTTTTTTTTCAGTTACTTGTTTGCAATTTGTTTTATTGTCAAAAGGTATGTTATGATTATATTAGAACAAAACTAAATCAGGCGATAAAATCGTAATCCCATCGTATAATTGTTTCATCGATAGAATAGCAATACTATCTCAATATCAAAATTTCTACATCGATAATAACGGTGGAGTCGGATGACGAAGTTTCGCCAGAAAAACCACTGAGAGGCTTAATTTATGTTTAAATTAACCATCATGAAACGACCAACAGTTCGCCGGAGTGTGAATTAGTGAAAGGTTAGTTTTCTGGATAGGCCTACAGTAATATTTTAATTACAATTCAACTTGCAATTGTTTCTCTTTTATCTTGTTTCCTCAAGATAATTTATTTTTCCTTTCTTATGTAGGCCTAGTGCCCTTTTTGAATCAGCTAACAATAAACTTCGACCATCACTAACAATTTTTGTTTTTATTTTTGACTTGGACGGTAATGAAGTCTTCTAATTGCATTGAAGCATTGAGGGTGGGAAGAATGCCACAGGAATCTTCATTGGCTTGAGTAAAGATTTAGACTGCTTAAGCCATAACCTCATTATAAGCAAGTTGTCCTCTCTAGGCATCCGAGGAAAAGCTATGTTTAAAAAAAAAAAAAAAAAAAAAAAAACAAGGTTGTCTAGTTATCAGGAAAACGGGGCTCAATTTGTCGAGATTAGCTCAAAGACAGAAGGAGAAGTTACAAAAGTCCATTCAACCCCTCTACCTATATCTCGAAGCATATCTCAGGGATCAGTTTTAGGTCTGGTTTTTTTACACTGTTCACCAATGACCTGCCCACCCATGTGGATCCGTTCGGCCGTTGCTACATGTATGCAGAAGATACCGTCATTGTCTCAACCAACAGCTCCGTTGAGAACCTGGAAATCAACTCTTTCATAGCAGTCAGCATTGCACTTGACAACTGAACCAAAAATGATTTGGTTTTTAATTAAGACAAGACAAAACAGCTGATGTTTGGCACCCATAAAAATTAAATTTATGGTTTGCCTGCTCTTCAGACTTTCGGAACCATAATTGGTAACAGCTTTTACTGGTCCAAACACATAGGGTGAGGTGGGGTAATTCTGGGACAGCAAAAAAGTGGGGCAAAAAAGAGACAGTTATTTTTTTATCATATTTTATTATTTATTTTAACATATTTTATCACTAAAATGTAGCTTATTATTTGATAAGTTAGATACCATAATGATTAAAACAATATTGTATCAGTATCAGTGAAAATAAATTTGTATTGTTAAACTCTACATTTTTGCTGCCGAAAACTTTCGTTTTTGTTGTGAAAACTTTCTCTGTCCACAGTTGTATAATTTTTGAACATGTATAATTTTTATATTATTAGATAGACAATTTCTTTGGCAACAAAATGGTGTTTAAACTTGAACCCTACCATTAATAGGGTATGTAATATTCAATAAAAGGCTAGAGGGGTAATTATGGGACACTTTTTGGGGCAATTGTGAGACACGCCTGGGGCAATTTTGGGACATATTATTTTTCTCAATTTTATTATTTTTTTTATTTTTGACTAGCTCATTCAACCATCAACTTCCAATAACATGCAATCTGAACCAAAATCCACATCTAATAATATGCCACCTATACAATCTCCTGTTTCTAATCAGGCCACAGCATCATGTACCCTTTTTATAGTCGGGGCAGGTGACCCCAAATCGTAGTTTTGAAGAAATATTGTTGGGAAAAGTTGGAAAATCTAGCAATGTAACTAAACCAAAGAAACAAGTACCGGTAACCCCTAAAGCCCAAGTTATAACTACAGAATGTTTCTTATAAGAAATAAAGAAGTCCAAAGAAGGGAAGAAGCCTGTAATAAAGATTAAAAAGGAACCGAAAGAAAATAAAGAAGAATGTGTCCAAAGTCTCAAAGAATGTAAAACAAAAGAAACCTGTTAGAGTCAAAACCTCAAGTAAAAAGACAAAAGAAAAGCTTTGTAGAATCATCAGACAGTGAAGAGGGTCAAGATTGGGAGAGCTGGGGAAGTAGTGACCATTTAAATTTTAGGTCATCGCCTGAAGAAGATTCTGCCCCATTAAATATCAATGAAAAAAAGTAATCCCTGTTTTTCTTTGTTTGAGTGTGTAAATAAAGGTATTAATTATCATGAATAGGCCTACAGTATTTCAACTCATTTATACCTAAACCTATGTTCGGACCGAGCCCGGAAAATGACAGTGTTTTAGAAAAAAATACACAAAAAATCTGCCTATTTAGCTTAATTTTTTAGAGAGTGACTTTTTTTTGAAGATTTTACTTTAAAGAATTTGTATAGGGGGTAGTTCTTTCAATATCTCAAATTTTTCATAATTTTTACTTAACTTGAAAATTGTGTACTTTACGGTCGGTTAGACGGCATTTTTTTTAAAAATTTTTTCCTTTACAAAAATTGTACTGTCCCAGAATTTCCCAGTGCCTTCTACACAATTAGAGTATGCTCTGTCCAACTATTTCCCTCTCTTTTGCCTATCTTTCATAACTATAGAGATATATGACTGTCCTTGTATTGCCCCATACCCGTCCCATAATTGCCCCAAACCCCAGGGTAAATATGGGACAGCGTTTTTAATTTTTTAAGAAAAAAGTACAAGAGATAACATCATAAACTAAACAGGACCTCATAGCCATACCTAGTACAAATATAAAATGATTTTTTGTTTGAGCCTAACACACCTAGAAGTAAAAGAAAAATCGATTGTTTTGATTTTTGTCCCAGAATTACCCCACCTCACCCTAGATGACCTTTCCTTGAAGCTAAGCTCTGCATTATTTGCAATCAAGAGGACAGTAGCTATTGGTACAGTGGATATGTGAAGAGCTGCCAACCATGCTCTATTTAAAAATAAAATGATGTATGGCATTGTCCTATGGGGGAACTCTTCTCGTGCCAATCTAGAGCGAATTACTATCCTCCAAAAGAAAGCCATCAGGATTATGGCTGTCTTGAAAAGTTGTGACGGTTGCAGGAAGGTTTTTATGGAATGGGGAATAATGTCAGTGGTCGCTGTTTACATATGCAAAGCGATCCTGATAGCCTGCTCAAGGGATCTTACTCATCATGAGCACTTGCATGAGTACAACGCCCGCTTTTCCAACAACTTCAATCTTTCACCCCACAGGAGTTGTATGTATGAGAAAACCCCATCATATGCAGGAGCCAAATACGTATTTCAACTGCCTTCCTGCTCAACTCGACTCAAGGTCCTCAGAGGTGTCAAGTTGAAACATCAGCTACATGTGTGGTTTGCATCTTAGCCCTTTTACTCCATTAAGGAGTACCTGTCTTGGAAAGACTTCACGTTTCGATAGACTATGTTTGTAAACTCTGCATTTTCATGTAATTTTATAGTTTGTTAATAGATTTTTAAACTATGACGCTTGTCAAATCTGCATGATTTTGTAATAAAGCATTTCTCCCTCTCTCTCTCTAATACGCAGTCCAGTCACTCAACTAGATCTTTACCAAATTTAATTTTGTCTCCAAGGAACACCGTAGGCTACACAGTTGCACATTGGTTCTAATTGTCAACAATTTCCAATTTACATAAGTACAGGAGACATCGACTAGTAAAAACTTTGTGCTAGGCCTAGGTGTTAAAACACTCAATTCCTTAAAAACTTGTATCATTATAGTTGTTAGAATTAGGCCTTTAGAACTCCGGTTTCATTTACCTCAAAATAGATAACTTAGGCCTAGTCACCCATAGGCTATGAAGAAAAACTATTTTAGAAATGTAAACAAGACTGAAGAATCCAAGGAAACTAAAACAATAAGGAAATTTTGTACGAACATTCGGCGGTAACATGATCAACTAAAAAATACTTACGATAAAGATGTGTTCTGTTTTAAAACAAAAATTAATTGGCCATCTACTTTTAAACACTTCACTGCAGGTAACTGTACTTTAGCGATCGGTTTAATATATAGGCCTGATAATTGTCTTCATCAAACTAAAACAATACTACACTACCCGGATATTATCAGTAATTCTCTGCTTTTCTTAGTTGACACTACAACTGACAGCGACAGCGACCAACCAGTGTTGCCACCTCGTAACTATAGTTTTACCCTAAACAAGAGGAAAAATTACCCTAAATTACCCTAAATCCTTTTTAAATTACCCTAAAAATTACCCCAAAGTTTAATGTGTTTTAGCGAATTTCCCTATAGGGAATACGCTATTACGGTAGTAGCCATGGTAAGACCTAAGCCCGGGACCACTTTACTTTTTCATTTTGAGGTCCCCAGAAGCCAAAAACACCATTCGTTCATTTTCATATATATGTATATATATATATATATATATATATATATATATATATCTATCTATCTATATATCTATCTATATATCTATGTGTCCGTGGTACTGATAACTTTTGAAGGGGACCTCCGATTTTGATGAAATTTGGTATGGAGTTGTAAGACCAGGTCTATTTTCATGAGTTCGCGAACCAGCATTGTCGGGTTATGGGAACGGGGTTTAATGGGGTTTCAAAGGGGTCAAAAATGGGTTTTTGGCATTTTTGGACCTTAATTTTTAAAATGCATCAATTTTAACCGAAACCATTTAAAAGAGCTTAAAAAAACAAACAATTTGGTATTTTGAATTTTTATCTTAGCATAACTGGTTATGGGGCAAATCCAAAAATGTGTTTTCCATGTTATTCTTATGGGAAATCAAGAAAACCCTATATCTTGTTTATTTATTGACATAACTTAATCAAATTTGGTATGTACATTATCTATATAAGGTGTAACTTATACTTGCTTACAAAACCCATATGGCGGCAAACCTACATACTCACCCCCATGGGGTTTATGGGGAAAATAAAAAATTGCCAGAGTTTGATACAATTTTGTGTTTACATTCACCAATTATTGACTAACTTAGATTTTCTAACAACACCCAATGGCGGAAAACTTACATACTCGATCCTATGGTGTTTTTATGGGGAAAGTAAATAATCTGAAATTCCATTGGAAATTCGCTGAGTACGCAGGTCTGCTGCGACGGGGGTATTTAAGTACCATAATACTCTTATAAAACACCTAAAACAAGAGAAAGGCAGTTAAATAAGTCAAAAGAAATATAATAAAGTAATTTTTAAAATGTTGGCCAAATTTAAATGCATTTTTTTGTGTAAGCCAACCAAAATACAAACCTTTCCCGTTCCCCAATTTGTATTATTTTAAATTTTTATCTTTATCACAGTATTTCTGGCCTGTTCACCTTATATATGCCTCGGCTATATAACTTAATGTTTTTTTCTCTTTAATAACTAAGGCTACATTATGTTTTTTAACATATCTCTCAATTTTAGCGAATTTCCCTATAGGGAATACGCTATTACGGTAGTAGCCATGGTAAGACCTAAGCCCGGGACCACTTTACTTTTTCATTTTGAGGTCCCCAGAAGCCAAAAACACCATTCGTTCATTTTCATATATATGTATATATATATATATATATATATCTATATATATATATATATATATATATATGTGTCCGTGGTACCGATAACTTTTGAAGGGAACCTCCGATTTTGATGAAATTTGGTATGAAGGTGTAAGACCAGGTCTATTTTCATGAGTTCGCAAACCAGCATTGTCGGGTTATGGGAACGGGGTTTTATGGGGTTTCAAAGGGGTCAAAAATGGGTTTTTGGCATTTTTTGACCTCAATTTTCAAAATTCATCAATTTTAACTGAAACCATTTAAAAGAGCTTAAAAAAACAAACAATTTGGTATTTTGAATTTTTATCATAGCATAACTGGTTACGGGGAAAATCCAAAAATGTGTTTTCCATGTTATTCTTATGGGAAATCAAGAAAACCCTATATCTTGCTTATTTATCGACATAACTTAATCAAATTTGGTATGTAAATTATCTAGATAGGGCTTTACTTATGATTGCTTACAAAACCCATATGGCGGCAAACCTACATACTCACCCCCATGGGGTTAATGGGGAAAACACAAAATTGCCAGAGCTTGATACACTTTTGTGTTTACATTCACCAATTATTGATTAACTTAGATTTTCTAACAACACCCCATGGCAGCAAACCTACATATTCGATCCTATGGTGTTTTTATGGGGAAAGTAAATAATCCGAAATTCCATTGGAAATTCGCTGAGTACGCAGGTCTGCTGCGACGGGGGTATTATTATCATTGTGTTTTGGCCTCGTCACTATTCTTATATGCCTTTAGAACTAACAATTTTTAAGTTACCTAAGTTTAATGCCGTCACTGTGTACTCCTAAAGGTTTCTGTGTGTTATTATCTTACAATGTTATCACTTATGTTAATTTAACTTATAAGTGTTGTCATTTTATTTCTTCTAGTTAAAATTTCCTGGTTATAATTTTCTAGTAACTTACAAATAATAAATGATTATTAATATTATTTTTAAAAGGTTAACTGTAAAAGCCTATACTGGTGGGCTGTACTAACATTTTTCGTATTTGAATAAAAAATTAATTATTTTTTTGAATTTTTATTGTTTATGTTTCATGTTTCTCAATAATTTTTCATGTTTTCTAGTAAAATTTTGACTATTTGCAACATTTGTAATTTTACCCTAAGATTACCCTAAATTTTCCATTACCCTAAAAATTACCCTAAGACCAGTAAATTACCCTAAAAAAGGGTAATTACCCTAAAAGTGGCAACACTGCGACCAACACTTTTACTGTTTTTGACACCAAAATGACCAAAAACAGATGGTCTTTGTTGTTTTGTTGTGAATTACAATAAACAGCTGGAGCAACAGATTTAAAAAAAAAGTCTTGGAAACGCAGGTTTCGTTATTTTTCGTGCAGACCATCAGGATTTTCCCCATTACGTATAGGAAATCTTCTATACATAATAAGTACCTCTTTAAAAAGCTACAAAATATATTCGTTAATAAATTGAAAACAAGCCCTTCTAGAATAAGATCTTAAAAACTCCTCCAACTTTTTTTGAACCGTTTGGGTTTTTTTCACTAATCCCAAGCGATAAGCTTTACAATATTTTATTCCGTATTTTAATCTGGATAATTTTAATTTGAGACTATTTGTTGTTCGAAGACTTTGAGGTAGGGGGTGTGGGCCACTGTAATTCTGTGTTATACCCTGGGTGCCTGGTGCTTATTTCCATCGGTAGATTATTGCTGAGCCCATGCACGCGACAGAGTGTAACTTTTGTGAAGGACGGATTAGGATTTGTAGGTAGTCACTCACTAAACATGCTTAAACTGTTGATCAGAGCCTTAACTTTACAATGATTTTTGTGTCCCGTGGATTCGTTGTAACGGTTGTCCATCGGAGCTGCACATTAGTTAAAAACTTGAATTGACAGTGGCAATTAACCCTTTCATGACCACTGTCCTCTGTGGAGGACATGACATTTATAAATTTATTGCACAATTCTGGTCATTTTTGGATGCTCTAAAACCCGTTGTCCTGCCAACGGGACATATAGGCAGCATAAAAATAGCGACTTTAGCGCATTCTGTTGGATATTTTTAGAACTAAGTAAAAATTACGAAAGATAGTTACGTGTTCCATAGCATAGTCGATTTTACAGCATGACATGGGTGTTATTTTTTTATATACATATTTATAAATTGAAATTTTATGAAATGTTGGTATATTATATAGTACTTTAGTAATGTAGGAATAGATCTATAAAAGTATTATGGCTCAAATAACATAAATAAATTTGCTAGATTTTTTTGTTTTTGTATGTCCTGTGGAGAGGACAGCGGGTAAATATTGTAGTCTGGAATATTGTTACTCCATGGTGAGTTGTGAATGTTGTGATGCAAATAAAAACTAACCTAACCTATGTCAGCTGCTAAGTTATATCGGTTGAGTAAAAATGATAGTTCTCGTGAATTAGTTTGGTTAAAAATGAGTGAAAATGAGTGATTCGAGTGATGAGTGATGAAAATGAGTGATTTCATGTAAACATTTCAAAAATGTTTACATGAAAATTTGAATGAAAATTATTTGGTTGTGTTCAAAGTAATGAGTAAATAGTTGTGGTTATTGCCAAGCGTTTTCAATGGTCTCATTCCAAAATTTTATTAGAAACTAAAAAAAAACACAAATAGCGTCAAATTTGGAAATTTTTTTTATTTTTATTTAACAAGTTTTGTATTTGCTTTACTTTCTGACCTAATATTAACTGTGTTTATACTGTTTTTTATGTATAAATTGTGTATTGTATTAGGAATAAAAATATATAAATATTTTTGAATCCATTTTTTACTAACATATTTGCCCGGTGTCCTCTCCAGAGGACATGGCTGTAAATCGCACAAAAAAATTTATAAAAATAAAAAAATGATCGAAACATGTTTAAATGATGTAATTGAAAAGGTTTATAGCCTATAAACAAATTATGATTTTTCCAAAAAAATATAATTCGGTTCTGAAAGGGTTAAGCCCTGATCGCGCGTCTCTGTGACTCGAGAAATGTGAGGAGCCAACTGACAACAATTACACCTACGGTACCAGAGCTTTGCTTAGCTCAATTGACATTAAGTTAGATAAACCATTTACTGGTACTTTTGTCTCAAACAGCCCAGATACAGAAAGGAATGAGTAAAGTTTAAATAATAATCTCAAATTAAAATACCATCTACTGGGATGGTGGCGACGTCCAGTAATCCAGCTACTTGGAGGTCACGAATTGTGGATAGTTATAAGCGATGGCTTGTGGATGCGATATTCGGTGGTGGGGATTAACGTCCGCACTAGTGAATACTAGTTCATCCATAAAGACCATCCTCTAATTAGACCAATTCGTGTATATGAGGTCAAAAATTGTCGTTCGGATCCCACGCAAAACTGTAGGTCCCTAGATACCATTGGCTGTTGGGCTATGAATTAACAGTCCTGCCTAAGGAGAATGTCGGCCTTAGTCAGTAACAAGACTACAAGATCGTGCCACAACCATCCTTTCATCTCTCATTCATACTTAGCTTTAAACGACCTATTGAGTTAGGTCGCCATTTCAGTAAAGGTATTAAAGTTACAATTTATGTAAATGGTTAAAAAGAACGTCTCCAAACGCCAGTAAAGAGTGCTTGCTGCTATTGGCAAAAAAGAGCCACTGCTATTGGCGGTAAATAAGATCGCCTCCAATTAGCTTATTTTCTTGTCTTAAACCTGGACCATTACAAAAAGTAAATAATCGCTGAGCAAATTTTGTGGACGGTTAATTATGTAATAAATATTACATATTTGTTTTAAAAATTATAATTAAAAATGTATATTAATTAATTTACTTACTTTAGGATAATTTTATTCTTATAATATATGTCCTTATTATTCTTAATACAAAGTTTAACTGCCATCCATTTCGGTCTTTTATCTTTAAGGGGTAGTGCACTTTGCAAGTGGGGCTTATAATTTGATGTAGGCCCCTACACTTATGCTGGCATTTAACTTTTTCTTCTGACTCCTAACTGTGCCTGACATGACAACAAACACCTACAAAAAATTATTCCATTGATATTTTTAAGTTAAAATTAAATATTAAATTTATTTAAGGAGTTATATAGTGACATAGATCAAGAATTTCTCACTAATAAATAAGTACAATAAAACACAATGTAATATGTGGTCAACCTCATCAACCTACTCAGTCAACAACAAATGAAGATGATCAAAAGTCAAGTTCTCATACCATACCTAATGAAATTAGTGGATGTCCAAATAAGATTTCTAATGATGAATCAATAACGCAAACTTACAATAATGGGGACCAAAAAGAAAAAATGGACTTGACAAATTTATCTTATAAAATTGAGATCTTTGGAGATAGCCATGGTCGTAATATGAATCCTAATCTTATAAGCGAAAAACTTTATACAAGTTATAAGATAAAAAGTTTTATCAAACCAAATGGTAAATTTATAGATATAGCAAAAAATGCACAATCAGAAGCAGGTAAGATGACAAACAAAGATTTCCTAATACTTATAGGTGGGACTAATGACTTAGATGTTAATGTTAATTTGGATATTATGTATAAAGTCAATGAATAGTCAATGAATAGTCATTTATTCCATCTTTCAACAATACAATATTGCAATTGATTTCGTCATGTGCCGTAATATCAGGCTTAGGCTATAAATAATTTGAGTGTGGAACAAAATGGCTCTGGCTACATTTTCAATGAATAGTTTTGAGTTACCGTACCATATCATTACAAGAGTGACTATGAGGATTTCTTTTCAGCTACCTACTTAAAATTAATATCACAGAAAATGTTTAGGCCTACAGTATAATATCACAGATAAAAAAATTTAACTAAAACAAAAAAAAAAAGAAAAACTAAGAAAAAAATAAGAAAAAAAAGAATTAACTAAAACACTAGAAGCATCAAAAAATACTAATGTTATAGTTTCCAGCATTCCCTTCAGATTTGATTGCCCATTTTTGAATGAAAAAATAAAAAATATAAATTATAATTTAAGAAAAATTGTTAATGATTATAAGCATGCTCAGTTTTAGCGAATTTCCCTATAGGGAATACGCTATTACCGTAGTAGCCATGGTAAGACCTAAGCCCGGGACCACTTTACTTTTTCATTTTGAGGTCCCCAGAAGCCAAAAACACCATTCGTTCATTTTCATATATATGTATATATATATATATATATATATATATATATATATATATATATATATATGTGTCCGTGGTACTGATAACTTTTGAAGGGGACCTCCGATTTTAATGAAATTTGGTATGAAGGTGTAAGACAAGGTCTATTTTCATGAGTTCGCGAACCAGCATTGTCGGGTTATGGGAACGGGGTTTTATGGGGTTTTTTAATGGGTTTTTGGCATTTTTGGACCTAATTTTCAAAATTCATCAATTTTAACAAAAACCATTTAAAAGAGCTTAAAAAAGCAAACAATTTAGTATTTTTAATTTTTAAAATAGCTTAACTGGTTGTAGAGAAAATTCAAATCAAGTTTCCCATGTTATTCTTATGGGTAAATTTTTAAAAAGTTATATACTGCTTATTTATCAACATATCTTAGTAAAAATTTGTATGAACCTTCACTAGGTGGTGAGTAATTAAGATTTCATAAAAAACCCACATGGCAGCAAACCTACATGCTAAATCCCATGGTATTCTCATGGAAAATAAGTGTATAATGGGAGCAAGAGAGATGGAGATAATAAGGTATCTGTTCCTAATCAGCTGAACAGCTGTCTTCTGCATATTTGTCAAAATTGAAATGTTTATGTTTTGTTATTTTTGTAAACAAATCATTCCTTTTGCATGGAAGCCTTGGATATGCACTTATATTACTGTTAAAAAAGCGATTTATTGCAATATAGATATCAATATATAAATTATTAAATAAAAATAATTTACTCAGAAATACAATGCCATTAAATATATTATATATATTTCCTTGTAAAGATTATTAATTATATAAGATAGCCACAAAGTTCTTTGATGTTGAAACAATAATTCTTTGGAAATTCGCTGAGTACGCAGGTCTGCTGCGACGGGGGTATTTAACATTAACAGGCATGAGCAGAATATACTATACTCAACATGGTATACATTTGAATAAGTTTGGAAAAATTAAATACTCAACTATGATTAGAGATTTAATTCTTAACTCCAAAGTGTGTTTTCATAGTAATCACTCTGTAAACAATATCACAAACAATAATAATTTTTTAGGGATAAACCGTTTTTTATGAAAAAGTTTACTTTTTTAAACTGGAATATACGTGGCTTGGTAAAAAAAATTGACATTCTGAATATAATGCTAGAAGAACAAAATGCTGACTTTGTTTGCTTAACTGAACATTGGTTAAAAAAAATATGACTTAGAACATATTTATATATCAGGTTACAATACTGGAGCGTCATATTGCAGATCAGATGTAATTAGAGGTGGAAGTTTAATTATTATTAAAGAGGGGATAAAGTTTAAAATATTGGAAAATATAAATAACTGTTCAGAAGAAATGATTTTTGAAATTGCTGCTACCAAAATTTATGAGTATAACATAGTTATTTTATCCATATACAGGCCTTATACTAGAGATTCAATAAAATTGAAACAATTTTTTTCAAAGCTTACTGAAGTTCTTAATAAGGTTATACAATTTAAATGTTAAATTTTTATTGCTGGGGATTTTAATATTGATCTGAAGGAACAAAAAGGTGATGCCTCAAAATTGTTAGAAATAATGGATAGTTTTGGACTACGTAGAACTATATATGAAATCACTAGGCCACGAATGATTAATGAAGGCAGTTGCATAGATAATATATTCACAAGTCTATCTACAGATAAATTCCAAGGTAATGTATTGAAGACACTAAACTCTGATCATAGTGCTACAATATTACAGTTTGATCTGAAAATAGAAAATAAAAATTTACCAAATAAAGACTTTTCAGAATATAAAATATGTTAGAGACATCTCTAGTTATAATACAATGGCATTTAAGGAGATGATGTATAAAACAAATTGGATAGATGTATACTCGAATGATAATTTTGAAGAAAAATTTGAAATTGTATATGGTAAAGTCATTGAGACATTAAATATAGCTTTTCCTTTTAAAAGTATAAAGATTTGTCATAAAAAAAGAATAAATAAATGGTATACAAATGATTTAAGGAAATTAAAAGGAGAATGTTTGAAAGTATACAAGGAATTTAAAAAGACTGGTTCTAACTAAATGCATTAAAGATGACACTATAACAAATTATTAAAAATGTATAAAAGAAATGTCAAAACAGCAATGATAGAATATAACAGTAACAGCATTGAAATGAATCCAAACAATAGATCAAGAGCTATATGGAATGTGATAAAAAATATAACAGGAGCTGGTACAAGAAAAGTAGACAATATTTCTAGTATAGATTTGGATGCAGAAGTTTTTAATAAAACATTCATAAGCAGCGCAAATAATGTTATAAAAAATATCCAACAAAAAAATTATCAAGATTTTAACCAGTTTTTAGAAGCAAGCAAGAAAAATGAAGATAGGAAGTTTGAAATTAAACATGTAACTGTTGAAGAAGTTTTCAGTATAATACAAAGTTTAAAGTCTAGCAACTGTCCAGATATTTTTGGTCTTAGCCCCAGAATTTAAAAATAATATCTAAAGAAATATGTGAGGTTATGACAATTTTATTCAACAAAAGCCTTGATGAACGGAGATTCCCAAAAATCTGCAAACAGGTAAAAGTGATACCAATACACAAAGGTGGGAAGAAAGAATATTGCAATTATAGACAACTGGTCCTTGATAATCCATTGTGCCGGTATTATCAAAAATTATGGAAAAAATAGTATACAATCAAATTTATAATTTTTTTGAAGAGAAAAAACTTTTTAATAAAAGTCAATTTGGATTCAGGAGAGAATTAAATGCAAATATTGCTGTTAATAAATTTATTAAGAATACAATAAATAAAATTGAAGAGAGAAAAATGGTTTGCTTTCGATTATTTGATGTGTCGAAAGCATTTGACACAGTTGATCATGAAATTTTATTACAAAAATTATAATATTATGGATTTTCAGAGGATACCTTAGAATTTATAAAGTCATACCTTGAAGACAGGACACAATATGTTAATTTTAATAATGAAAATTCTACAGGAATGGATGTTAAGGTGGGTGTCCCACAGGGATCTTGTCTAGGTCCACTATTTTTTAATATATTTATAAATGACTTGCCGTTTAATCTTGAAAATGAAAATTCCTCCTGTTTTTTATATGCAGATGATTTGGGTATTAATATATCAGGAAACTCAACAAATGACCTAATAGAAAATCTAAATTTCACAACAATGATAGTAGAAAATTGGTGTCAATCAAATCACTTAAGTTTAAATTTGGCTAAAACTAAAAACATTGAAATAAGCTTTTCGAAGAAATTTTTTCTATATAATAATATGGAATCCTTAAAGTTTTTAGGTATATTAATTGATCCAGAACTAAATTGGCAAGATCACATATATCATATTTTAAGAAAGATTTCAAAAGGTATGTACATCATTCGACGTCTTCGAGGGAATGTAAAAGAAGATGTACTACTAATGGCATACTATGGTTATTTTCACTCCCACCTCACATATGGAACTTCTGCTTGGGGAAATGCGCCAATGGCAAAACAAGTCTTCATCAAACAAAAACAGGCCATAAGAATTCTAAGTGGAGTGAATAAAAGAAGCCATTGTAAACCTTTATTTCAAAAACTTAAAATTTTAACATTGCCGGCTATATATATATATTGCAAACTATTTTGAATGTGAAAAAAGAAATTCAATATTTGACAAGAAATTCTGATAATCATTCTCATTTTACAAGAAATAATTCCAAATTAAAAACTGAACTGTGTAAATTTTCTAAAAGTCAAAAGAATATTAATCAAATGGAAATCAAAATATTTAATAATTTACCAAAAAGTTTAAGTGAATTACCTGAAAAAAAATTAAAGAAGAAAATAGAAGATATTTTAATTGAAAAATCTCCTTATAAAGTAGAAGAATGTTTACAGCGAAAATTTTGGACACTATAAGCTTTCTAAATTAATGTAACTTTTAAAGGTTCCTTACTCTGTGCTTTTACTCATTGCTATGTGTACCTATGTGTATCACCAGTTGCAATAAATATTATTGCTCTCAAAAAATAGGTTTCTAATTTGGAAGTATTATTGAAATTATTCAGAAAATATTAATTCCACGCCCCATGTGGGGACTAAGATTACTTCTCCCGATTACCAAGGGAAGCGCTCTTTCTACCTTTTTAATGTCACAGTACCAGGTTAACCGAGCCTTGCTCGTTGGTTTAAATTCACTTTTGTTATAGTGTCATGGTAATCAAGTTTTTTTTTTTTTTTAATCTACCAGAGACTCTTTACAGATAACAGCTGTTAAAAAACTGCTTAAAATTAATGTTCCTTTATTTTTGTTTACTTTTAGTTGTTATTTCGTTACCAAAATAGCAACCCATAAGGCCGGTTCCTACGTGGGCGACAGATGCGACGCGACGAGAGCGACTGGAGCGACACCAGCGACAAGCTTGCATCGCCATAACGTTATACATTGTAAATTGTTGCCGTTCCTGTCGCCCACTAAGAACACTCCAATGCTTATACATTCGTTTGAAAATTTGTCACTCTCGTCGCGTCGCATCTGTCGCCCACGTAGGAACCGGCCTAAGACCAATGTTAAAAATTACTATTTTAAAACTTAAATTTAGACCAAATTCGATTTTTACTGAGATTGGGGCTGTTTCTAAACTTATTTTTGGGCCAAAATATTTTTAAATGCAAAGTTTAAGCAAAATCTAACCGCTAAATTTCGAGATTGTGGAACACACATCCCTTCAGACATTGCTTTGTATTATAGTATAGGACTGAGCATATTTGTTTATAAACAAACTTAAAAACAAGTGTTTGGAAAATTATTCTAGACATCTGTTTCCAATCAACCAATCAGCATACTTCAAGCGACCCCCCCCCCCCCCCCCCCCATCACGGATGAACACAAAATGCTGGCTACGCTTATGTGAATGTTAGAAAAAGTTCCATAGAACTTTTGAGAAACTTTGAGCATAATACGATAAAACAAATAATGTTTTTAAAAATTTGAAAAAGTGACGGTTACAAAAAATGTAAGAGTGTAAATTTTACTCTACTCAAAATTACATTGTTTTATTCTGAAATCGTAATCGGTATGTATGACTTAAGTCCCACTTAATTTTGATTCGGATGGGTATCTGGTCAAAGCCAGTTCGGTAATTTGATTCCATGCCTTTCCTGCAGTACTTGATGTGTTACCAGCTGTAAAAACTGACTGGGCTACTTACTGGGCTCATTTTGATATGGCTTATATCAATGCTCCCATGTTCAATATTGATAAATCCTAAAATATTTCTTATTTCTTGAACAGAAAGTCTGAGATCCTTAAATGTGACACAACCCTTGAAGAAATTTTAGGATTTTCTTGTGTTTACCCCCTTACAATTTTGTAATTCTGAGATAATTTTTATTTTCAAACTTAGACCAAGACTAAAATATCTGAAGTCACTGAAGCTGGCAAGATTTTCATTACCCTCTGAATAATCTGTGGTCAGTTAAATTATTCAATCATTAATATTCAAGGAGCTAGCTATGGGAAGCAATTTTCCACTGTTTGACTTTAGTTATTGATTTGATGGTCTTCTCACTTCAGTTAGCATCAAGGCACCAGGGATTATCTTTGTCTGTACTAGCTTTGCATGTCCCTTAATGAGTAAAAGAGGTCGGACGGTGTATACTTTAGGCTTACTGTCATAGGTATTAATTGAGAAATATATGATATCTCGATATAATGTTGATTAAAAGTTTTATTTAGCTAATTTATGTACCTGTATTTTTATAAATAGTAAATATTCTTTTTTTATTTATTATTTTTTAATATAAATCAATTTTTTAGTTTTTTTTACAATACCCAAGTAAGAGACCAATTTTTATTAGCTCATAGTGTTTCCTTTAGTTGATTATAGAGACCGGCTTAAAAAAATTATATAATATTTGGTTAGGGTTACGGTAAATTTATAAGTCACAACAAAAATTTTAATATTTTTGGTGCAATATTGCTGTAATAACCTCACATGTATACAATGTACGAGGTATATTCGGAAAGTAAGTTCCGTTTTTAAATAAAAAAAGAACAAGTACAGATACAGCAAAAAAATTTATTGCATTCAAATCTACAACTCTTACATTATTTTTCGACATAACTCCCGTGATTTTCCAGGCATTTGTCATAGCGTGGCACAAGTTTTTGTATACCCTCTTCGTAGAATTTTGCCGCCTGTGTAGTCAACCATGATGTAACACGTTCTTTCAGCTCTTCGTCGCTGTTTAACCGCTGACCGCCAAGGAAAGACTTCAGATGGAGAAACAAATGAAAGTCGCTAGGAGCGAGGTCGGGGCTGTTCTGTATTGTGCGGCGCAGTTTCTTGAGCGTTTCGCAATAAACATCTTTATTGATTGAAGTCTTTCCTTGGCGGTCAGCGGTTAAACAGCGACGAAGAGCTGAAAGAACGTGTTACATCATGGTTGACTACACAGGTGGCAAAATTCTACGAAGAGGGTGTACAAAAACTTGTCCCACGCTATGACAAATCTAGAGCGCCTGCCCACACCTCTGCCCCGTAAAGGAGCACGGACTGGACCGCGGACATCAACAGACGTCTTCTGCTGGATCGGGGACCCCCGACATTGGCCATCAGCCTACTAAGGTGAGTAACTACCTAAGCGGCCTTGTCCGCCGTACGGAAGATCTGATCCCTCCAGCTTAA
Organism: Neoaliturus tenellus; assembly: GCA_030545055.2. Classification (NCBI taxonomy): domain Eukaryota; kingdom Metazoa; phylum Arthropoda; class Insecta; order Hemiptera; family Cicadellidae; genus Neoaliturus; species Neoaliturus tenellus. The sequence continues at coordinate 47,944,486 of CM061534.1, read as the reverse complement.
CTTGGTGTCCACCATAACCCCAAGGTATTTGGCGGCACGAGTTGATGTGACCACCTCCCTTCCCACTCGAAACGGGACGACGGTGTCGATCCTCTTCTTCGTGAGAATCACGATCTCCGTCTTACTAAGAGCAAGCGAGAGACCGTGATCGGACATCCAGTTGTTGACAACCCGCATAACTCGGTTCAACTTTAGTTGGGCCAGCTCAACGTTGCGTGCAGCAATGAGAGCTGCGACGTCATCAGCGTACCCAACCAAAGTGGTTTCCTCAGGCATCTCGGACCTCAGGAGGCTGTCATAGGCAACGTTCCAGAGATCCGGGCCGAGTATTGAACCTTGTGCGGCACCAGAAGTGACTTCCATCGTCCGCGTTCCGTCCCTCGTGTCATAGATCAGGCTTCGAGAGCGTAGATAATCCTCGATGAGCCGCAACAGATATGCAGGAATACGAAAGGTGTTACGAAGCGCATCCAACATATCGACCCACCTCGCCGAGTTGAAGGCATTCTTGACATCAAGCGTAACAAGAAGCACTACTCGGCGGGAGAAATGGTTGTGGCTCTCGGCTCTCTCCACAGCTCTCTGAACTTCGGTGACAGCGTCGATCGTTGACCGTCCCTTTCTGAAGCCGTACTGACGGGGGCATAAGTCCCCGGCAGCTTCCACGGCAGAAGTCAGGCGGGAACGGATCAGCTTCTCGAACAGCTTCCCAGCCGTGTCCAACATGCAGAGAGGCCTGTGGGACGACGGCAGTTCGGGATCACCTTTGCCCTTGCTGATCAGTACAAGCCTGGCTGTTTTCCAGGGAGCCGGAAACACCCCTTCTACCAAACAGGCATTGTACATTCTCAACAACAAGTCAGCGTTGATTGAAAATACTTTCTTTAAAGCCTCACTGGGAATCCCGTCCGGGCCAGGAGCCTTGTTGCTCTTCAGGGAGAGAACGGAGGTTTCCAGCTCCTCGAAGGTGAAGAGTGGAACGTCCTCTACCCGTCCGAAGTCAACCGGCGGTCGCTGTGAATGTTCAGGAAAAAACGCAGCGACGATCCTCCCCATGGTGGCGCCCTCCATGCTGGAAGGTGGAGAGCGGGCGCCGAGTTTCTGTGTTACAAGTTTGTAACCCAGGCACCACGGGTCAGAGTCAACGTCGTCACAAAGTCTCCTCCAGCTATTCGCCTTGCTCCTGTTTATCGCCTGGCGGAGAGATTTTCTCGCAGCTTTATAGGCCTCCGACTTACGAACTCTGTCTGCGGGAATTCTCGCTCTTGTGGCGGCTCGTCTAGTTCTTAATCTTAAACATGTTCTTCTGAGTTCCGCAATCTCTTCAGTCCACCAGTAAACGGGTTGTTTGTCGCGTCGGGGTTTCCTTCGCGGCATAGACTGGTCGCAGGCCGAGACGATCAGTTCCATCGTGGATGTTACTAGTGCCTCGGCCCCAGCCTCACCAGGATTCCCCTGCGCTCCCCGAGAGATGACTTCGGTGAACTTGACCACGTCCAGTTTGTTGGTGTTCCACCGGCGTGGCCCTTCCCGAGATGCGGAAACTCGACGATTTGCCTGATCATGCAGGTCAAAAACGATGTATTGGTGGTCGCTACCCGTGTAGTCCTCCACAACCCTCCAGCCAGAGATTCTCGGAAGGAGCGACTCAGACGCAAAGGTGACGTCGGGGATCGTGCCTCTCTGCCCGGGGTTTTTTTAAAATTCTTTTAATCTAAATATTAACTTAAAAATTGCGGAGCTAGTCGACTTGTTGCTCTTAATCGAGCAATTTATTTGGTAGCCTACAATACAAAAGTAACATTTAGTTCTAAATCAACACATCTGACCAATCCAATATTGTGAATATCATTAATCACAAAAAACTACATGTTTACAGATGTACATTTACAGATGTTTTAAATATTCAACCCAAACCAAATGTTATTCTAATGGGAAAATTTCTAATTTAATTTGTGTATAGCACCCTTATTTGATGTCCGATTTTCATCAATTTTTGGCGGAAACAAATACAGACTAAGCCCTATCCAACGACACCAAAAATTTAAATACTGGTTGAAAATTGTAGGACGGGTTCTCAACACACAAAAACCCTTGGTGTATTAAATATAAGTATAGATTTACCTAGCTGTTATCTGGCATGCTTTGCAATGGCTTTGCAATGCCAACCCGATGAAGTTTTAGCCCATCAGGTGAGCCCTTTCATTATGCTCACTTGCTGCAAGTCTATAATATTTTTTAGTTTTTAATAACAAATTTTCCCTCAATACTTTAAATGAGAACAGATGTTTATAGAATGAATATTCCGTAGTGTAAATTAAAACTTCAAAAATCCAATAAATTTCGGCGGTAATTTTTAGTTTGACCTTTTGTTATAAGGATAACTTACTCAGACCAATACAACTGAAATTTAGGTTTGAATATGTTATTTTTTATAACAAAAGGCCTAACTAAAATTTTTTTCGATTTTTGGAGTTTTAAATTTAAAATTACTATACTATTATACTATACTAGTAATTATAAAATATTATAATTACTATTTTTTAAAATAAATAGTTTGGAAACTAACTTCCGAAACTCTGTGTTGTGATTCCTTATATTAAAATAAACAAACATTTCATAAGAATATCTGTCCTAAAATGCTTCCCTAAGCCATAAGCTGCCATTTTGTTTTTTACACTTAATGATTTTTATTTCCGTAACGGATGGTTGCATTAAGTTCATAGTACCAGGCGGACGGAGTTCATTCTCGGTAAAATTATTGTCTCTCTCCTATCCTAGACAAAGCTCATTCACTCCGCTCACTCGCCCTCTCTATTTTTTAAACGAACTTGTTCACTTCGCTCACTCGCCAGGCCAATAGGTGCACTTTGGTATCAAGTTGTTAAATAACGAGTAATTTTAATACACATATTTATATATCTACAACTATCAGTTGCTTTTTCTGTTCAATTATCTAGCTATACAAAATCTCCACAAGGATAACATGGGAACTTTGAAGGACGAAAACTGGATTTTTCCCAGCAATTGGACCAGCTTCAATCAATTTCACTTGGCCAAAAGTCCCATTTTCAACCAAAAAATAAAAAAATCCTTAGAAAGAATGGCCAGGGAAAATCCTCCACTCAACGCCAACGGTTTGTGGAGCGAGCAGTAGTGTTGCCGCCAAACTTCCAGCGTGAATGCCTCAGTCTCAAGTCCAGTGTTGTTCCCATAGCCGGAGTGGAAGGTAGTGCTCAGTGCCACCAAAATGCCGGTGCTTCCAGAACACGAAGTGCCTATCATCCCGGACCCCATCCGCCCTGTCAAAGGTACACTTTAATCAATACTTTTTCAAAAATTAATTCAACCTACTTATACAGAAAAAAAGGTCTATACAAATTATTTGTTTGTGGTTATTTTCCTTTTTGAGTGTAACTTAAACTTATCATTTTATCACTATAATGGGATTTCTTTGAAAGTTTTGACTTAAAACAGAGGTTTTCTTGGACTTTTATATTTTTGAGTCTTTATAAAAAACAATAGTATTACCAAAGTATTAACCAAGTAGTATTCTGTGGTAAAAATTAAGTTTTTACTGAATAACTGTGATGGCTTCGGAGGTTCATACATAATAATTTAATTAGTGAAACGAATTGGTCCATAAAATTTAGTGCAAATTGACAATAATAGGAAATTGTTCATTTTAAATTACAAACTTGTTATATATAGCTGTTTATTATTAATTACTAAATTAATATCATTAGACTAAGAATATAAAAGTATTCTTTTGTAAGTGTTGACATTCAGTAGCCAATCATGATTACAACAATTAACTGATGTGAACGTATCAAAATTATAATTGTTATAATATTTTTCTGTTGACATAGATTATGGAAACGTAATGTTGTGAGTGAATGAGTATGCAACAATGCATAGGTCGACAACAATGGGTGTCAATATGCAAGTGTTATCAGGAATATTCAAGGTAAAGGTCTTTCTTTATCTTATCAGCTGTCAGTCTACGATCATATCAAATGGATATCCCATCACCAATAATCTATCATTATTGTCCGCTTTTTTAAACGCGTGAGAGATGATTTAAAACATTTTAATGCATAACGAATTCGGCCATGTATTGTGTTCCATTGAGAGACGGTCGTGACAGTTGTTTAACGATTTTCACTGACCTGCAAAAATTGTTTTTATTCATAAGCTAAACGATAATTTATATAATATTAGTTTTATTTAAAACATGAACCTCTGTCTACTGTTAAAATATTAATTGTTTTGAACATAACATATTGGAACTAGATTTTTCCAAATTAAATTACAAAATGGATGCGTCAAATATTGTCACTATTACAATCATGAGCAGGAAGAGAAAAATGCAAAATCAACGAAAGACATCAAAAGTGGTATACAAAAAGATGAAGATAAAAATGTAGTACCGGTTGAACTATCCATGCTCGTTGGTTTTAATTTACTTTTGTTAAAGTGCAATGGTAATCAGGCTTTTAAGTTTACACCAACAACCAACTACAGTACTGTATACCTTCTCACAGTTAACATATTTTTAAAAGAATGCTTTAAAGTAAAAAAGTAGTGTTCTTTTATTGTTGTGTACCGTTTGTTGTTATATAGCCTGTTTTTTTATTATTTATTTATTTATTTTTTTGTGGGAGTGGCCAGAAATAGTGTTTGTTCATATTCGCTATTATTAAATTGCCTGAAGCCTTTTGGTTTTTTTTTTTTTATTTCACTGTTGCACACCAGCTGTTATTTTACATCACAATTTATTGTATATCACTTTTGTAAAATTATTTGTACGGTAACAGTTGTGTTTTAATCAGTTTAAAGAACTGTTACTTTTTAACAATGCTAAAGGTTTGGCTTAAAAATATAACAGCTAATTATAACACATTTAAAAAGTTATTTCCGGAAATCTGCTTCTCATGCATGTTTGTCGAAAGTTTAATTTTTGTTTACAGTTTAAATCTCCCCCCACCCCAATTTTCTTGAGGAGGATCAAGAAAAAAGAAGAAGCCCTATAGGTCGTTTTAAAGGACCTATTAAAACTTTAAACATAAAATTTTAACTTATTACAAACATGTTCGAGTATTTTGTTGAGATTGCAAATAATAAAATAATAAATCCAAATAGTAATACATTTAATTGTAATATTTAATAAGTTATTTTACTCCGTACATTTTCAATTCAACATAAGAATGGTATTATTGCCAATTAATTCATCATAAACTAAATCAAAAATAAATCAAATATTGTAACGCCTTCTGAAAGAAAACGCAAAGATGGTGCACCGCTGCAAGATGAATTGCAGATGTTGCATAGTATAGGCCTACAGTCCAAACTGAATAAAATTTTATACTGTATAGCCTACACTACTCTGACTTTGATTACAACATAAAATATTTGTTAACGTATTAATTATGATATATTTTTCATTGTTTTAAAGAACCTTGGATATTTACAAGTACCGTAACTATAGTTTTTTCAATCATTATACAGTACATTTAATCCTTATACAGTATATAGGTAATACCACAACTGATGCTGTTAGAATTTGTAACAAATTTTACTTCGGAAAAATTATTAAATCTTGATAGAGGAGAATAAATGAAATGCTGACAGGTCAAATTTGTTATTCTATTTGACAAGTTTTATTTAAATTTATGAATTATAGACACGAATAGTATATAAGTAATTATAGTTTTACTTATTGTTAGTTGAAGTGAGACCAACCAACAGTTTAAATGAATTATCCTTGTCACATATTATATTTTTTAATTCATTTTTAAAGCTATATATATTATATATTTCTATAAGTAGGCTATTACAGCACTGTAGATACAAGAAGGCTACTTTCAATAGAACGCAAATATTCCAGTTTCTGACCTTTAGTCCCCTGGCTATTTCAATAAAATAGAAAATTCAGAAATATTTTTAGAAATTATTACAAAATGATTGAAACTAGATAATTGGTCTATATAAAACTCTATATAAAGTCTACATAAACTTTTAGTTTTGAAAATTTTTAAAACAAAAAAGTTATCATGAGAGATGGGAACTAGTATGGATAGTAATTAGTTCATGGTAAAAGTTTCTTTGCATAAGGTAAATATTTTACAGCAAGTCCAAAGTCTGTTCAGGAATATATTATTCGTATGTGGTTATTGTTAACAAGCAGTTTTCATGTTATGAATTTGTAGTCATTATTCATTCTCTACGTTTTGCAAACTCTCAGAATTGATTATTCGTTTAACATTTAATTCCATTTATTTAAAATTGAACATAGTTATCTACAAAATGTCAGTAAACCTCAAAGTCACATCGTTTGTGAATTTAATTCTAATTTAGAATACTTTCAGGAAATTAAAAAAAATGTTTGATGTTAAAATTTTTTTTTCGATATTGAATTTTCGTGTCGTGCACAGAAATAGGTCTACACCCGTTGCCAGACCATGAATCATCATAAGCTGTTTACCGAGATCAGTTGTTATTTAAACTACAACACCTGTTCGCCGCTTCCCGACCTTTTTAACTCCACCGAGCTTTTTGCAGATTGTAAAAACCGCGGGCAAGACAACAAAGGAGTGTAAATGTGTGGTTGTCACTTGGTTTGGCGGACAACAATGCTTTCTCCCTGCAAACTTATGTAATGGGAGTCGGAGGAAAAAACGCGTTCCTCAGAGAAAAGAATGACTAACTTTCTACCGTTGGTTAAATATAAGATTCGGTTTGTGGTTTACAATTTTAAGTCCCGTAAAGCATGATTCAAGCTTTACGTTATGCTTTAAAGATTAGCATAAATCAAGATTTTTTTATTAGATAGGCCTATCTTATGAAATGGGTTGAGGGCCATTTAATCGAAATAAGACACTTTATTGCCAGCCTAGTAATTTTGAAATGTCGATCAAATGGTTCACCAGTAAAGTGTCGACCACATATAAGTTATAGAAAGTAACCATATCGTTATAAAATAGAAATTATGTAGACAGTGTAACTGAAAATTGCGGAAACATAATATATAAAAAAAAGTTTGCCATAAATTACATCTTGCAAAGCCTAAATTACGAGAAATACAACTTACATTCACAGCTGTAGAATTGAATACACATATTCGAAGGAAAAAGTTTAGGTATAGGTAGATTACAGTACGTTTCTAATGAAAAATATTATCTTAAAAGTTTGAGACAAAATTATAAAACATTTATTTCTGAGTATGAGTTGACCATAAAAGTAGTTTCAGAGTAACCAGAACTAATCTCCTTTAGGTGATGGTTTTAAAACAACTAATTAAAACAATAATATATTATTGTTAAAAATAAAAATTCAGAATGATGGATTATTTTTCATGTAGCCTAATTTTTACTTTAGAGATAGAACACAAGAAAAATCATCGTATCAATTTTCAACCAACAACAATTCTACATTGTTGTTGGATGGTTAACTCTACCACAGAGTAAGGAACCTTTCTTTCATTTCAGGTTCCTTAGCGAGAGAATTTACAAAACGCTGCGACACACCGCTACTTCTGAGACCGCTCATTTCTGAATAAACGTCCCTATTTAAAGCAATGCACTTAAAAAAATCGCTGTGACAGCCAACTGCGACATGCCGCGGTGAATAAAAGGACTGTGACTCTACTCACCAACCAATCCAACAGTTTCATCAGATAAGACCAACCTTCAACAATTACAGAAAACTGCGGAAACCCTAATACAAGTTTCCATCTGACAATGTGACAATGACCAAACCCTCCAACCGTTTCCCAATTAATAGCTACATCTTATCTCGCAACTATCGTCAACTCTCGGCGTCCTTCATGGGACACAGAACAGAACCCGTCGTGTCCCCGGGGGGAGGGGGGGAGGGGGGGCTGGGAGAATATCGAGTCGGTGGAGATTTGGATTTTTGGAGCATTTCTCTATTTTTCCTCTTCTGTCTATGTACATGTTTAAGCAAATCTCCCTGTAGGATTGAGCTTTCCTTATGACACGCAAGATTAGTGGGTAGATGACCCTTAGCTCTGTTTTGTTTCTTTTAGTTTTAATGCCAGAGGCATTTTTGTAAGGAACAGTCCAAATGCGGGTCTTTTTACTGTATAAGCAAAATTATAAGGCTTAGAGATGTTATAACATGTATAGTTTCTGAATTAATTGTAGCCTTAAATGCACGTACTCTATATATAAAAGTATAATTAACATTTTATTTATTCAACTGCGTTGTTATGAACATTGAGTATTAATTCAACATATTTAATTTTTAGATTTTTAAAGGAAGTGACGAAAATGTTAGAAACAGGTGCCGGAACGGATTGGAAGGATAGTAGGCCTATTCCTATAGGCTAAACATCTTCAGTGTGTGAGTACAACGTTACGTAAATGAGGATACGAAGAGGTTGTACGGGAATGGAAAAACCTTGTTAGTGGCAATCTTAGATCAACCTTCGACGGGGCTGTTAAATGCTGCGAAGCCTACACATTAAAAAGCAATTCCCAGACAAAAAATAGCAAGTCATTCATTCATTCACCGGTGTGTTTGTAGGTAATGCCTTGATGGAGTACACATTGCATTAACACTTGGTATAGTGAATAAAACATCTCCTTTTCAGTAGGTAGATGTCTAAGTAATTGTACAGAACGGAAAGGATTGCATATGCTCAATACCTATATAACCGAAAAATGTGGAGCAAATTATTTGGGAATTATATTTAATAGTAATTTGATAAATACCAACGATAAAAAACTTATGTGGTTCGATACCAAGCGTTTTTTCTATAGAAATGGGATGAAAATGATCAAAAACTAAATTATTTAGTATCCTGAAATTTACAAATCACGCACTTTCTTTAACTAACATCCAGAAAGCTAAACTTGAAGCTAAAGAAATTCTAGAAGAATTCAAAATGTTTTGTTGAAATTGTTTGTTGAATTGGTCATCTCAAACAATTTCTTTTTTATACCCTCGTCTGGGTAGGAAAAGAATTCAAATATAAATTTCTGTACCTCTATGTCGAGTTTGACTAATCAGCACTTTAAGTGGAAAGAAGACTTTGTAGAGTCATAATAAATTGAATGCTATTGCTAAAGTGCAATGCGAGGAAGCTATATACCCAAATTTGAATATTTTAACTGTACCAGGGAAACCCTCTCCAGGGCCATTCACAGGAGACAAAGAGAAAGCGTCATTATTCAAATGTCAATATCTCAGAGGTTATCGCGGAAAACCTGCATGAGACGCTTTCTTGGAAAGGTAAAGCGTACGTCGTGAGTCGTCGTGATCGTAGATCTATAAAACAGCTGGAACGCGATCTGTGATTCAAAACCGTCTGTAGTTGCCATGTTTGGAATGGGAAACCCCCCATTGTTGTCCGTAAGATAAGTATCAACTCCATAAAAATTATTCCATCAGTAATTCTTTTCCTTTTAGCGAATTTCCCATAGGGAATAAGCTATTACCGTAGGTCTCATGGTAAGACCTAAGCCCGGGACCATGTTACTTTTTCGTTTTTAGGTGACCAGAGACCAAAAATAATAGTCATTAAAATTTATATATATATATATATATATATATATATATATATATATATATATATGTATGTATGTATGTATGTATATATATACAGGGTGTCCCGGAACTCTCTGGAACCCTTTTGTATATTTGTTCCTTGCATCGAGACAAGAAAAAAACATCATACAAATAGGGGTCTAAAATCCATCGTTTAGCCGCTAGCCGCCATTTTGTTTTTTTCACGTATTAATTTTTATTTCCGTAACGGGTGGTTGTATTCAGTTCATATTTGGTATAAATCTTTATCATACTAATGTACATTTTCAGGAAAAAAATTAATTTTTTCCACTGTGTATTTTCAAAATGGCGGCCATTTTAAATTTTCAAACTCAAATATCTCAAATTTGGTAAATTTCAAAAAAACATTACTGTGTACAAAAAAGTTGCTAAATTTAATTATCTAATCAACGGTACCAAGTTTGTAAGGATCTGATGACAAATAACGGAGTTATTGCGATTTTTCTCCAAAAAAACATTGATTTTGCATTATAATTAATGCAAATTATGGCCATTTTCACAGAAAAATCGCAATAACTCCGTTATTTGTAATCAGATCCTTACAAACTTGGTACCGTTGGTTAGATAATTAAATTTGGCAACTTTTTTGTACAAAGTAAATTTTTTTGGAAATTTACCAATTTTGAGATATTTAGGTTTGAAAATTTAAAATGGCCGCCATTTTGAAAATACACAGTAGAAAAAATTAATTATTTTCCAGAAAATGTACTTTAGTATGATAAAGATTCATACCAAATATGAACTAAATACAACCATCCGTTACGGAAATAAAAATTATTACGCGAAAAAAACAAAATGGCGGCTAGCGGCTAAACAATGGATTTTAGACCCCTATTTGTATGATGTTTTTTTCTTGTCTCGATGCAAGGAACAAATATACAAAAGGGTTCCAGAGAGTTCCGGGACACCCTGTATATATGTGTATATGTATGTATGTGTCCCTAGACACCATAAATCTCGTAAAAAAGGTCCGATCGACACCAAATTTGGTAGAGATGTGTAATCCTACGTTTATTCGGATGAGTTCGTAAACCAGACATATCGACCTACCGAAAGGGGTAGTTTTTGGGGGTTTTGTACCCCAAAAATGGGTTTTTTGAATTTTTCATATGTAATTTTTTAAAATTTTAAATTTTTATTTTGACCATTGGATTCAGCTTAAAAAAACACACAATTTAGTATTTTGAAGATTTACTCTATCTCCATTGGTTACCGAGATATTACAAAGTCTAAAGACAGTACATTGTATTTTGGGGCTCCTATGTTAATCTCATGGAGAATAAGGATGTGCTAATATTTCACTTATTAACCAATATTTTTGGTTGAAACTTGGTATTCAGCTTCATTTGGTTGAGATTAATCCATTTATTGTAAAAAATCTTGGTTTTTGTGCTTATCATAGCAGCAAACCTGCATACTCCTTTCCCATGTTAATCATATGGAGAATAGGCAAACTCCTTTAGCAATGGACAGATATTAATGAAACTTAGTATATGGCTTCATATGGTCGAGATAATTATGTTTTTAAGCTAAAAACCTACTTTTAGTGTTCCCCATGGCAGCATACCTGCATACTCTTTCCCTATTTATCATAAGGATAATAGACATTTATTTCCCTATTTATGGGCATGTGAAGATACTTTGTTTACAGGTTTATCTGATTAAAATTAATATTAATAATTTGGAAATTCGCTGAGTACGCAGGTCTGCTGCGACGGGGGGTATTTGTAAATTAATTTGTATGATTATGATGTCAGATCACTTCAAATGCTGAAGTAGACTGTGTTTTGTGTTGTTTGCACAACTGAGGATACATTTACAGACTTAAATATTACTGGGGCACATTGTACAGACGTGTTTTTTTTTTTTTTTTTTTTTTTTTTTTTTTTTTTTTTTTTTTTTGTCAGAATTTTAATACTGTAATAAGATATTTGATTTAAACTAACATAGGCCCTACAGCAACATACCGTATCAAAAGTATTCCAATCTGATCGATCATATTTCTTTCATAAAACTGAAAAACGTGTGCGATTTATATCTAGAACAATATAATTGTGCTAAAATAGAATACCCACTTATGTGATTGAATTATCACAACGGATCTCACTTTCTGTTCGAACTGTAAAAGTTTAAGATCAGGACTAATGTTGATACACGATTTGTGGACTTTTGGAAAGGCAACCTCTCAGCATAAAATTAGTTGTACAGGTATATAACTTTGAATTATATGTATGTTATGAGTGCTGCTGTAATAAGGCCCATTAAAAAAATTGATACCACCAAACACTTAAAAGTGCACTCCGGTTAAAGTTCCCATGTTAATTTCACGGAGAGACAACAAGACGAACAAGTTTTTACTATATGGGTATTTATGGGGTTCGGTTGGAGACCAATTCGCTCAACATGGAGCGGATTTATTGAGGTATTTTGTTACAAAAACGAACTACTCTTGATCATTGTCTTAATGGAAACGGGCAACAAAATTTTAAAAACATGTATTAAGACTTCTATATTAATTCACTTTATCTTGTAAGTAATCCCCATTTGATTTACATAATGCAAAAGAGTTCGTCCATTCAGTCAAAAACACCAAGTCATATCCTGAACATTCATTGAGGAAGGGTTAAAGGCCCTGAACCTTATAATTTACACTTTCGATTCCAAAAAACCACAACCGTGGCCCAAGAGATCATTTTTTGGAAATAAGCGTTATGTAAAAATAAGTGCGGAGAAATTGAAATTACAGGTGTTGCAGAGTTGGTCAAATTGGCAAGACTTGTGCCTACGCGAGATGCCCATGCACAGGCCGGTGTGTGTGTGTGTGTGTTGGGGGGGGGGGGGTTAATTTGAGGTCCGGGGCGTGAACTCAGGGTTTAAGGTCGTGGGACACTGCAATAATAGAGGTCTTGATTTGCTTACTTCCTGATGGAAGTACACTGGATGGAGGTAATTGTAAAAGAGAATAACCGGAGGAGGAATCAAATTTTTAATTCTTCAATGATCAAAACAAATAGATTTTTTTAAGTGTTGTTTGTTAAGTAAAAGAGTGTATTTTCAAAATCACTTATATTGTGACAGGAATAAGCAATTTTGATTTTTTGTTATTAGTTTGGGGTAAACCTGTCAACATTACTGAAAATGCTTCTCAACACATTTACAATAAAAATGTATTTTTGGTTTTACTCTCTGCAATGTTTTGCCGTTAAAATTTAATAACATTTTGGTAATTTTGGTGTTACGCCTAATCTTTTCAGTTTCACAACCCAACATTTTTATCGTAGTTGTTACTGGGTACATTGAACCGTTTGCCACAACATGAAGACCAGTGGCGGCTCCAGAGCCGATTTTCGGGGGGGGGGCCATTGCCTTCGGCGGGGGGGGGGGTGTGAGACCGTGGGTATTGGGAAGGGGGGGAGTAGTATAAATTGCTGATCACTGGTGTTATTATTATTTTCCATTATAAATAGTATTATTTTCCTAGATGAAAGGGATATAGGGATGATAGCCTACTTTGAAACTATTTGCTAAATCTAACTATATTATTTTAGCTATCTCACTGAAACCCAACTTCAGTAAAAGAAGACACAAATTGACAGGAATACTCCTAATCTCTCTGAATTTCTCAAAACAGTCACTGTTTTTATAAAGATTTACTAAAATCCAGTCTAACAATTGTTAACGGGTGAGTCGGTGGCGTAGTGGTTAGCGCGCCGGACTTCGGAACCATGGCAGCGATGTCGTGGGTTCGAATCCGCGTTCTGCCAGTGACTTTTATCAGTACCTTTCACCTTGTACTGTAGCGGCTCACCCCCTTACTTTGTCTAATACGATCCACGCACAGATCAATAGTCTATGTGGACGGGGCAAAGTAAGACAAAAAAGAGGTCCGCCAACCTCTTAAAAAAAGAAAAAAAAAAAATCAAGGTTTGGGTGATTATGTATCTTCATAAATACATATACTAGTTTTTAAGGGAATTTTCTCAATTTAAATCAAATGGGGTATTTTCATTCCTGTTTCTGTATTTGGACAATCTGGTGGGTTGCAGCAGAAACCAAGTACACATCACGCAAGTAATTGCAGTCAGTTGGAGTTATAATGTTGAGACTCGTGATTTTACGTGCTTCTCTTAAGCAGTAGAATTAAACAGACTGATTTAAAAATAAAGTAAATGGTTAAAGTACTATAGTCATTTTGTGTTTTATTAAAAAACCGTTTCAATAATAAATCAGATATATAGGTGTTAATTTTTTAAATGCACTTAGCGGTAAAAATCAAAACCCGTGGGCCAATGTCGTCGTGACTATCGAAATTAACTCTGACTGAGCTCTCCCCTATATTATTTTTATAAAAGCGAGATTTGAAATTTATTTTTCCCCTCTAATACAGCTGACTTTTAATGTTAGTTCCTTATGGTTTCGAAGTGATCATATAAATCCGACAGATGTAGCTTCACGATCTACCCCATAGTAAAACAAAAGTAGGCCAACTGTTGGCCTATCCATCAATTCTAAATGATCACAGCTCAAACTTTATTCTCAGCACTTAATACAAAATTAAAACTGTTTGAAATACCGTACTGTTATTAAAACAATCTTAAAAAATACTGTTCCAAAAAGAAGGCTATGGCTATGACTCTATTCAACAATCCAGACCAGACGATGACCTTCACAATAATCAATAATACCAATACCACCAATAAAATATTGTCCTACTCGTCGCATTGCCCGTGTCGTCTGCTGCGCACAGCGCAGTCTTATTACGAGGAGTGTCTTATGGAGATGTATTTCCCACAACCTTGAAATAAAGCGGGTAGATTTTGTTTGAACTTTGTGTTTAATAGTGTTTCGGCCCAAAAATAAGTTAATAAATAGCCTCAACTCCAGCAAAAATCAAATGATGTCTAAAATTAGTTTTAAAAATGTAATTTTTAACATTTGTATTATGGGTTGCCATTTTTGTAACGGAATAACAATGAAAGGTAAACAAAAATAAAAGAATACTACTTTTAAGCATTATTATTGAATCTGTTAACTGTGAAGAGATAGCCCATAGTTGATTGCTGTAATATTATTATATAGCCAGATTAGCACGACTTATAACAAATGTAAATTAAAACCAACGAGCAAGGTTCGGACACTGAATTTAACGTTTTATTCTTAAACCCCCAATAATTTTCTAGCAAAAACTTCTTGAAGGGGAAGGGGCCATGGCTCGATCGCCCCCCCCCCCCCTGAAACCACTGTCGACAGTCCCGATCAGCTGATGGCATTCATGTCACAGTCTTCTCGTCTCTCATCCCGTTGTCCGTGTCGTCTGCCGAGCGCGCACACTATTTAAGTACTGTACCTCCAAAACTTCCTCAAAATGTAATAATATTGTTATTAATCTCAATTAATACAAATTAAAGATAAATATAAATAATCAATGTCAAAATTTCGTTAAAAATAGATACTTTTTGTGACTATAATATAACATATTATTTTTTAAGCCCCCAAAAAATTACTGGCCAAAAATTCTCGGGGCTTGGCCCCCATGCCCCCCCCCCCCCCTGAAGCCGCCACTGATGAAGACCATCCTGTATCTTTCCCATACCAATCTTAGTCTTCATACAATCTTGTCGAAATCTTTTAACTAGTTTGGTAACTTTACCCTCCACATATTTTTTACATTTTTATACCTTACACACGTTGCATAGGAACCTAAGTTTTTTCTTCCTAATGCACTCGCACAATACAACACATGACTACAAGAGTACATAAAACTACCAAAAATGCATTGAAAAAATTACAAGGCCTATATCGCATGAAATTGGTAACTTTTATAATCATAAGTGACAACAAGATCAAGGATCGTCTATTTTGGTTACAGATATTGAGTGAGTAGTGTATTTAGCCTGTGTAGACCTTTGCTTGGCCTCATGACTTCGCCGCGGGATTTGAACCCGTGACCTTGGAGCGCCTGGAAATTAGTGATGTTCGGGTGTAGGTCTCGGGCATAATTTGTTTTTTAACAGAGATTGAGGAAAACAGCGTTATGTGAATTGAGGAGGAAATATTTTGTTACAAGAATCGCCGTTCCTGAATATTATGGACTATTATTACCAGGAGACTTTAGTATGTACCATTACAAAAGAGTTTACTTTTATTACTGTTAATGAGAAATTAAATAAAAACTTGACTGTTGAAGTTCTTCAAAGGTTAAGTAATAAACAAATGTATGAAGTAGTTAATTACCATTAATTACAGTGCATGACGAGCTTCTGAAAATATCTAGTATAAAGAATTTTCTGGATTGTAAGTTCGACATTTAAAAAAAGGTTGTAGGTCTAGAACACGTGTTGCCAAGTATTCTGAGTGAGTTTAGGGAGCTTCTTCACGATTATGGGCTTCAACTTTGTCATGTGAACTTGTGAACCAAATGGTTTTTGTTCATTTTCATACCATCAAACAGGAGCAGGGCTAACCTGTAAGACTTGCAAAAGTCAAAATTAAAAGATAAGAGTTTCAAAATCCGAATTGTTGAGAAGCACTGACAGGAACAGACAAAGGACAAGGGATAAAAGTTACTTAAAACAATTTATTTGAAACAAAATTGTATAAAATTATTCCACAACAATCAAAAGCTGCTCATACACTATTATAAACTGGATGGTTTTAAAATGTATTACTCTTGTTATCTGAGATGCCATTATGCAAAACTTTTGTTTCACTAGCAACAATTTGTAATTATAAAAACTGCTGGATCTATAAGCACAGAAAAGAGATGGTTTTGAATCTATGGAATGTAAGTGTTAGGACATGTTCAATTAGATGATCGTTATTCGTTATTCAGATCATTAATTTACTCTTCAGATATGCATATTTTCCTCAATCGGCTTCACGAAACCCTACATTTACAACAACACAGTGTTTTTGGTGCCCCTTGACCCCCAACCTGGGGAGTGGGGAAAGCAGAGGAGGAAACATCTGGGTGTACAATGTCACAGTGTTGTTTTCCTCAATCTTCATCTGTGAATCCAGAGAAAGCTCGAATGAGGAAAACTATGATTTGAGTGATGCAAGCTTTTTATTCAAATTGTTTATTTCACATGCACAAATGTGCATGATTTACGCCTCAGCCACGGACTTCCTTCTTTACTGAGGTCATCGTCCCAGGGATATATTTCCGAATAGGCGGACTAGGCGCGTGCCTAGGGCGGCAAATTTTAGGGGGCGGCAAAATTTGGGGAAGAAATAATTTAAAAATTTGACTTTTAGTCTTTAAATGTAATTTAAAAGTAGGTTGCATGCCTTATTTAGTTATAAAAAATGTTTAGCAAATAATTTTGAGAACGACAATTCGGGTATTTAAAATACTTTCATTAAGTATAAAATTATTCAAGAGCATCTTAACGTTAAGACTTCGGTCTACGTGAGCTCGAATGCCGCCTCGCGGCCGCGCCCATAGCGCTAGGCGAGTTTTATGGATTCAGAGGTTTACGGGAATCATGTTTTAAAATTAAATTACTAAGATATAGATCGACTCTTAACTTTTTCTAAAAGTAGAAAGAAGGATCTAGTGTTCTCTGGTTTTAGAATTTTTAAATAAAATTTATAATTTCTCTTATGTCTAAAATCACCTGTTTTTCTCGATGCAAATGTAAGGGTTTTTTTAGAATCCTGTTCTGCTAAATGCAGCCTATAGCTATAACTAAGGTGTTAAAGCTTATTATTAGGTATTAAAGAAGAATTACGGTGCTAAATTTCCTTTGTTACACTTATATAATCTCACTTTGGTAGTTTCATTAAAACTAATAGAAAACTCCAGTAAAAAAACTAGAAAAAATAGGTGATTTTAGATAGTTATAGCTGAAATTAGAAATTAGATTAAAAAATTCTAAAACTAGAGAAGACGAGATCCGTCTTTATACTTTTATAAAAAGTTAAGAGTCAATCTCTATCACAATTAATTAGTTAATTTTAAAACACGATTCCCGTAAACCTCTGCAGCCATCAAACTCGCCTAGCGCTAGGCGGCCGCGAATCGGCATTCGGTAACGTCGCGTCATTCGGGCTCAGGTACACCGGAGGCCTTAAAAACTATCAAACTAAAGTCAATCATTTATTCACTACGCTGATGTACTGAGTTTTCCGTGACGCCCTTTTCCTATTGGTCTGGCGAACGTAATGTCGCGTCGTTGCTCGCTGCACAGAAAAAGGAAACCAAATCGTTTCCTTTTTCTGTGCTCGCGGTCGCGGGCGTGGGCTTTCGCTCCACCTTCCCGTGTTTATCTCGTACGCCACTTTCCTATGCTTACTTCGTTGGCAGTGGCAGCGTCAGGCGCCAATTGCCAACATTGTGTAAACATTGTAGTGTGTAGTAGGCAGCCTATACTTCAATTGTGTTTTATACCAACTTGTAACGCATAATTGTGAGTTAAAGTGTTTAGGCCTAATTTAAATGGTTGTCTCCAAGTATGAATTTGCAGTAATACTCAATGGACTTAACTACAGTTATTGATTCATTTGCTACATTAAAATTAAGGAGAAAAGTGTGAAGTAACTCCAACTAAACCAAATTTCATATCATCATTTTTAAGTGAAAGTACTTACTTTTTTTAGTTTTTGTTCATTTAGTTTTCCTGTAAATAAACCCGTTTTGAAAATATAAATTTTTATTTTTCAAGACATATTATCTTCACACGTCTATCCAGTGTATTTAATGTTCAATAACAATAGTTAAGAGTTAAGAGCCCTTGTAATATGGACGTTTTCATGTACCGTTTTCGCGCCGTAAAACGCGATTATGACTTCTGATTGGTTTACAACAATGTTGCGCATTCCAGCATGTATCCAATGAGGACTCACTTTTTGAATGAAACGGTGCAACAAATAGGCTACATTCTTAAAAAATGCTCAAAATGTAGTATGTTTGTTGATGCATTTCAGAATGCAATTACTTATTACTTTTCTACAAAATCAGCTGACACGCATGTGAGGTCGGGGGATTGCGCTGACAAGATTTTTTTTGGGGGGGGGGGGGGGCGGCGGAAAACTTCGCTGCCTAGAGGCGGCAAATCCTTAAATACGTCCCTGCATCGTCCTCAAATTTCCAGTGTGACACTCTTACTTCTCTTTTCTGTTTCAATGTAAAAATCAGTTACTAACTCACTCAGTAATATGTACATGTTTTTGCATTCTAAATTAGTACAACATTGTTCCTTCCCAGAGAAATCAAATAACTAACAATGAAAAAAATGTACCTGTATGTAACTAATTTCCAATTACCGGTAGGGGTAGGGAATTTATTTTTAGTATACATTTTACAGTATTAACTGCAGTAGTAGAGGTCATAAAATCAACAATACATTATACAGTAGCATTGAAGCTATTTTGCTTAGTTGTTACGAACCTTATTTTCAAATCCTAATCTATTCAGTTAAAATGTTTTCCGTTTTCTCTTAACTTACAGTTATCAGTTAAGTAAAATGTTGTTGTTAACGCCGAATGAATTAGGCTACTACCTTTCCCCTGTTATATTAAGGCATAGCCGTTATATACTCCTCAAATATATACTTTATATACATTGTAGACACACACTGCATCAAGGAAAAGAAAGGATGTAGGAAGTTACAGAAAAATTACAGGCTTCCAGTCAGGAAAGAATTTTTTCTTATGGCATTTCACGTAATGACTTTGTAGCATTGTTGGATAACAAATTCCAAACATTATTTGAATTTGAAAGTAGATTGTTCGGATATGCAAAAGAAACGCCTAAACGCCCAAATTCCGGTTGAACCGCAAGAGAAAAAAACTAGGCCGGCCGGTAGGCTGGGCTGGACTGCCGTCCCGCACGGTTTTCTAAGTGACATAATCCTCAAATCAGCAGAACTGGACCACTTGGGACACGACAATGCTTCTTGGTGACAGGAGAGAACATTACGTGGATTGTTACGAGGGGTCAGGACGCAATTGGTTGGTTCTCCTGGTCCTGGCATGTGAGCTTGATTCTCGACCATATGTAACCTGGCAAAGGGCAGAAATCAATTGGTCATATACAATTTATGACGTAGGCGTAATCTGAGAACAGGGACACTTACTAGTTTTCTTCCTATTGATTACACATTTGTGTATTTCACTGAATGCATAGATGAATCGTATGACATAGGTCCCCTATTACATCTAAGAAATGAGATCGTTAATGGTTTATTCTTTAGGTTCTGTTCTGGAATAGAACTATGCTTAAGTGAAACAAGGAACTTCTTGACTTGTTTGAAATAGTTATTTGCATAAAAGTCACAGCAAGTTTTTCCAAATTAAACGTATTAAATATTTTGAATCACAGCAAAAATATTGTGATCTTTTCTAAAATAGGCCTATACCACCAACTGAACGAAGAAATGTTGAGCATTATATCTACCTATAACAAAATCTCATTTTAAATACCTTGTGAGCTTTCAAGCGTTAAGTATATTTGTTACGTTTCTTCTAAAAAAATCCAAACGTAAAAGATTTTCATAAAAAAATATTGATACACACTAATAAATCCATGGGAATTTATATCAAACTTAATAAAATTTGAAAAGCAAATAAATACTAAATAGGCATTTGACGGTTATAGAACCCCTCCCCCTTTATTTTGAGGTTACGTGATGAACAACTATGAAGTACTAGGGGGCCTGTGCAGCGCAATGCGCTGCATTTATTAGGGTACCTGGTGATTAAACTTTGCTCCATGGTAATACTTTGTAAAAAAATTTCATTATAGTGAAAATCAGATAGAACATTATTGGTGTTTCATCGATCGATCTTCATTACCAATTTTCCAACTTCCCAATGTGATAGTGTTGAGATGTGATGCTCGTTCTTTTAGGTCTGAATTACCTACGTAGTTGTTCTTTTGCTGATATGTCTTAGAGCCTTTGTCTAAAACCTCCTATAAAATTTAGAATAAATTCACAGATGTTGAATCTACATAGTTCATCAAACATAAAACGTAAATGACAATAGAATAAAATCAACATTACATTACTTCCCGGTCCAGTATGAGTTATGCAGCACTCACTGCGGCTGTTTTGTAGTTCTACTGTATGAGGTAGTCAATGGCATAGTGAATGAGTCCACATTACTATTTATGTCTAAATCCTCTATGACATTACAAAATTTAAATAAATAAATCACAAAAATTAAGAGAATCCACGTTTTTGTTGGTGTGGTCCATTTTGTTTTTAGTGGCATTTTTATTTTGGTTAGAATTTCTCTTTATAAAAACCATTTTTGTAATAAGCTTGTTTTCTATACTGGAGGTAAAAACTTTTAAATGTTATCTTTTACACAGGTTTTTTAATCAATCAATCAATCAACATTTATTCGGCTGACAATTATTAAGAAATTGCATTAGCCTATACATCATAAACTTACCTATAATACCTAAAATTAATTTAAAATTCATAATTTCTTATTTTATATTGTAAAAGTCTTCCATTGAATAATTCTCTTGTCAATAACATATCTTCTTAATTTCTTCATAAATGTGTTTGTGCCTGAATTCATATTATTAATTTAAGTAGGAAGGTTATTGTAAATTTTGGTATAGTTATATTTAATATGATTTTCATAAAATGATGTTCTATGATAAATGGCTGAAATTTTATTAGTTTTTCTGAGATCCATGTTTGTATTATTGGTTTCTATAGTATGAATTTTATGCGTAATGAATAATATGTATAGCGTTCTGATTAAAACATGTTTATACTATAATAGTAAATAAAAAGGTTATTACACTTACAACCAACTATCCCTTTTCCTTATAGTTTATAGCAGTTTGTAAACCCATGCACACAAATTTAGTGATCTATTTTAACATTTGTTACCTTTCATTATTGTTTCAATACCAGTCGGACAACCAATAAGACCCATGTCAAAAATTTCAATTTCCAAAATTGTTTTCGTAAACAAAAATGAATTTTTCCAGGGTTAAGTTACAAAATTTATTTTTGTGCCCAAATACGCGTTAGTAAAACTTTCAAGCAAAATCTACCAGCTACATTATGAGAAAAGGTTAAAAGCTCAGATTAGACACTCCTCGTATTAAAGTATGAAATTATGTTGATATTTCAGTACCAGTTCAATTTACTTCTATTCAGCTTTTAACATATGTGTTTGTTTGTTTAACTATCTACAGCTGTTTTATTTAGCAATTCAATATAAATTGTTCCCCATGTTAATCTTATGGACAAAAAATGAACTTTGAGGGCTTCCCGTGGGCTTCAGAATTAAAATATCAAAAATCTAAAACCTTATTGCAAAACTACGAACTGAGACCATTCTTTTGACACCTTAAACTTTAAAATTCGTCCAGAAATAAGGGAGGAGTAGTGTTAACAAAAAAAGGGCATCACGTATTATATATATATATATATATATATATAGATATAGATATGTCATATGTACCTATATATGTCATATTACCACGAAGTACTGCTGATCGTTGTTAATATTTTTGCACAAATTTAGGGTATTTGAATTGATCCAGTTTTTTTACAATATATTTTCAGAAGGCGGCAATGTTTATTTGTTTTTATTTGATTTCATGGAAAGTGGAGAGGGTGTCGCCATTGTGGTTGGGTTAGGTTTGGATAGGTTAGGTTAGGCTAGGTTGCCATAGAGACATCGACATGTTCCGATATCTTTGTTTACTAATTTTAAAAGAAATATTACACAAAAGTTCAATTTACAACATAAACTTATTAATCACACACAGCATAAGTTTTGTGGCAACAGATCAAGACTGACAATGAGTACTTGACCTTGAGCGACGTTTGTACCCGAGCATCAGACGCAATAGACGCATTGTTGTCAAAAGCGATAACGAAGATAATAGAACCTAGATTGACATATATATGCTAACCTGACCTAGCCTAACTTTACTTCTCCGCATTTGATATAAGTGGTGTCTTTAACCGACCACTAGGCCTACCTACTAAAATAAGAGCAAGTAAGAAGAATTCACCAGCCATCAAGGAGATTAGGTTAGATCTTCGAGAGCCTTTTCTAATCCAACGATCGAGATCGCATTTTAGAGGAGGCGTCGCAATATCAAATCGCCTAAATGTCGAGTAGGCGAGATTATTTAATGTGTCAGACATAAAGGTCTTGGCGTTGATGGAGAAAGCGATAGCGTCGGTCCTAGTGGTCCTGTATTGTTGATCATGATACCGGTGTTTGATGGCATCAGTTTCTAGGAACCTCATGACCGAACTGATACATTAGGGAAACCGTTTCTTTTGGTTCCAAGTTGTTTTTCACATTAGACTCTTGTGACCTAAATATTAAACCATTTCTCGGCTATTTATAGAAACTATGAAAGGTCTATTCTTGTATTGGTGACACCCCCTCGTATACACTACCTGGGGTCTTTTTTGGAATGTCCCCGCATTTTTAAACAATTTTCTATTGCGTTCCCACATAATGGAAATGGTTAAGACACCTAACCTAATCTAACCTAACCTAACCTAACCTAGGCCGTCCCACAGCTATCCCGCGACTGACCCGCCGGGAGAGCCGCGGGGCAGTTAGGTTACGTTAGGTTAGGTTAGGTTGGAATGTCCCCGCATTTTTAAACAATTTTCTATTGCCTTCAACATGTCTAAGGAATGTACTGCAGATAAAATTATAAACTAGAAACATGATGACGACTGAATATGTAAGCCGAGCGCGCAACCTTTTATCAGCCTACAGATAAGCAGGTGAAGGACCCAAAGATAATCTTACTGATAACGATCACGATAAAATAACTTTCCATTTGACTACCAGTCGTGTCTTAACCATTTCCATTATGTGGGAACGCAATAGAAAATTGTTTAAAAATGCGGGGACATTCCAAAAAAGACCCACTACCTGTCCAAGGACAGGTATATAGCTACTTCCACTACAAGGAACTTCAGATCTGAAACTGTTACATTTGATCGAGTATCGGTATTCGTTACTTTCCTGTTCGCGTTGTTTGTATGTTGGATCCTATCGCTAGCTTTAAACAGTTTTCTGGCTATTCGAAAATTACATATGGCTCGGTGTATCTGTGCTCATGGCTTTCGTTAAATATACAGTACTCTAAAATTGACTTTAGTCGTGTTTTGTCACAGGTCGAGTGCAATTTTTTTTATCTTGATGATGATCTAGATACAACAGACCGATGTTTTTAGAGAAGTAATACACCGGAGCCAAATACACCTATAGTTCTTAGTCAACTTAAGATCAACAGTGTCACAATTACTGTTAAGAATATCAAGAACTAACATATCTCAGAGAAATTGCTACATTTGGTCTCAAAGGAAATAAGGCAACAGTTAATTATTCTACTTTCTAAATTAATTATTTTCAGAAAACTAAAGATGGATGATATGTTTTCCATGGTTGTGCCAAGAAAATAAATTACACTTGATTCCTCAAGTGATATTTATAACTATGGTAAATTTTGTCAAGCATTTTGCCACGGTATACCGTGCAACGTTAGTTATATTAGTTAACGCATGGAGCGTTTTGCAACAATGACTTCCAAGACGGGAAGGTTGGAAAACGAGGAACCCGTTGTCATGTATCCAGGTCAAAGTTGCGTTTGTTAGCGACGGATGAAAGTCGGCGTTTTGGAGACTAGGAGACAGTTCTCACGAGGTTACGTCTTGTCGGAAGAGCTTTCGTAATGAGACAAGAGTGACGGTCGCGTAGTGCGTCACGCACACTGGCACAGAAACACGCACAAACACACACACACGCACGCACACACACGCACAATGGGGAGTGCGTGCGATGGATCGGGCAAACTCGCTATAATAGTAGGTGCTCATCAGTAGTTGATAAATCCTGTCAGATTAAAGACCGTTCTGATTATGTTTAGGCTATACTGTAAAGACCAGAAATTTTCTTACGTGTCAAGTCAAGAAAGAAATGGAAAACGTTTTTATATCTTCACCGAAAAATAAAATAGGGGGAACTTCTTTTTTAGTGAATTTTGACGAAGCTCAAATTTATTGAATGGAAATTTATTGAGGGAGTTAAAATTGCTTCTTTTTCTTACGTCGTTTATTGTGATCCGTCAATAATTAACTGGAGAACAATTAGACAACAAAAACTGTA
This sequence comes from Neoaliturus tenellus, assembly GCA_030545055.2. Classification (NCBI taxonomy): domain Eukaryota; kingdom Metazoa; phylum Arthropoda; class Insecta; order Hemiptera; family Cicadellidae; genus Neoaliturus; species Neoaliturus tenellus. The sequence continues at coordinate 47,919,781 of CM061534.1, read as the reverse complement.
ACAAAAAACTCTTGAACCTTTAACCAATGAGGTGTTGAGAGTAATTTTAACTGTAACTGCCAGCTTTAAATTCACCATGTTTAATTAGGTAGTAAATAGTATACAGGTTCTACAGGAAAATGTGATCAAGGTGAAATCTAATGGTGCATAAAAAACTAATAGCACTTACTTGTTACCCTTTCTTTTTCCTTTTTAGCTCTGAAATGGATGGCTTAGAATGTTTTTGCTTAAAAACTTCCTGTGCTCAGCTCTACATTGAAAACAAAAAAGCCAGTGTTTCTGATATCAGCTTGAATAAACTACAAGCTTTCCTTAAAGATTTACAAGCCTAGTAGTGTAGTAGAAAATAGCCTCGTAGAAGTGTTGTAGTAAAAACTGTACCATTTACAGTATACAGTTAAAAAAAATTTACCCGCAGTCAAGGCCAACTGTATACTTTCTTAAAACACGAATAAACATTGAATACCTTTTGCAATAGTGTTTGTGTTTTGATAGTGAAAGTGCTCTTTTTCTCCCTAGGTAATCACAGTAATACTTTGTCACCATGCGAAGATAAAGTAACAAGAAGTACAATCATTACAAGAAGTAAACGTTGATTTAACATAGCAGTTGAGCAAAAAAATTCTTTTTGGCCGATTTAACCGTAATAAAACCTTAACATTGAGGATCCACTAGAGCTTAGGATCAGGATAGAGCGCACCCTTAAAAATAAATAGAAGTGATCCATTCTGAAAACACGATCGGGACAGATTGTGTTAGTAATGGAGTTTAAATTAGCTAATTAGTGAAAGTTTCGCGTCTTCGGATCTCCGGCCGTCATCAAGGCCGGAAAACAACCGACGGGGATGTAGAGTATCGAGGGAGGAGTGTAGAGAGTGGTGGTGGTGGTGGTGGTTGTGGTAGGGCCGGTGCGCATCATTCAACCATGGCAGGTACTGTACTGTTGTTGCCTAGAGGGGCCGGTATGTTTTGAAATATATAATCTCTTTAAACAATTAGGTAAGAAGCTTGAATTAAAATGGTATTGACATTTGAATAAATAATCTCTTAATAAAATATGAAAAACATTATCTTTTTTTATTTCTTTTAAATATTTTGGAAAATTTCAAACGATTTGTTAAGTGAACTTCAAAATATCTTATCTTATATTCTGAAACAAGCAATGTTTGCACAGGAAAAATTTGTTTATCTCCAAAAACCACATTTTTCGTTGAATATAGGGGGTTTGGCCACGAAGAATCGATTGGAGCTGGTCCCTTGGCTGGAAATCATCTGGTTTTCGTCCTAAAGCCCTTCAAAGTTTCCATATTATCCTTATGGTGATTTTTATAGCTACTAGAACAGATAATCAGCTGATAATTTTAAATATAAACATACTGTATGTGTTACATAATATTTACTCGAGATCCAACAAATTTATACCAAAGTGCACAAAATTTTTAAAAAATTAAGTATTTTATTTTACTTGGTGTGTGAGCAGGGCGAACGAGCTTTATTTATACCCCGTTCAAAATAAATGTGCGGTCGAAATGCAGATTTCAATTCCCCCATTTTCTCCCGTTCTTCCCACTGCTAACAATCCAACCAATCGCAATTGCTAAAAATTTGTACAGCTGTTTAATATCTCATGTCACTTTATGCGAATGTTTTGCTTTTTCGTAAACAAATATTCTTATTTTGACGTTTGAGATGTAAAAAGAAGCGATTGCAACTGAGACGAGGTGAAGTAACCCGTTCATCAGCGCTATTTTCTACTCTGAATTTCAAGGGCGAAATTAAAATAACATATGATTTTGAAGAAAATAGGGGAGTTAGGAAAGGTACTGAGGGGATTTCCCTTATGCTGGGAAATAAAATTTTGTCTTTCGACCGCACATTTATTTTGAACGGGGTATAAGAGAGGAGAGTGAGGCTTAATTTTGCCGAGCATAAGCTAGGTCACCCTGATACTAAACTACAATACCAGCATGGAATTTTGCGTTACTTTTAAGGACAATGCGTTTTACCTTATAAAAGTGTACCATTTGAAAGTTTGTTTTAATAAATCAAACACTTTTTGTGTTTTTACATATTATTTTAAGCTGTATTTATGTCTCAATAATTAGTCTAACAATTTTTTCCAGCACAATTCTAGATTTTGCTCCGTTGTAAATTTTAAATTTAAGTACTTTAGGCATATAAATAATAATGTTCCATCTTCTTAACCCAGATTCAAATTCGGACTCATGTATCCATGTTACAAACATAACTTATCCTGTGGGAAAGTCTACAGGCAGAATGAATAGATAAGTAAATAATACCGAACAAGTTAGAGAGTTATACAAAATAGTTCCATCGTATCAGTGTATAGAGTATAAGGTTTTAAAAATTATTAGTAAGTAATTTAAAAATGAACAAGTACGTTGAAAGAATAACTCTGGATGAAACTACGAGAAAGGGCGAAAAAGCAAAATTGATATATGGATAGAAACAGACGCATATTGCTCTATCATATCAATATCTATATCGGTGCCTTCAATGCCAAAAATAAAATGATTCATTCGATCACCTCTGCGCATGTCTGTAACTAACTTTTCTTATCACCCAGGCGCCTCTCCGCGCCAGAACCGCTCTAGTGAAAGGTAACAGCTGTTATTCACGATCAGCTGTTTTTATTGTTACCTCAGCTGTTTTTTCTGAACGCTCAACAGCTGTTTGGTGTCACAAGGTTAATGTAGACCGCGTTTCAGCATTTGTTGGCGCAACTGTGTCGTTGAGTGACAATTAGGTTATCGTCACAGCTGACTTGGATAATGTTGGGTGAGGTTATGACTAAGTTTTTAAATTTTTATTTATTTATGTATTTTTTGTTTGAATTGAATTGATAAGTTGGCATGTTTACCAAGATTGTAGAAAATAGCTGTGGCCCGTGTAATATTTACTATTTTTTGTGTTATTATGGATCACATGTTATGGATTACATGTCTTTATGTACGATTCGTCTGAAATATTTATTATTAAATATTAATTTATAGTGGTAGTGTTATTAAAAGTCTGAATAAGACTAGGCCTACATTTTACATATTAAATAATACATAAGTTGTATTGTATGCATGCTTATCCACAATTTTGTATAAATGTTAAATTTTAAATGATATTTTTTAATTATTGAGGTTAACTGTAAGAATTAAAGGACCATGAGGTCCTAATGTTCACCTCAATATAGAAGTTTTTGCATTTCATTTAATTTCAATTTTATAAAAAAACAACGTATCTTTTAATTCATAATTTGTTTCAATACTAATATTTTTAGGGCATTATTTCAAGATTATCCTAAAGTAAGTTAAGACGTATTTAAAATTACTGTTGTATTGTTTTCAAGGTTGTTTTTATTTTTGCCAGTCATAATTTTAAGAGTAATTGGTTTGAAATAAATGCTCATACAACCACGAAAAAATACAGTTCTTTGAATTCCAAGTAACTGGTTAAAAATGAAAATGAATTGCTCACATTACACTAAAACAGTAACAAAACTAGTGAAATATTTACCGGTGAATACTTAATAATACATAATACGCTATAAAAAGTTTATCCGTCATCTTATTCCATATGATCTTTTCACTTCATGATGTCACCCTCCAAGGCCACTTATAAATAGTTTTATTGTCTTTTAACATTTCCTCCGACTCATCTTTTAAACGGCCTTAACTACGGTATTTTATTTTATTTACTGTTTTGTAGGAGTAATTTTTACAGTACTGTAAATCTTTCTTGTTTCTAAGTTACATTGCATTTTTGCGAGGAGTATAATAGCCTACGCGACAAGCAAACTAACTCGCATCACTGGCAGTGGTGTAGTGGTGCGGGAACGCGTGGGAACGGCGTTCCCACACTGGTTTTCAAGAACCCGGGAAAATCCCAGTACCCCGTTGAGGGAAAATCCGGGAAAATAGCTAATATGTTTCTAAATACAAATATTAATTAAACAGCATAAAAATATTAAATAATATTTCTATGCCAATAATAAAATGCAATACTTTTGTAAACACGATTTTACTCTTTATCTGTTTCCAAAGATAACCTCACTCTCGCTTGAACTTTGTATTGTGCACAGAGTACGGTAGCCTATACGGTGGTGGGCATCACTCTCCCGTCCCTCCACAACCCTTCCACATCTACTGAAGAGGATGCATTTGCCGACTACTTGTAAACATGATTTTTTCAATCCGTCAATGAACTTTCATTGTAATTACTCTGTTTTTCCTCTGTTTTATGGATTTAATTTTTTTTAGTTCTCTGCTTTTATACTTGTACCTATAGAATATGTCATTTAAATGTTAGGTTATGTATGTTGCTCTTTGGGGGTTAAAAATAAAAGTAGTTGATAAATTAATTAATAAAATTTACTAAAACAACCTTCTTTTGTGAAATAAAAAAGGTAGTTAAGTATAAAAATATATTGTTTTTTATTTTACTTTTCTCAAAATCATCTAAATTATTAAATAGTTTCTTGAATCCTCAGTAAATTCAGTTAGCTTAAAATACATAGCCTAATACGCAAAGCTATTGCTATCGTTCGCATTCAGGGAAATTTTAGGCCTATCTTAATTTTCAGGGAATTTGACAAATATATTAAGCGTTCCCACATTGGAAAATTTGCCACTACAACACTGATCACTGGAGTGTACCACCGAACCACTGTTACCACTAAACGTGCTTAGTCGTTAAGATTTTTCGTTTTTCATTATTTTGTGTACGTGTCGTACGCGAAAGCTGCTTATTTTTTCTGTAACTTTTGTGTTATTGTTGTGAGTGATACTGTCACGCATCACGTGTACTTAATCGGTAAGTTTTTTGCTCAAGAATAAAGTGTGTATTAAATCTTTCACAACATCACCCAAGATCGATAAAAAAAAACAATGTTAAAACTTGAAACAAATGTTCAGCGGTCACTGATTGATAATTTCTACGACAGAGGCATATTTAATGAGAGTTGTAAGAAGTATATAAACGCATCTTGGAAAAGTGGACAAAACTCATTGTATTGGGATCGTTCACAAACACCACCGCAACCAGCATTCAGATTTTTTTTCAATCACGTGACAAATCTAGGTGATCACGTGGTAAACCCTGGTGGATGCTGGTGATGTCATTTTGCTGCTGTTTTATGAATCCGCCGGGATTTTGAAAGTTAACCTTCAGGCGCATCTGTTACTAACCGCAAAAAACAACAGAATCTCGTTTCCGGAGGATGATCATGAACGAGCCCATTTTAGTAAACATCTTTGGAATAGATCACGTGACCTCTTGAACCGAAGTCCAGCACGCTACGGTAACTGTTAGGATAGTCTGATGCCCTTGAATTTACTTTATTTGTCATATAAAAATCATTCACCCACTTATCTCACCATTAGCTCACCCAGAAATGTCACAAAAAACCGACGGAAAGAATAATATTTTCTCGACATAGGCAAATGGTAATCAGAGCATTCAAACAGCTGGTTTGTAGGCTGCTCGTCGGCTAGCGTCCCTTCCGCGCTCAAATGTCTGTATTACCGCCGCTTCATCATGCGTGGAGCGTCCTCCCCATGGAACGTGCCTATGGACACGTGCGTCAAGACCGCAGTCCAGTCTGTCAGAATCTCAGGGCTGGAAGGACCTTAGGACAGTAGGACGGTAGGACCAGGTGGAGGTGTAGGATTGTTTTTGGCCCGGGTGAAATAAGTGAGTATTACAATGTTTATATGAAATGTCGATCAAATGGTTATTCGTTCAACTGTCCTGTCGATCAGTTGGTTTCATATGTATGTATTTTTATTTATGGAACAGCGACCAGATGGTGTTTCGAACTGCTATCATGTACTGTAGATAATATCTTGCTAGTTTTTATATTAGTATTGTTTTGCAAATTATCGAGCTATCATTATTGAACACTTGGTTTCAGCTACAAATAACAATAAGGTGAATATATTTATATTTAGAAGGTCGATCTAATGGTTTTGCGACCGTAAGTAAAATGTGGAATTGTTGTTCAGATTTGTACGTCATCCAGTAAAATTTATTGATTTTCAAAATCTTAACAAACGGTTTTGCTAGAAGATGTCAATACATTACTTATTATAAGTCATCTAGATGGAGTAACATGTTTATTTTTTTAAACGTCAGTCAATGGTATACATCATGGAGTTACGGAATGATTTTCTTCCTATTTAAAAGAAGTGATTTTTTGCTCCTGTTTTAATAACATGATCAAACACGTTGTTGATGAAAATTTATTTCTTTGATTGCATTCCACTTTTTTTGTCATCGTGTTTAAATTTTAAATTTTGCTCCTGTTTTAATACCATGGTCAAACACGTTGTTGATGAAAATTTATTTGTTTGATTGCATTCCACTTTTTTGTCATCGTGTTTAAATTTTTACTTTTTAGAGAGCTAAAGGAGCCTAGTTGTAAAACAACAATTTGGCCAATTGCGACTGTTTCTACAACTACTCTGCGACCAGTTTAGTTATAAAATTATTATGTAATAAAATATTAAATACCCTCGTATATGAATTCAGATGTTTAAGTTTGCAAATTAAAAAAGTATTTTTCCTTTGGATATCCAGTTGCGACTAGATACTGTGGTTGCGACAACTGGTAAAACGTTTAAATGTCATCTGGATGATGCAAAACATGTGTGCCGATTTATAAAATTTCACATTTGTGTGATGTTGTTTATGTTATTATAGTATACCGTATATTCGTATATTCCACAGTATCTATAATTTTATGTGGTATATACCTATATCAACACTTAAAATATTTTAAGCATGATGTATCATATCTAAAATGAACAGGCTATAATCTTTCATTTTTTAAATACTTGTAAAAAGTATATTTAAACCTTGAAATAAAAACTTGATATCCAGAAGCTTAGAAACGAATGGTAACAGTGAAGAAATGTTCCAACCTACGTTTTAAAATAGGTTATGTCCATAGTGTTTCTGAACAATTATTGATAAATGTTTTAAAAAAATCGAGTAGGCTACATGGGAACCGTGTAAGTTAAATCACCCATAACGCTGTAAAGATTTCAGTTAATCCATATACAATATTGTATTGACATATTCTCAAGGCAGATCTGGTATTGATGCGGGATTCTTTGTATAATTGCCGTCTCTATGTTGTATAAGTAAATGTTTTAATTGATACTTTTTTTGTAATGCAAGCTTATATTTTTTTTATTTGCAGTGTGTTTTACTTTGACCGACTCATAAACTTTAAATTCTAGTTTTCCACTTCTTCAATATTCATAAAGGTGGCCTGATTTATAATTCAAGGTCAACCATTGTTTGCGAATTCTAATCGGACGCTTATCGTCACTGGCCTACCGACACTCGTGGGAAACGGAAATACAGTACGGTTATTGAGCTCGTATTCTTAGGTGTCATCGTTAGGGCAAACCGGAAGGGGAAACATGAGTAGCAGCACTTATTAGAACGCTTTTATTCACATTTTATATATACTATTCACTCGTAAGAAGTCTTGGGGTCAAAGACTTTGGCCCTTTTTTTATTTCAAGGAAATTTTTGATTTGAAATCATCGTGTAGGTGTGATAGCTTATTCATACCTAGACTATACTAATCTATGGTTATAAAACTTTGTTACAGTTACTAATGAAATTGTTTCATGAACATCTAGATTGTTTCATATAGTCTTTTCTGTAAAGTGATTATCACCTTTTACTGAATATGTAAATAAATAATGGAAAATTTAAAACACACATTGACAGGGCTGAAGAATAGGCCCTAACGCCACGAAGTGGCGAAAAATTACATTCTCGTAAAAGACAATCTTTACCATACAAGAAAAGACTTGCTTGTTCTGTGGTATAGATCGCCTTTTACAAGACTTTTTACAATTATATGTGATTTCTTTATTGTAACAACTGCAAATTGAAATCTGGTAGTTATTCGCAATACACAACTATTTGTGGAATTGTCGTGGTTAAACTTTTATAAAACTGTAAAGCCAGCCGTTTTCACCGTTGTGTCCCTATTTACTTGATGAAATGCGTGAATGTCGTCCAATGTAAACTATAACAGATAGGTCCCCTCCTCCCCGCACCTAGGTAATAGAGTACGTTTTTCGGGTAAAATTTGGCAACAATGCATCAAATTCACATCACAACTATAGGCCTATTACCAAGTTTTTACTCTAGTTTTATTTCTAAGTTGTAATACAAAATTTGCTTTTCGTACAGATTTGAAGCACTATCGTTTCAATATGAAGAATAACGCAAATCTTTTACCATACAGATGACCATTAGTGGATTCTTTCCACCATTTTATATAACATATTGTATTGCTAAGTTTAAAACTCTATGGCTTACTTTTTCCCTTGAGTTCCACGCACACGTTCAAGCATGTGCAACCCACATTTATCCTTATGATTTAGTGTGGAGAAAGGGGTTATGTACAATACATGAAGCACTGCCTCTTTGTCAACTGGATGAACGGGTGGGTGAATAACAGCTGTTAAAAACATCGATCACGTTCACAAAGTGAAAGGAGGACCCTTAAGCAAAGTTACGATCGAGTTCGGTGCAAGGTGTCTGGTTCGGTGGATCTTGTTTATGGATCTCCTAACGGAAGCTGACTCTTCTCTATGATGACAATTAACAACAAGATTATCTCAGACTAAACGGATGTTTTCCAGATTTGGGGTTTTCTCAAATCTGTTCGAATGTTTGAATGTTTGAGATATCTCAACAGTTTTTATAACTTTGATTGTTAGAGGAAAATGTCTTATATGTGAGTAGTCGTTGCTTTTGAATTCTCACAATTAAATAATGTGTATTACCTCTCCTAAAAATTTCAATTTGGTTATGTTAACTGGCCAGTCTTTCAAATATACTAATAACTATTACCGGAGATCGTAACATTTTTAGGCCATTCGCTTGAGATGATTTTTGTACATTTCAAAAATGAATCATTAACCAATCTCACCAATCTTGGTTTGTTTGCAAATTATGAGCAATGACATGCTGCAAGATATTTTTATATAAAGGTTTAAACTCAATGCTTGGCCATAAACAATCAAATTTCCTCAATAACTGGGATTATATCCTATACTATAATCGAATACGAGTAAGGTATATTTGTATAGGCCTACATGTATGTATCCTACACTCTAATATGAGTAAGGTATAATTGTAAGTATGTATGTATCTACGTATGTTTGCACATAGATCTCAAAAACAGCTCGAATGATTTTTTAAATCTTTGCAAATAATTTTGTTCTGGGATAAAAACAATAGGACTATTAGGTCCTGAATGCCTATTATTTCGTCATAACCTTTAGTTGAAATTCTAAACATTTTAGGCTAACATTGTTCTTACGGAGTTAAAAATCAAAATAATGAAATAATAAAAACAGCTGACTCAACTATAAAAGTGCATACCACCTTTTCCAGTATAAATATATGGTGTTGCATTGCAGCCTTTTACTACTGTTGGGAGATGACTTGTTGGCCAGCTAGGGAAAAAGGGATTGAGGGGAGGTTACCCCCACCTCAGTGATTTCTAGCTCTCCTATTGGTTTTTAATGTCTCCTTTTATTTCAATGCTATTAAACAGCTGATAGTGGTGGGGGTATCTTCCCCTTCACTAGCCAACAAGTCATCTCCCAACTATAAATTATTAATGGTACTTTAATACAAGTAATTTATCATTTTTGAAGCGTCAATTATGCAGCTAATTATTAAAGGTTAGATGAATAAAAGTTATGTAAAAAAAATTGAAAACGACTTTAATTTGTAGGATTGCAATTGAATTTAAAAGCAAAAGAAAATATTAATAACTAGTATACTTGTTGCTCGAAATCGAGCAATTTATTTTATTACAGGAAAAGTGTTACTTTAGTTCTAAATCAATGTCAACCGACCAATTGAGTATTGTGAATATCTGTAATTACCAAAAACTACACGTATTTACAGCTGATTATAAACAGATGTTTAAAATGCTTTATTCAATTATAATGTTATTTAAATGGGAAATTTTAAGATTTTAATGGTGGATATCGCCTTTATTTTCAGTCTGATTCTCATCAGTTTTTGGCGGAAACAACTACAGACCAAGCCCTATCCAACGACACCAAAAAATTGGAAATCGGTTGAAAATTGTAAGAGGAGTTCTCAAGACAAAAAAACCCTTAGCGTATTAAATAAGTATAGATAGATTATGAAATGAGCTCTTAACCAAATAATTGGAATCCATGAGTTTTAGATTCAACATGTGGCTCAACCCGTAGGCCTACATTAAAACAGTCTGAAAGGCGAGTGAACGAAGCAAACGAGCTCGTCTTGAACAAGAAACAGGTCTTTTTGCACTTGGCATTGAAGCTTATCGTCAGTAAAAAAGAATTGTTTAAGTTTAGCGAGCATCAAAGATTTGGCATCCAGATGTTTATTAATCTAATTGTATATATAAGTTTAGTATTATATGTACGAAACCCTAAAAACTATATTGAAATAGACTATACTACAGTAAAGATTTGAAAAGTTGAAATTTCAGTTTTCAAAACAAAATGGTATATGTTCAATCATACGGTAGCTGCCTTAGTAATTTTAGGTTATAGGCTTATATTTTCAAATAGATAACCATAAGAGCAGGTTTCCGCTCAAATATCAGTAAAGACCTTTATCCTTAGTAAAGGTCAAATGCAATAAGCATCCATGACGGACGGTAATCGCAGTGAAATTACAGTTCAAGTTCTATATGTAATACCCGATGAGACAGATTCAGGTTAGACAACGTTGTTTTATTTCTCAAAACAAATATTCTTTTATAATTTTATACAATAAAAAGTAGGACTACTAAATTAACATGATGATTACATTTTTAGACAGCAATCAAATTTAAAGTCAAAATGAAATTTTACGTCCGTAGGGTGGAGGATTCGTAAATAAACAGATATATTATTGAAAAAATGTCTGTTCCAGACAAATTCAATGACAAGAAGAGGCGTTACTATCGTTGCAACTTTATTTTGATTTAAGAAGGTATAGACTCTAACTTTTGAGCATGTGATAGAACAATAAGTTAAGCAAAAATATACAACTGCTTTCATTTTATTTTTTAGTTTGAATTAATTAATCATGACTTACCAAGACCAAAATAAATTATGTATAAGTTACAATTTGTTCTAATTTTTTCTAAGCTTAAATTTTGCATAATTGAGATCACTGAATCGTTTCCCATTTACACCTTTTTGGGGTGGGGGAAGAGGGGGGGGGGTTGGGTTGGGTTTCATACTGGGCGTCCCGGTTCGGTCCTGTAAAATGATGGAAAGCCTATGTTAAGTCTAATGCTTCCTTTTCTTATGTTTAAGTTAGAGTTTAGTTGTACTATAGTACAAATTATGCCATTTAATGTACATTAATATGTACTTAATAAATAAAGATATTTTGACTTTGACTATCTAATAGGGGGTCTATGAGAAGTGTTTAAATCATACCTGTCCACTATTCGCTTTAGAAAACCTGATTTTTAAGGTCCCAATAAAATTAAGTGAATTGGATCTCAAAGACATAGTGCATTAATAAAAAATAATCCGTTCAACATTCACATTCGTAAAGATGTAACCTATATATAAACAAGACAGCATTTTATAAAACATAAATTTTATTTAAAAATGTTAGAGCAAGCTGAGCGAGTTATTAGCACAAACATTTTAAGGATTCATTTTTGAAAAGTAGCATATACTGTAGGTTAGAAAGACGAGTCTTGTCAGTCACTCGGTTGATCTTGGTAGCAAGCAGCTGTAAACTTGGCTCTGGGCTTCGTCCTCTGCGATCACTCGGTTGATCTTGGTAGCAAGCAGCTGTAAACTTGGCCCTGGGCTTCGTCCTCTGCGATCACTCGGTTGATCTTGGTAGCAAGCAGCTGTAAACTTGGCCCTGGGCTTCGTCCTCTGCGATCACTCGGTTGATCTTGGTAGCAAGCAGCTGTAAACTTGCTCTGGGCTTCGTCCTCTGCGATCACTCGGTTGAACTTGGTAGCAAGCAGCTGTAAACTTGGCTCTGGGCTTCGTCCTCTGCGATCACTCGGTTGATCTTGGTAGCAAGCAGCTGTAAACTTGGCTCTGGGCTTCGTCCTCTGCGATCACTCGGTTGATCTTGGTAGCAAGCAGCTGTAAACTTGGCTCTGGGCTTCGTCCTCTGCGATCACTCGGTTGATCTTGGTAGCAAGCAGCTGTAAACTTGGCTCTGGGCTTCGTCCTCTGCGATCACTCGGTTGATCTTGGTAGCAAGCAGCTGTAAACTGGCTCTGGGCTTCGTCCTCTGCGATCACTCAGGTTTGTAAAGAATTGTCGAGAACATATTCTTTCAATTGGAGTAAGTCGTCCACCAGCAACAATATTTATACATAACGTTCACCTTCTGACGAAGCGTACCTGCAATTTATTACACAAACCTTCACCATTGATTTACTTAGAAAAGTTCTTTAAAATTAAAATGTTAATCGGTATTATTAGAATGGGATATGGGATATCTTATGGAAGATAGCTTTTCTGTTCGAAAACATTTCTCCGTGGCAACAATAGATTTTCGGTTAGGGTTAGGTTAGTTGTGAGACGTATTTTAAAATCCATGATAACGGCGATAAAAATTGCCTGCCAGAAGAGATATATTTAGGTGGCTAGTTCATTAAAAGTAAATTCAAAATATTATTGTTGATCAATATACATGTTATAAATGGCAGGAATAATCTTTTAATGTTATTGAAACCAACCATGATTAAATATGGCAGATATTGAAGTTTTAAACACATGTGTAAATTTATTGTCAAGTACTGTTTGTGAACAAAATGTAAATGGATTTTTAAACTCACCCACTGATGGGTTAACTTGCTTCGCAAACAGACTGTTTTAGAGACCATCTCAATGTTCATTCCCCCCGTTCAAGCATGGGAGACTGGAAAATTGAGAAGAATATGATAAAGAAGCTAAGTAACCACCTTCTGACGATGCGTTGCTGCAATTTATTACACTAATCTTCACCATTGATTTACTTAGATAAGTTCCATCTTTCTTTAATTTAAAATTTATTGTTCAGTAGTATTAGAATAGGAAACCTTCTGGAGGGTAACTTTTCTGGTGGGTAACTCGTTAAAAGTAAATGCAACGTATTATTGCTAATAAAAATACATTTATCTTTTGATAAATGGAAGGAATAGTCTTTTTATTTTATTGAAAGCCAGTAAAATTAAATATGGCAGGTGATGCAAATTTTAAACAGATTTGTAAATTTATTGTTAATTACTGTTTGTGAACAAAATGTAAATGGATTTTTAAACTCACCATGTGATTGGTTCACTTCCTTCGCAGACTGATTGTTGTTATAGACCATTCAAATGTTGAGTGTGACCATTCTCCCCGTAAGAATAGTAGTCTGGAAAGTGAGAAGAATGTGAAAAACAAGCTAAGTAAGCATGATCATTTAATTTAATATTAAAAAATGGCTACTACAAAAACCACAACAGGTTTTGCAATGGAATGTTGCAAAGATTAAGTCAATTACCAGTACAAATTTAAAAAAAATGTAACTAGTCCTATTTATTCTGGAAGAAAAGCAGTATTTTCATATTATTTACTTCTTTAAACAAATGTTAACTAACTATTAGAAGTATTGCATGTTGTGACCACCAAATTAAAGGCAGAGGTTAAGAATATTTGTCGAAGAATCAAATAATCTGTTTGTGATAAAGTTCTTACGAGTAAAAACTCAAAAAAAAATCACTTTTTATGATTTTAAATCACTGAATGTGGAATAATAAGATATATAATAAACATTCACAGACTTAAATTATTGACTTAATCACAATTTAATGTAGTAGATACTACAGTTAGTAAACAAAGCATATATAGAATTAAACTCACCAACTGATGGGTCGGCTTCTTTCATCAGACTGAAGGTATTTAGAGACAAACCTCAATGTCATCCCTGCTGAGACAGACTTCAAAATCCATGATAACGGTGAGAAAACTCCCTGCCACAAAAGATCTCTTTAGGTGGCTAGTTCATTAAAAGTAAATCTATACATATTTACATATCCAAGTTATATCTATATATTGGTGTGAACTCATTTGAGATGGCCTTGCAATACCAAGTCGTACAACTTACTCCTCGTAGAATTGCCCTGGATATGATCTTTCTATACAAAGTTGTCAACGGGCTAATTGATTGTTCTGAACTGCTCCAACTGATTGATCTACACGTCCCGGCTAGAACTCGTCGGATGCAAACTTTTGCTAAGCTCCACTCATACAGCTACAACAGCACGGTGTCCCGTTTGATGCGCCTGGGAGACTATTCAAAATTGGAGTTCTTTGTACCGTCTCTCCAGTCTTTCCGCAATCGTGTCCTGTCATGGGTGGCTGATCTCGAAAGAATGTTCTGTACGGATTGCTTGATGTAGATTCTAATTATCACGCATTATGTCCTTTTTAGTTAGTTTATTTATTAAGCATTTGTTTGTATTTCATATTGTATTTTTGTATGTATCCATATTTCTCATTGCATTTTCTTGTATTTGTCAACCACAGTTGAAATGTCAACTTTAACTTTCTTATTGTCTTTTCTTATTGTCATTGTTAAGCTAGTCGTTAAGTTGTCATTTTTAAGCTGATTGTTTATTTATTATATTTTTTACACTAATATGTTGAATGATGTATTTTGTTCTGTAAAATAGTGTTTACCGTGAAAAAATAAATAAATGAATATTTAATATACCACACGACACAGTTTTTTGTATAAGGAGCTCCTCCTACAGTTCACAACCAATTTTAATGATTTTAGTGTTATTGGATAGGGCTTGGCGAGAAGTTGTTTCGAAAGTAAATTGGTAAATATCTATCCAAACGAAAAGGCCCTGTAAACCCTTAAACTTCTAAATTTTCCTATTTGATTAACACTACCAAAGAGGTTATGATTTAAACCTTGGAGGATGCACTGGATAATGAACTGATTAAAAAGTGTAAACAGCAAAAATTACCCAAACTAAATTGCTTTATATCAATCAACAAGTAAACTAGTTAAAAAATATTATTGTTGATCAAAACAATAAATGGCAGGAATAATATTTTAATGTTATTGAAACCAATCAAAATTAAATATGGCAGGTATTCAAAATTTTCAACAGCTAAGTAAAATTATTGTTAATTACTGTTTGTGAACAAAATGTAAATGGATTTTTAAACTCACCATGTGATTGGTTGACTTCCTTCGCAGACTGACACTTGTTGGAGACCTTTCAAATGTTGAGTGTGACCATTCTCCCCGTAAGAATAGTAGTCTGGGAAAGTGAGAAGAATGTGATAAACAAGCTAAGTAGGCATGATCATTTAATTTTATACAAAAAATGGCTACAGTAATACAAAAACCTCAACTTCAAGTTTTACAAATGTGACAAAGTGTATTTACCAGTACAAAAGTGTAAAAAAATGTAACTAATCCTATTTATTCTGGAGGAAAAGCAGTATTTTCATAGCATTTACTTCTTTAAACAAGTGTTCATTTATTCTCAGAAATATTGCATTATGTAACCACAAAATTATAGCCTGAGGTTAAGAATCTTACAAATTCCGTAAGTAATTTCTTTTGAGCAGCAAAACTCTTTTATTTATGAACCGATTTTGATGATTGAGGTGTCAAATTGAAGGGAGTTCTTTGTAGACGTCATGGAATAATTTTTGTCACCCTCAGTTCAATGGGCTTCACCCCATTTGACTTTAAATTTTCCATGTATTTTAAATGTAAGACAAAATTTAGTAAGTTTTAACATATGATTCATTTCATGAAAACTAACAGCTGTCTTCATAAAAATAACCTGTCTCCCTTCTGTCATTTTTATTTATTTAGTTTTTTATTTAGGTCTACTAATCAGTTTACTTTCAAATTCAAAATGATGGCTGACGAAATTGGATAGTGCTTATTAACATGCAGTTTTCATTCAGAGTATTTGGGAGCGACAATTAGTTTATTTAATTATGTGGTTGTATTTTATTTTCATTTTATACAAGTTTCACACCATCTGCCTAGCGCAAAGACTGGAGCCGTATTCGTCGAGTATCAACTGGCAACGACTCGTGTATGTGTTAATCTTGAAGGGTCAACTAATGTGTTTGTGACAAATTTCTTACAAGTAAAACTCTACGAAATTGATGTTTTGTTGATTTTTAAATTTCTGAATGTGGAATAATAAAATGGGTTGATCCACATTCACAGACTTATGTTATTGAAATCAATCACAATTTAATATAGAAGGTACTGCAAATTTTTCATCAGTTATGTAAATTTATCGTATATAGTTGGTAAACAAAGTGTAGATAGACATTAAACTCACCCACATACAGGTCGGCTTCTTTCGTCAGATTGAGGGTATTTGGAGACAAACCTCTAAACCTCTTATGTCATCCCTGATGAGTAAATAATGAAAGTCTGGAATTCAAATAGTATTTATTATTAGTTTTCAATAATTTGTAGAATTGATAATAATAATAATAATAATAATAATAATAATAGAATTGCACATTGGCTAGAATTAATTGTTTCATAACCCGAACACTAGTAATCCTAGACAATGGACCTTGCTTTGCTCTGAAAAAGTAGTTTCTCGAATGTTAATATATTATAAATATTAAAATTTTCTGAGTAAAATCTAATTTATAACTGATTAATTTGCTGGGAAATAGCAACGATTTAAGTTTACATGGCCATCACAACAAATACACCAAAATGATAACTACTAAGGATAGTGATTTTTTCCTCCAATTTAATGCCAGTTCCTTCACATTTACCATTAGATCTACAGGAAATAGAATAAGCATTTATTCTCCATAATTTATTGAAATATTCGAATAATGTTTATTTCAATAAACTTTAACACACATTTTAAATACTCAGCAAAAATTATCAATAATATCACATGATTTAAGGAATTTTCAAGAGCCATATTAAAAACTTAAAAAGTACTTTCATTGTTTTGAAAAGTATGATTCAAGCTCTTTTAAAGACGAGTATCAAATTTTAAGTAATTTCAAGGACCATAAGAATCTTTTAGTTACCTGTGTGCAGAAGCAGATGTTAAGAGAGGCAAGATGTCGCATTCGTTGCCAGAAGAAAAGACTCCAAAACTTTGTTCTACACTATTTACAGCCGGTGCAAAATTTTCATTCAATCTGTTTCATCATTTTCTCTGCCCAAGACTCGTTGATTTTCATCTACAATTTAGATGTCGAAACCAGATGATATCGTCCTTCCATGGAAGAAGTCTTTTTCTTTAATCTCCAACAATTTCATCTAAAAGGTTTTCAAGGATTTCATAATTTTCAATATCTTCCATCTTTTTTTGAAACTCCTCCACAATGGCATTTTTAATGGATTCAAAATCTAGGATTATCATTATTGAAGTTACGAGGATGACTGGGAAGAATTTTAAAACTGTTTCTGCTTTGTTATTTAGGAAATTTTTGATTTTGTTTCTAAGTGTTCTAGGTTCATGGTTCGCTGGAAAATTAGCTTCAATATCGTATGCATCCATGATTTCTGAATTTATGAAATTGATTGAAATTTTTTAATGGTTGCTATGGATATGGATTGGGTTTAATTAGGAAAACATTCTTTGTTCTTACAGTATAAAAAACTAGTTGACTTACCGTGCAACAGTACTCAAACTGCAATAACTACTTGAGGAATTCTTTTTGTCCTTTAGGTGAGCTTGTTTGCTCACTTGCCGTATGGTTTAGATCGCTCACTCGCCTCTAGTCTATCCTTAAGTTTTTTATTACCAATTTTCCCAAAACTTTAAATGAGAACAGCTGTTTATAAATTAATATTCCTAAGCGTGTTTTCATCTTTAAATAAATGTTTCCAAAAGAATAAAATAGTAACTCTGAAGACGTGAGGAGCGGAGCCCTATGGATATTGGGAGTACATGATGATTTTTTATGGAGTTTTCAATCAAGTGTATGTTTGTAGGGGTTTTGACTTAAGAGTCTTCATCACCCCTGCAAAAAGCGTCGAAAACATGCGTTCGTAGTCCCCTGTTTCGGACGACATTTTTTAACCGATTTTATTGACAGTGGTCTTAAACTGTTCAGGAAGAGTGCCCGCGTGTTTCTATTACCTCATAATAATAAAAAACGTACATTGAAGTACCTAAAAATACAGTTAAAAAAGGGAGAAATTACTTAATATTCAACAATTTTTTTAAATAGTTTTAAGAAACCATATCGAAAAAACGAGGTACAAGAGACACGCAGGCACTCTTTCTGAACAGTTTAAGACCACTTTCAATCAAATCGGTTAAGAAATGTCGTCCGAAACAGGGGACTACAAACGCATGTTTTGAGCAAAAACGGGGTCTGCGAGTTTGCCTGTTCGAGGCGCTACTAGCCTTTTCGCAAACGTCGTCGTTCTCACTAACACAAGCACACACACACAATCATTATCGCATTATAAATCACTCAGTGATGTTGGAGGACAACTTCCTCGTATTTATTTGAATACTTCTTTATTATCCATCTAAATGACAATTCAACTTTAGAACACCTGTGTCCATACAGTACTATGGTTCACTGACGATAGTTTTTTATGTAGGGAAAGACGATCAGAACATTGCGCAATACTGGTTTTTAAAGTACATAATACCGAAAACTAGTAATGTATAAGTGTATTTTGAACCCCTCACAGATGAGATTCAAATTTTAATCTTACAAACAAATAGCGTACACCATTCTTCAATTTTTCTAATAGCAGTGGTTACAAATAAATAGACTTATAACCTATTTTTTTAGACACCGGAAGTGCGCGAAATACGGTTCCGCTTGATACCACCTCACTGAAGTGAAGGAAATTCCTTTTATAAGACACACTACTGGACTTTCCACCGGACCGAGCATCGTACCGAGCATTACCGTTACCGTGCAGGGACGTAAACTTAATCCGAACATTTCGCCGAGCAAGACTTTGGACTGAGCATCGTACCGGACAAATCCACCGAGCGAGGTGAAGGAAATATAAGAGAGGGGTAGCGTGAGTGAGTGAGAGCGCCAGATGTTGGGGCGGAGAGGGGGGCGGCTTTCCATACCGAGCGTTCGGGGCGACGCTCGGTACGGCGTTCGGAGAAAAATTGGCCCTATATATATACTCTGACACACTTCCATACATCGGACTGTACACCGGAACAATCTTTTCTTTGATGTTTCGCCAAAAAACCGCCTCTAAAACGCTCATTACGATGCTCGGTCCGATGTACGGACCCCGGACACACTACCGGACTTCCTGTTTTTTTGACGGTACGATGCTAGGTCCGGTGAAAATTCAGGTAGTGTGTCGTCACCTTAAAAGGCAAATCCCTCACTCGTTCATCACTAATCCTCCAATTTTCCGTTACACAAGAGAGTTAAAATTTGGTACACTGATTTGTTCAGTCCCAAGTAGGATAACCTAATAATGAAGCAATTAAAACGCAAATAAATCTTTAGTTCTGTTGATAACTCTAGGAGGTAAAAAATATCTCATAAGAGCTGATTTCATCATCAACCGAAATATAGTTTGTTATAGTTGGTCTAATAAAAATACCGACATTTGCGTTTGAATTTTCAAAATTATTATGATCAACTGATTATAATTAATTACATTAATTATGTATTTTATTCTTAGACTCTGGGCCACTAAATCACTATTTTGAGACAGAGTCTCATTGACCACTATTCGATTAGAGCCTTCCATGGTCTGAGAGAAAAGCGGTAAGGTCGCACATGTAATTTCAAATTACAATTATTTTACACTGCTTTAGTTATGACATAAAAAAACCTTAAAAATAAAAGTGAAGCAATTAAGCTGTATAAATTTAACGAACTGTTGTAAAGAGCGCGGCACCGAAAAACACGCTGATGTTTCGAATTGCAAACACTGATGCTAGAAACGTAAATTAAAACAACTTCATGGTTCTAGTCAATTAGTAAACAAAATTGTAATTTTAATTAGGCTATTGAATTTAATATATTACAAGTTACTAGTTTAATATATACGTAAATACTATAAAATCAATAATATTTTAAAATGTGTTTTTGTATATGAAATTTTTCAAAAGAATGATTGTTTTTTCGATTGCAAAGGCAATTTCCGCACCTAATATATCGCCCGATGGAGAGTTTATTTAATTGACAACTCTAAAATAAACAAAAACTTTATTGCTGTAGGACAATACATGCACTGTATTGCATAGCATACGTCAGAATAGTGTGATTTGCACAGGATATTAGGTTTGAAACAAAAAAAAATATATTGCATATTAGTACCAGGGCAGCCAGTGTTAAAATTTACTAGATTCACTCAGAGAGGACTCAAGCCTATGTCTCCCCTGAGTTGTGATTCTTGCACACGTCCACCGAGTAAAACACGTTTGACACTACAAAGCGTCGATTCCAATGTAATATAATAATTGAAGACCATAATTAATTTTAATTGCTGCTAAATTTTAATCGGCTGTAATGAATAGGAAGAGTTCGAGCCTAATAATTTGAAATACTCTTCAAATGTAGACAGGACAACGCTGCAACCGTACCGGACTGGCTGAACTCTCATTGTAGCGAGTCTGCGCGTGCGTGTGTTGGATGTCGCAGTCCGATGTTTTTAGAAATGTACCCGCGCCTCTCCCCTCGCCCTAGTTGGGCGCACCTGACTGTACTAGGACAGTTGTAATGGAAATCAGAGTGTACGATGGATGTTTTGCCAAAGGTGATGAAGACTCTTAATGCTTAAGCCGCATCCGCTCTGGGCGAACATTCGTGGCGAACTTGTTCGGGGAACACAAAAAATCAACAAACATTCTTAACGAACAATTAACCGGCCATATGATTTACATTCTAAAAGGTTAGCAACGAACAAACAAATGTTCGGAAGAACTTTGTTCGGCGAACAGGCTCGGCCAGTGCGGATGCGGCTTTAAATAACTAATGTAACAAGTTATGTAAAAATACTTATTTAATACAAAAAAATTATTACTTAAATTGTTAATCCATAAAAGAAAATATAGTATTTAATTGTATACATGTATACACATAAATTATTACCATTAATTACACATAATCACATTAAGTATAAATACAATTAGTTTTAAGAACAACAATAAAATGTGCATAGCGAGAGGTACATGTCTCAAAGAATGATCTGTTTATAAATCAATACAATGTAAACATTAATATGACAAATACATAAATTCAGCTAATCAGCTGATAATGTTCAGACACCTCTTTCTATTCTAGTCCGGGGCCGTTATGACAATATAAGGGTCCAATCGGACTAAATTAATAACAAAGAAAAACCACTTGGGACGTGTTTGGCATGGTCCCCAGGGGCCTGTTTCATAAAAAGTGACAGGTTTGACAGTTCTGACAATTTGACAAATTTGTCAGGAAAAAATTAATTATTTGTAAATTATACTATTCGACAGGTGACAATTTTAAAATTGTAAATTTTTACATGTTTTATATATTTTTTAAACAAGTTGACAATTGTCACAAAAACACATTTTAAGCAAAGTGTGTCAGAAACTTTAATCTTGCCAAGACATTTTGACATATTTATAAAACACATTTGAGCATAAAATTGTAAATTTTAAAACTTGTATGAAACAAAAATTTGCAGAATTGTAGATATGTCAAATGTACCTGTCACCTATCACACCTGTGTCACTTTTTATGAAACAGGCTCCAGATCATTTTATAAAAATTCGACTTTTTCCTTTTCCACTTTGGCATTTTCCGCCATCTTGGAAAATGGCGGCTAATACATTAAGTCATTATGTAAGCTTTCATATAAAAATCAATTGTACGATAATCGTTCGGTGTAAAAACCTCAAACAAGATTTATCCTACTCTCAATAAGATTTCCTACAAGAGAATGTGATATTTATTGATGGTTTCTTACAATCCAGGGTCAATATTGGAACATAAACTTGAAATTTGACAGAATTTTCATGTTATATCTGAGAATCTTCCTAGTTTACTTCGATTGTATTGAAAATATGAAGTTTATACCTGCAAAACATTCGTAGTCAATAAAATTGTTCATCTTGTCATGTATAATGTTTACACATTTCTCTTAAAACAAATGCTCCCGAATATATTAAATTTTAACTTTATTGTAGTTAGCGACAGGCAACATAAGAATTAAAATTTGGGTGTGCAAGTAAAAATAATAAATTTAGGCAATTTTTGTTTTTTTTCAATAAATGCGGTCTTGAGACATATCATTGTAAAGCTTAGCTTATTTCAAACAAGTATTTTTGAATCAAGAGTCAATTATGACAAAAAATAAAAGAATTACAGTGTAAGTATTAATAATAGGGGAGAGTAGGGTAATCGTGCGCGGCGGGTAAAGGTGCGCATTGCAGTTTCTTATAAATGAAATAAGTTAAAAAGCTCTAGTATGTGCTGCAGCCTAGCGGGGGACTCAACAACTAATACCCGACCTCGTGGTTTTCGATACTGAAATTTTTGAGGTTATGAGAGGCCAAAATCTAAAAGTCGTGTGTGTCATGTTAATTTTGCGCCTCAGAAAATAGTAAGGTTAGGGCAGATCTTTAGATAACTTACTACTTATTTAGTATTACAATTAATGGTAGTTTAATTATCGTTTGAACCAATTAATTTATGGTTTCATCCCTTCTTAAGATAGTGAGAAAATAAAATACTTTCGAATGCAATATCGGGTAATGGTGCGCGGCAGTGGGCACCATGTAGTTATAGGTAAGAAAAAAAATTACTTCCCTTTTCACATTCTTGTTTACAGATGCTCATAACCTGTTCGTCCTGGAGTCATGCAGACAGCTCAGGTGCAGACACAGCAGAAAATTAGCCTACGTGTGTTAATTTTGCATTAACCCTTGAACAATTTTGTAATTTTAATCAAAACTTTTGTTAAGTGTATTGTAAAGCTCAAAGAAAGTATTGTTTAGCTTTAAGACATTCCATATGTTATATTGATATTGAATTTATATTAGTGAAACACATTTATTCTAATTATTTCAACCCATACGTCCCTGCGCACAATTACCCACCCCCATGCGCACAATTACCCGATGGGTAGGAAAATCGTGCGCAAGTGCATATTCTTATATAATGGTGTATATTTAATCAATGTTAATATATATGATAATGATAATTTTTTATAAGAAACTACATTAAATACCAAAGAGTTTGACACATGTATTGGTAATTTTTGCCCGCATATTTTCTGGGAAGAATTTTTTCCCTTAGGTGCGCACCATTACCCTTCTTTCCCCTAAAGGTCCCAAATGAAATAGTTATAACTTATAATATAATAATTTTAAATTAATACACAATAACCAGTATTTTTAAAGGGTTATATATTTAATATTTAGAAATTATTTTAAAATATTTGTTATTGTGTAGGCCTATTCATTTAAAATTATTATAATTTACCAATATTGAAGCTCTTCATGAATAATAAAAAATAGGTATGCCTTGCAAAATAATACTGTAAGACCAGCATAAATAAATAGATAATCGTTGAAATATAATCTTAGGCCTAGTGATTGGTGGGTAAAAGGTTTATTTATGAAACAAAAAAACATCAACTCGATCAGTGAATATGCCTACTTGATTATAAATAAGTTAAAGTAACATAATGTTTAAATTATTAGCAAAACATCTGGATTATAATGTGGTACAATCACAGCTTAGGAAGTTACAACGTTGTTAACACGCGCAACCCCACATGGTGAAGGTAATACGCATACACGTCAATTTCTAGAAGAATGTATGCTTTTCCTTAACCCTCTTCTTTTCTTACATAAACTTTTAATTTAGATAAATTAACTCGGGTTTTTTAGCTCTATTAAGATGTTTTAATGTCAGGCGATAAACTAACCCTGTTGCTGTCAGCCATCTTTCCATTGTTTTCAAGATACAGTTGTGTTGACGCTCGCGTCGTCAAAAAATCAGCAGAATGACCAACTTTCAACAGCTAAAATTCCCTAGTAAATATTCGTTTTGGAGGTCTTTTTCCTCTCAGAAATCTGTATCAAGACCTTTACAACGTTGTTATGGCCACCTCTTCAATTGCAGCATTTAGCGGTATTGCCTCCTCACAATATACAATTTCCTCACAATCTCATTACAGCTACATCAACACCATTATTACACCCATTAAAGACAATTTTCTTTCTTCCTCAATGGACTACCATGTGTTTTACCTATCGTGGCATTTCATGAGGAAACTAGACCAGATTTCGCGAACGGGAAATTACAGTTTGTAGTCTCCTCGGTTGGCTGCACTGGAGATGTTATCCGTGATCAGCTGATGGTTCCTTGTAACAGCTGATAATGACGTGAAAGTGGCGCGCCCGCGCAGCTGACTGAGTCCTAAACTCCATTGTTGCGCGATTCGGGTTGGGAACTTTTATGCTGCTAATTTGAGATGATACATACTGTAATTATAGTATCTCTTTCGTAATTTTGAACTATCATGGGACACACAAAAGGAGTAATCCAAGGTTCGTGCGAAACGTGTTTTACTACTGTGTGAGATAGGAGAGGTTTATAGAACTTGGATCTAAAATGCTTTTTTATGGTAGATACTGACATAAGTTAAACAAGGCTTATCTATTTAAATACTCGTTGGGTTTACTTGTAACCCTTCATGGGCTGTCTCCAGTTGCTGTCCCAAAATATGCAATACATTATGAATTTCGGCCCCACTTGGAACAGCCCAAGGGAATTTCAAATAAAATGTTATTGCAAGAGAGAACAATGCCGCTATACCGACCTCAAATGGACGCCCAACATATAAATAGCAGGCAGACAAACTGTGCACTAAAAGCATATCACCGAAATATCTCAATTAAATAAATCACGACATATTTGATTATGAGATCTACAATGACAGTTTTACATGACAGTTTCATTTGTGACTTCCTCTAGGGGTCGTCCTCCATGTTGTACACGTGCTGAAAAAATGGCAACATGGATTTTTTCCTTCTACTAGATGTCCCTAATAATAATAAGAAGTTAAATTATGTTAGACTTTCAGTGCATTACTCGACCTGTTTAGCACCTGAACTATAGGCCTTATCTCGTTTGGTATTACGCATCGTGGTGGATGTGGATGATAGTGGAAGTGACACCCGTACGCGCACGCACCCACACACACACTCACACACTCACGCTCCCATTCACGGCTGTGACGACCTTGTCCCATAATGCGGGACCGGTATAGGGTTCGAACCGGTAGGTGTTCTTTCTTGGGACCGGATTGAACATAATTATATGCCAGGTTTCCTCAAGACTGCATTCACAAATATTCTAGTACAGTACTGTATTTTGTGTTTATGGGGTGGAACTTTTACAACTCCATAGCATTCCAGTGAAATTTTATATTAAACAGCATTTTATTTAAATGTTACGGTATACTTATAATTCAAAATTTCTAATGTACTACAGTCCAAAAGAAAAATTAAAAGCTTCACGGTAGAGAAGTTAGGACTGTCAGAATTCATTATATTAATATATTTAATGTACACGAGGGTGCGGTCCTGCTTTTGGAGCTACAAGACCTTTACATGAAACAAATTTTAAAAGTAAAATGAAATGGGGTGTATGATACAAATTTTCTTACTTTAACCAAAGTGAAAATAATTCTTCTTCCATCATAGTTCGGTCCCCCGGCACAATATAAGCTACAGTGCAGTTCTTCACGTAGGCTACACCACCTGACAGTGTACATCACCAAATCCGGAACGCTTTCACTTGAACAAAAAGTACCGCGTTTTCGCCGCCGGCAATTTTGAGATTACGTGGACCACAGTGGCCTTTATTTGCAATGTTTTTCCAACTCGGCGCTTGTTTGACACCAAGTGAATATTTTAATATTCATGAGTATTGGGTTTTATGATTTCCTAAATAGATTGGACTAAGCATACCTCTTATGACAATGTTAATGTCTACGGTATCGTCAATTAATTGATTGTTCAACAGTCCATCACAAATAGAGTTCTCGAACGAATTATTTGACCTTGGAAATAGGGAATTTATCACAGGATGCTGGGAAAAATAACTCTAAAACTTTTAGATCAATACTTATTTAATACGCTATAAGCTGGTTTTGTTGTTGTTGAGAACTCCTCCTACAATTCTCAACCGATTTTCAAGTTTTTTTTGTGTCGTTTAATAGGGCTTAGTCTGTTGTAGTTGTCTCCGCCAACAATTTTATGAGAATCGGACTTAAGGCTGTGCAAGGGCTAGTAGGGACAAACTTCTGCCGGTAGAATGCAGCACTGTCACTCAAAAAAGAGAAAGTGGTTGGCCCGTGCGCGTGCGAGTGCTCCAATGAATGTGTGCCTGACCAACCCCTCTGCATCCCATGACCACTGAAGCGTAAAGGGACTCACAACTCGCTCCCTCTCATTCTCTCTCTCTCTCTCTCTCACCCCTCTTTGTCGAGCGCTGGCCTTTCTCAAGTTTTACAAATTTCAGTGGTTGGCGTATCTTGGCTGCCGTGAGCCGAGCCGATTGTTTTTCAAACGCTAGCAAAATTCGCACGGCCTGTCTGCCACGCCTCGCACTGGAGGTGTGCTCAAGCGGTAAAACACTACCGACAATTACTCATACAGATAACACTAAAAAACTTATATTAGTGGCACCAAATACAGTTATATTTAAAAAAATTTCGGTCTTCCATATATTGAATAATCACAAAAGTAATTTATAAAAAATAAAACAACAATTTTATTTAGTTTGTCAAATTAAATTGTTGCATAAAACTTTAAAAACGAAATGTTATTCCAACCCATAATAATATTATTCGTAGTTTTCATCAAGGGCGACTAAAATAAAACAATTCTTGATTTTTTTTTAAATAATTTCATTCAATATAAATAATCATGTATGTGACAATTTGAAACCTAAATTGACTCAAAGGCCTTAAATTGACACTCATGTTTTAATAATTAAAATGCTAAACAGATCAATCAAATTAAAAACTGCAAATAAACATTTGAAATTTTTTTAATTGTTAAAAACTTATGTATTTAAAAGTTCTAAATAAGATAAATAATTCCCTTCTTCATGGACCTCCCTGTTTATAAACAATTGATTGGCCGCTTAATTGGAAAATATTACGAATAGTACCAGCAGAAATCAAATAGTATTAACAAAATTAAACTATTATTGAAAAATTGTTCAATAAAATTCCTATATTTTCTTTGGTTGATTCTACAAAGAACTTTAAAACATGCCGGTTCGTAGGCCATACTTCCGTACACTACGCATGTATCACATTGTACACATTAAGGACAACAAATATTTTTAACAATATTTAGCAAATATTATTAACAAATACATTTTTAATTTAGTTTCAATGAATGAATATGCACAGCTTAACTTCTGGAAAGTATTTCACTAAGAGTCTATAAAAAGGTTTTAAGACAAAACAGCTTTGTGGCTTTGTATTTAATAGTTATGCCCGATATCAAATATATATTTTTTATAAAAAATGTTTCTTTTGGGGAATATATTTTTCAAAGTTCATCGACATAATATTTCACATTTATTCCTGACATAAAGCTACACCAACGTAGTCAGGACTTGTTTCTTTTTCTTTCTGGTCCGCATTAAGACATAATAATTAACTAAATCGAATGATATACATAGGCCTATATATTTGATACACAACTGACGTGGTTCTTTGATTTGGATTTTATTTAATTTTAAACTAAAGAGCTCTAGGAAATTTTCAAAATTGCAAAAATTTTATGTTATCCATACATCTTGTGTTCTGCGAATAATAAGAAAACCTACCTACCGCAAATTTATCGGATACCTTCGGCCTGCAAATTCCAAAAGGTAAAGGCGCATACCGAAATACCGTTCCCTAAGAATCGGGTACCCTTGCTAATTCTCGTACACCCCCAAACAGCTACTTTGTAAAGGTTGTCGAGCTGGCGTTTACAACATCCGTTGCAAGAAAAACCAATCATTTCCCGAGAATTTATAATGTAAAAATACATAGCCTACTTTGTGTACATTGGTAATATTGTTTGGTTCATTTTTAAATCCTCGATAACCCGAATGAGACCAAGGTGCGCTCTACCCATCTGCCGCGTGCGGATGCAAGGGTTTAGAATCTTCGTGTTTGTCGCCCCAGTTGTAAACAGATTTAAAATATTTTGGTGTCATTCTTTTCGTAATATAATTTTGTACTCCGCTAACGTCTTAAAATTTCGATATTAATTTAAATTACTAAGCAGGGTGCTTGCTAATAATGTTGAAATTAGCGTTTTTGTATCAAGTTTTAACGTATTAAAAACAATTTTTAAGAAAAAAATTAGACGATACACGAGTACAATATAATCTTAAGAACAAGAATCTGCAATAAGATTGGTAAAGTTTATAGATAACGATGCAAGAAGGGAGATGCCAAAGGTCTGCAATTTCAAAAACATCGTTATTAGACCACCGATCGATTTCGCACTGAAACCAAAAAAAAGCATTAAAGTAACAAAATTTAAAATCACCCGTCATATATTTTCATAAATGTGAGTTTCCGCGTATATAGCGGCAGTTAAAAGGGGGCGCCGGAATTCTACCCCCAGAAAAAGTACCCCCATGAAAAAACCCTACGTCACTTTGACGTCACAGGTATGGGGGTAGTTTTCCGGCCGCGAACTTTTTGAAGAGAATACATTATACTCTACTTCGTTCGATGGTTACGCATTTGTATAATTTATTTTTATAATGAACAATTTAAGCCGTGTTTTGAAAGTGTACCAGGGGTGGAAAACTACCCCCGGAATTCTACCCCCGGAAAACTACCCCCAATGGACTAGACCGGGAATCCTTCACCAGGAAAAGTACTCCCACGTACACAATCTCTTAAGTATTTAACTATTGTTATTTTATGTACATGTTCTGGTATTTAAATTTTCTTATTGTAAAATAATGATTTGTTAAGTTTATATTAATACAAATTTGCTCTTCGGGTGATCTCGTTCTCTACCCTCACTCGCCATCAGGTTCTACAATATGATTTAGTTTTTATATTACCAATCTTCCCTTAATCCTTTACAGGCTTTTAGCTGCTGTGTGTTTTATTGACATCAAATATATTACCGTACCATGATATACTTTGATATTGGGTTTATAATTTTCAGTAGCCTACCTGGGGACCGAGCATTAGTTCGGTAAACTTAAACAGTAGACCTCATATTTTTTATGGTAATATAATTTACATACAGTGCGCTATAAAGCCCAGTGCAAAAAGGCGTATTTCTTGTTCAAGACGAACTCGTTCGCTTCGATCACTCAACTTTCAGACTGTTTCAATGTAGGCCTACGGGTGCTGCACACTCATACATATTTCTTGTGTATCAGTTTTACAATATTATTGGTAACAGTTGTTTTTAATCAGTTTACTTAAGAACTGTTACTTTTTAACAAGGTATAAGGATTTTGGCTTAGAAATATAACAGCTGATAAAAGTTACTGAAAGACACTATAATTAATTGGAAACATTATTTAAGGAAATCTGATTCTCGTACATGTTGTCACTAGTTTAAATGTTTTGTTTTGTTTAAATCACTCCCCCGCCCCAATATTAAATTAGGCTATGCCTAATGCCCTAATTTAACCGTCCTGAAAGTCGGTAATTCAACATGTGTTTTAACAAATATAGGCCTACACGAGAGTGCAGCACCCGTAGCCCTACATTGAAACAGTCTGAAAGCACAGAAAAAGGAAGCAGAAAGGAGAGTGAGCGAAGAGAACGAACTCATCTTGAACAAGAATAAAGCCTTTTAGCACTGGGCTTTTTATTGCACTGTCTGTAAATTATATTAATATAAAAAATATTACTGTTTAAGATTACCGAGCTAATGCTCGGTCCCCAGGTAGGCTACTGAAAATTAAAAACCCAATATCAAAGTATATCATGGTACGGTAATATATTTGATGTCAATAAAACACACAGCTAAAAAAAGCCTGTAAAGGATTAAGGGAAGATTGGTAATATAAAACTAAAGCATATTATAGAACCTGCGGGCGAGTGAGGGCAGTGAACGAGATCACCCGAAGGGCAGGTTTGTATTAATATAAACTTAACACATCATTATTTTATAATAGAAATGTTTTAAATACCAGAACACGTACATTAGGCTTAAATAGCAATTGTTCAATAGTTAAGAAATTTTGTAAGTGGGAGTACTTTTCCGGGTGTAGGATTCCCGGTCTAGTCCATTGGGGGTAGTTTTGCTGGGGGTAGTTTTGCTGGGGGTAGTATTCCGGGGGTAGAAATCCGGCTGGTGTTTGGTTTGCTATAATGTTAATTTAGAGCAACCAAATTAAATAATAATGTATTTATAAAACTGGGGGCACTTTTCCGGCCGCGAGCAAAACTCCATGCCACTTTAAGCTCCGCCCCTCGTGACGTCAAAATGACGTAGCGTTTTTTTCATGGGGGTACTTTTCCTGGGGGTAGAATTCCGCTACCCCGTTAAAAGTCTCGCTCGACGATTTTGACGCCGAGGTAGAGCGCATCTTTAAAGTAAGGGCGCTATCCACAAATTAATTTGAAATTTTTCCCATTAGAATAACATTGAGATTGGTTTGAGAATTTTAAACATCTGTTAACGTACACCTGTAGTTTTTTGTGATCACCGATATTCACAATATTGGATTGGTCGTATCTAATTGATTTAGAATTAAATGCAACTTTTGTATTGTATCAAAATAAATTGCTCGATGTCAAGCAACACATGCACTAGTTAATATTTAAACTGTTAAAACTTCTAAAACCGCTTAGAACTCTAAAACTCCTCTATATTATTATGAAATCCCAATGAATATATTCTGGTTCTATTTTATAAATGACACCTTCCTTTGGTTTAGATTTGTCCCACTAGCGTCATACCTGATGCGTATTTTTAAACCTACCCTGATGTTGTAATGAATAATTACTCACAAAATGCCCTGGAAATTCGCTGATACGCAGGTGTGCTGCAACTAGTTAGTGGTATTTATTTCAATAACATTAAAATGCAAATTTTCGAACAAACCTTGAGTCTTATTAGCTTTACGGCCTACTGTACTGAGCAACTTGATTGTTTTTCACTCATTTCAGTTTTATTTCAAATAGATTCTTTCCCGATACATTTGCGTAATAATCAATAAAAGGTCTATAATCTGCAATCATGGCAATTCTTTTGAAGACGCCGCCGGATGTATTGAGACCGGTTTTGATCCGACTTAGCAAATCATTACATGTCCTTATTTGCCTGAAGTAACTCTCGAGAGTTGAAGAATCTTTTGTTTCAATGATATAACCATTGATTAGTATTAAGGCTGCGGTCTACCCCAACCAAAACAAAAACAACAACAATGCCGAATATGCCGCCTCGCGGCCGTAGCGCGAGACAAGTTTTATAGATGCAGAGGTTTACGGGGATCGTGTTTCAGAATTAACCAATTAAGATAGAGATTGACTCTTAACTTTTTCTACAAGTACAAAACAGGATCTCGTCGGCTATCTTTTTAGAATTTTTGAATAAAATTTCTAATTTCAGTTATAATTGTGTAAAATTATCTGTTTTTGAGTTTTATAGATGCAGAGGTTTACGGGGATCGTGTTTTAGAAATAACCAATTAAGATAGAGATTGGCTCTTAACTTTTTCTAAAATTATAAAAAAGGATCTAGTCGGCTATCTTTTTAGAATTTTAAAATAAAATTTCTAATTTCAGCTATACCGGTCTAAAATCATCTGTTTTTCTCGATTTTTAACTGAAGTTTTGTCTTGGTTTTAATGAACTAATTACAAAATTGTAACAGACGAAAACTAGTACCGTTATTCTTCTTTAATATGACACCTTATTTATACCTCTAGGCTTAATTTGTCAGAAGATAACACGATTCTAAAAAACCCTTGCATTTGGGTGCGCGCCAGGGGTAGACCGCAGCCTTAATGATCACGTACATAAGTAACTAGCTGACTTACCCGTGCTTCGCAACGGTAGAACGGTAATCTGCTCAAATAGCAATGCCAACCTGAGGAATTTTTACACTTCAGATGAGCTCGTTCGCTGCGTTCACTCGCTATCACGTTTAGCTCGTTCGCTACGCTCACTCGCTTTAAGTCTATAATAGAGAGTTTTTGCAACATACGGTAAATCTTACGGTAAACGCTAAACGCTATTTTTTAATTGGCAAATTTACGTATATTACGTTAAACCGGATAGTTGAACTGTATGAAAGATGTCTAATGGTTACTTTTGATTACTTTTCAACGAGCTTTTGTACCTTCAAGCAGCAAAAGTAGCTAAACAAGCCATTATTTAAATAGCGTATAGCGTATACCGTATTCATTTACCGTATGTGCAAAAACTCTCTAATATCCTTTAGTTGTTTATTACCAATCTTCCCTTAATACTTAAAATGAGAACAGTTGTTTATGATTAAATAAATTGCAGACAAGTACTGTAATTTCAAATAGTTCTCATCTGCGAAAATGTAAACAAACCCCAAAACAATAATTATTCTTCCTATACGAACTCCATGCTAACTTTGACCTTCTGTGGTGCGGAGACCATTGGGAATTTTGTAAAATCGCTTCTTATTGTCTGCCTACACTATGAAAGGAATATGTATGCAAAATCTCATGCTTCTAGGTGCTATGGTTTGGCCTGTGCGTTGATCGGAATTTCGCATTTATATATAGGGATGTAAACGCAATTTAATAACTGGGGTCCATTATTAATTTGATCTTTAAAAAAGTCGAACATTTTGTAAAGCGATCAAATAGTAGGTAGATTAAATGGCGGACACCCCTTGTTGGGCTTAAAAATTATCATAGCGAATGATTGGTTGATATGTTGTCCAATTAAATTCAAATTTGGCATGAAAATTTCTTTTTAAATCGTTAAACAATTAATTTCGGCAAAACCAACAATCGCAAAACTCTAATTCCCCTTCGAAAATTAAATTTTATCCAAAACGTTTCGTGAAATGCATGTTTCTATAAATTGCAAAACCTAAGTTGATCATGAGATTTTACAAACTTTGTCCCCCAAGCAATTTACAAATTAATTGGCAATTTATTGACCAATGATGAGTTTACATATTCAAAGCAAAATTAATTGAATGTAGCAATGGTAAAAAAACTGATAGGCCTATAGCTTTGTATATTTGTAAGCAAGATAAAATGTCTTTTTTCAACTATTTGTTTTGAAATATACCTAGCTAAGACTTTTATGAGTGTCCGAAGTTAGAAAAATATTTGAATTTATTTTGGTAATTAGTAATTGCTGAGATCGTATTTTTGTTCCGTCCATGAACGGATTGAACAATAATTTATATAGCTTTCTTCGTGACATTCGAATTAAGCTATTTACTTCTTGATGATTATTCATCGACGGAAATACATTCACAACACTGGCATTTCCTTATGGACAGCAGACAAATATTTCTCGCTCTGTCTGAAACGAAAATCAAAATCCTGAGCTAAATATAAAACTCTAGCCATATGTGGATAAACAAAGTGCAAGCCAAACTCGCGCAGATTCTTACTCATTGGTTTCCAAACCAAATATCCATCAAGGATGCATTTTATTTACTTTGTATGCAAGTGCGCCGTCGTATTAACCCGTGGATGTTTTATGCGTTCGTGAAATATTATCATATTTATTATTAGATTTTTAAATATCACGTTTTGTTCATTTCTGCGCATTAGCTTTTAGGAACTTTTTATCTGAGAAAGAGAAATGCTGACAACGGTACATTAGTTACTACTTTAAGTACATTGGTGTATTGGTGTTAATTTCTGATCATATACGAAATAACGGGATTTTTAGAGCGATCAATGGTATTCTATTTTTATATTTTTAATTAAATTTTGAGGCAATTTTAAAGTGTTCAAAACAGTTCAATGAATAAACATTGTATGGCTAATTTAAAGTCTAAATCGTCTTATATTAACTGATATAGTAAAGAAAATAAACAAGAAAACATAAAACTGTGCTTATGTTATATCCGTGGGAGTTCAATGTGTTGTAGCCCTTTTTCAATAATTAATTAAATGTGAAGTATTACAGGAAGTACTGTATTATAAAGTAAGTAGTTTTAAGTTAGCTTAATAATAAAACAAGTGCGTTAATTTTCACTTTGACATTGTCGTAGGATTTTTATCTGGTTTGAAAATACAGTAATTTTACAAAGCATTAAAAATGGTGTCAATGGTATTCATGTGGAAAAAATTCTTTTAGTATTCCGTTAAAATTCATTAATTACTCAGGTCTGCTGCAACTAACTGCTGATGATTGTCTTTCACAATCTGACTTTGACTGGCAGCCCAGATTGATGCGTCAACAGGTTCGGTTGCCTCATGGGGCTCAGGTTACAAAGGTTGCCGAGGCAGGAAACCATTCAAGACAAGCACATGCACAGTAGATCTTTCGCACCGGCGCGGCGCACCGAAACTGCGATCCTGGCACAGCGGCCCATCAGCAAGCAGGTAGCGGAGGGTCCAGCGGGGATTCCAGCGTCCGGTGTAGGCTAATGTCTCTAGAATGTTTCGCCGTCAGACGTGTCGCTCAAGTCACTTTTCAACTAATGCCAATGAACTGGGACTTCCAAGTTGTACTAAACTCGCACATACCACCCCCTTAAGAGTCATCTTCACCCCTGGGCCAGTAGCCCATTGTTGCGCAGTCGGCAATGTTAAATCGGCTTTTAATGCAAAACATGGTATTTGATTCCCCTATTTCGGACGCCGTTTTTCAACAGATTTTCTTTAAACTTGGTAAGTGTTTAGTTGAATAGTTATATTAGGTCCCTCATACCTCGAAATTTTGAAAATGTTACAAAAATTACTAAGGAATATCGAGTTACTTTGCGACGTCACAGAGAGTAATATTTGTTAAATTTTCAAAATTTCGAGGAATGAGGGACCTAATTTAACTATTCAACTAAACACTTACCAAGTTTAAAGAAAATCGGTTGAAAAAGGGCGTCCGAAACAGGGGAATGAAATACCGTACTATGTTTTGCATAAAAAACCGTATAGTTAAAATTGCCGACTGCGCAACAATGGGCTACCGGCCCAGGGGTGAAGATGATTCTTAACCTGGACCAATAAACGAAGACTTTCAGGGTGTACATTCCTTCTTTATTTTACCCCACAAATATATCAGTCATTCTCAGTTTGAGAGGTTTGAGAGCAAGAGCAGCAGTATCGTCTTACGTACAGTATCGTCCCGGGGGCGGCCTTCGTGCCAGGATCGCAGTTTCGGCGTCTGCCTGGGGTCGCCCTTGGGGTAAGGATCGCAGTTTCGGTGTCTACCTGGATTTTGGATCGCAGTTTCGGTGCGCCCTTTCGCACTCGTAGTGAGTCATAGATCATTGTTTTATACAGTCTATAGACTGAGTCATCGCCATGCCACATCAAATAAACATATTAAAATTAAAATATACTGTATTTGTGATAAACATTATGGAAGATATCGATACATTTTTGTGTGTTATTACGACAACATGCCTCTGAATGAATTGTCTGTATAGTTCTCTCGATACTAAAGACAGCTTCACTTGTGGTTTGGAGTAGAAAGGCTAGAGAAAATCGTTGGTGAATTTTTTACAACAAAATTATACTATATTCCCTTTTTGTGGACACAAAATTCAAATAATTTAATCATAATCTAAGCTTTTTCATCAACTATTTATTTTATTCAATACTGTTTATGATTTCTGTAAAAGTGAGAGTTAACTTTCTCAGCAGTAAAAAAACCATCACTTTAATGGCTGCTGTTTCTTCACGAACAATTAATGTCATTTGATGCAAATTGAAAAGATACCATAAATTTTTTCTATTCCTGAAACTTCTACCTCTCACTTGTGTGGTTATACGGTTGCACCGTCTTCTTCGGTCTCTCGGTACGAATTAACCGTACGCGTGGTTTCAAAATTTGTCAAACACCAATCTCCTTTGTTTAAGTAAATGCTCTTTGCTGCTAATTGGAGCATACATTACTTAAATAGGGTGAACTGGCAATAATAGTCTTCAGATTTACCCCAGTTTTGTCATTTTAGTACATGAACAGTTTTGAGTCGTATCAGACCCCAGGCACACAACACATAAACGTTGTTTAATGCAGTTAGATGGTATAGTACTTTAGATTAGATACTTTATTTGAGACGCCGACCCATTCTGATGCGTATTGAGCGTGAGTTAATGAATCATATGAGGTTTACCTTTGTCACTGACAAAGACAAGCTCATTCATTCGTCAGGATCTTTAATTTCCTAATGACTGGGACAGTGGTGACGTCCTGTAATCCAGCTACTTGGAGATCACGAATTGTGGATAGTTATAAGCGATCGCTTGTGGATGCGATATTCCCTGGTGGGGATTAACGACCGCACTAGTGAATACTAGTTCATCCATAAAGACCATCCTCATAATTAGACCAATTCGTATCTGAGGTTAAAATTGTAGTTCGGATTCCACGTTAAACTGTAGGTCCCTAGATGCCATTGGCTATTGGGCTATTAATTAACAGTCCTGCCTAAGGAGAATGTCGGCCTTAGTCAGTAAATAGACTACAAGATCGCGCCACAATCATCCTACACCCATCTCTCATTCATATTCAGGTTAAAATACCCACTTTGTGAGGTCCCTGTCTCAAAATAGTGATATATAGTGAACAAATACAGCTAGTTCCAGTTTCAACCCTCAAAAAGCTAATATAACTTTTATCTTTATCCATCGTACCGACAACTCTTGGATTCCAAGTGAGAATCCGACGTTGTCCTGACGTTGTCCCTGACAGTTTTCTCTATCCATGGTAAGCTTGTGAAGTTTGTCCTGACGTTGTCCGTGGTGTTGCAGACAGCGGCGCGGTGGCGGCGATGCGGACGGAGCCGGTGACGGCGGAGATGGAGTACGAGAAGAACCCGGAGCTCAAGAAGGAGGACATCGCAGAGCTAAGGAGCTGGATGAAGAGCCAGCCACACCTGCCCATCGTCAACGGTCAGTTTTGGAACTTGAATGGTCTTCTAAAATAAATTAAAATCTTCAATAGTTGAGCTAATCTTCAGTTTTTAATAATATCGATGAGTTGTAAAATTTTGTTGGATTGCGATGGGTAAGCTAATGTTCAGACTTGGATTGATATGATAACATTCATTTTGGAAATTCAACTGTTAGGTAGCGTTCTTTTTGGTCTGTGCTAACTTCTTTTCGGTAAGCTAACTTTCAGTTTGGACTTTGAACGTTGAGCCAAAATCAAGTTTGTACTTCGAACGCCAATCCAACATTCAGTTAGGTCCTTGAATGTTGAGACAACATTCCGCTTTTAAAGTGAACGTTTAGCCAAAATTAAGTTTGGAAATTAAACATTGAGCATACCTTAAGTTTGGACATCGAACGTTGAGCCAAGCCAACATTCGGTTTGGACTTTGATCGTAGAGCGAACACTAAGTTTAGAGACCTTTGACATTCAACATTGTATCGAGAACGTTTAACAACATTCAATTTTTACAAGGAACATTCAGGTTTTGATTAATTGTCTTCAAAACCCAACATTTAATATTCGTTCTGAAAGAAGAGCTAATAATATTTAACAGAAAATTAACCACACAAACTCGAACTCGAGCTAGTGTTTCAGTTTTTGTCTGTTTCCAGTTATTTTAAAGTTCTGGTGTAGTTATAAAAGTTTGGTGATGTACCAACCAAAGTGGTGTTTTAGTAGTGAATATGATGATCAAATTAATTGATTGAAAAATTAATTAATCTAAAATGTGTCCTTCATCTATTTCTTCTGCTGATAAATACTTCACTATTTGCTTTCTACCACTAATTTTGCAAATAGCATCAATACCACTCCTTTCGCCACCAAAGACAACCCAGTCACTGATCTAAAATCGCAACGAATAGTTCCCAGCGATCATCGCTCTAGCAATCGTTGCTGTAGCGACCATCGTTAAGCGATAGAGATGACGACGCCTCTGGAAAAATAGGCCTTTTATGTGACTGTAGCTCCTTCAATACAATCGCTGCACTCTATCATACTTGCATGCCTCACTCATTGCAGCCGATGAAATCAGTCGTTATCAGGCCTCTGATGGGAGCGGACGCTTATCGCTACACAGGAAACTAGTACCGGTTCATGTACAATTCTGTATTCGGCGTGTCTATTTAAGGCTAATTATAGTGTTTTATTTTCAATATGTCGAACAAGTGTGAAAAGTGTAATTTAGATATTGTAACTCCTAAAGACGGGTTTAAGTGTTGTGACTGTGGTGAGTGGTTTCATGTGGCGTGTTCAACGGAATCGTCGAAAAAGTACGGTACTAGGAACAAGTCCTCTTGGAAGTGTGATACATGTTTATTCGAGAATCAATCCGTGAGTGGGGCCCGAGATTCAAGTCAGTCGGCGGTGTTGGAAGCTCTGACGGCTTTCCGGGCAGATGTAACAACTAGATTGGATCAAGTGCACTCGACTTGCAATCTGTCACCACAGATATTGCCTCACTAAGAATTGAAATAGAAGCGGCAAGGGTGGAATCGAAAAATACCAAGGAAGTTGTAAACAAACTAAAAGAAGAAAATCTACACCTAAATAGCATTGTTTCTCAACTTCGTTCAGAAATTGACGATCTACAACAGCACACGCGGAAAAATAATATTATTATCTCTGGGGTACCATACACAACAGGAGAGAATCTTTCTGTAATTCTCGATAAAATTGCAAAACACATTGGTCTCGACTAAAATTGGTATGACATCTCAGCAGCGCATCGTTTGCAACGGAACGACAAGAACAGGAAGAGCCCACCCATAGTCGTTAACTTTGTATCCAGGAAAGTTAAGTCTGACTGGTTATCCGCCAGGAGAGGAAAGAATCTCTCTTCCAAAGACCTTTACAAAAACTTCGAAGACGAGCGAATTTATTTTAACGAACACTTAACGCTTAACAATCAGGTCATATTTAAGAAAGGTCGTGAACTTGTCAAGCAGAGTAAAATCGCATACGCTTGGGTCAACGATGGACGAATCCTCATCAAAAAGACGCCAACCGGTAGGACGTTCCGGATCCGGAGCCTGGAGGAGATGGACAACATCGCCGCCGGGACATCTGCCACGCAGGACGCCGCGCTGCCGCCCGCCCCCGCCCCCGCCCCCGCACCCGTCACCACACCCGCACCGGCCACGGCAGGGACGCCGTTTACAACGGAACCAAACACTGCATAAGCTGTAGTGTAACTGTTTTCTTTTTGTAAATATCTGTAACATCCTATTTCCAGTTTCTATGCTTATGTTTTCTGTTTATAACAATATCGATTCCGTTATCTCTAACTTTCTTTATTATAGTAATTCTATCTCTTTTCAATTATGTATCTGTGGAATTGCCTTTTTATTGCGATAAAATTAAGTTATTCGTCATTAGTTTAAGTACTGCTAGGTTTAATACTATACTTTAATTATATCTTAACATTTGAATTTTATTTGAGAAGAAGTATATGTAGGTAAAGTATTTCAGATTGTACGTATGTAAAAAAACTGGTGTAGTCCTAGGAACAGTTGTATGATTATTATTTCTTTACACTTATGGTAGTTAGTGACCTTTGTCTAAACTATCATTCTATTCGTTCATACATAAAAATTTGTTTCCTAAATTGCTATTAATCGGCAATTCTTTACACACGGTTAATTTGGTTTTATTGTTAAATTTTCAGTTTAAATCTGTAGTTATTGTAATTAATTATCAGCCACATATATTTTAGTTCTTCCTTTTTTCTGCCGAATGCAGAATTGTCAATTTCTTAGATGGAAAACGACACAGAGAACTTTTTAATTGAATGCGTTGAGTGTGATAGTAAAGAAGGTTTAAAAAATTATTTTATTTCAGATAGAGAAGTAAATTGGTCAAGTTTTAGATTTATTCAGCAAAATATCCGAAGTTACAATAAAAACTTTGATGAATTTTTAGTTTTTTTAGAAAGTAATGACGTAAAATTTCATTGCATAATATTAACAGAAGCCTGGTTGGGTGGTGAAAGCGATCTGATGAATATCGATGGTTATAATATGTTTCGATCATACAATAGCCTAAATCAGAGCGATGGCATCGTTATCTACATTGATAAGACGTTATCAGTGTCTTGCGACCAGCTGCTCCTGGGCGGGGTGGCCACTGCGCTGTCCCTGTCCTTCAACTGGGCCGGAAATATTTGTAAATTACTCGCTGTCTATAGAAGTCCTAATTCAGATTTAAATTCTTTTATTGATGGGATATATAATTATTACGCTTCAATTATTAAGTCTAAAGAAGTGTTAATTTTTGCAGGTGATATTAATTGTAACATTTCTAATGTGAAAAGTAATTCAATAGAGGAAACGTATCTTGATACGATGTACGAAAATAGATTTTTATCTTGTATTGACAAAATTACACGGCCTGCTAGCAATTCCTGTATTGATCATTTCTTTGTCCGTTTAAAAAATCAAATTGAAATTAAATCAGCGGTCATCCACGTTAACATTACTGACCATTTTGCGACTGCACTACAGTTCTCCATTAGGAAAGGCATCCCTTTCAAAAGCAATCCGGTTTTAAATGTTACTAATTGGAAAAAAGTACGTGATAATCTTTCGGAACAATCATGGAATCATGTTGTTGAATGTAATAGCCTCAACAAAAGCGTTGAACTTTTTACCGAAACTATTCAAAATTTAATTCTAAAAAATACGAAAGTACAAGTTTGTAATGCAAAAAACGTTAAATTAAAACCATGGATAACCCAAGGCCTTGTAACATCGCTGAGAAAGAGAGATGCCCTAAGTAAAAAATTAAAGTTACAACCATTTAATATGAGTCTGCGCCGTAACTTCGTGCGATACCGGAATTCATTACATGCTTTAATTAAACGGGCTAAATTCAATTATTACAAAAATAAAATTGCAAACGCGGCTGGTGACAGCAGAAAATTCTGGAGGGTCGTCAACGAAGTGGCTGGCCGTCCGTGTGATAAGGAGCGATTTCCGGCAGAGGCCTTCAACACCGCTGGCGACGCTGTCACCCCACCTCAGCTTAAAGACATAGCCCATAATTTTAATAAATATTATTCCGCAGTTGGTTCAACTTTGGCAAGTAAAATTCAGCCAAGGGGAGAGCCAGAGGTGGATGACGCTCTACACACAGTGGACTCGGAGTTTGTACTTCAACCGGTTAGCCCTCAACAGATTGTTGATGTGGTGAAATCCATGAAAGGTGGCTCGGCACCGGGGTGTGACAATATTCCCTCTGATTTTTTTAAGAACTTCATTAATTTTTTAATCATACCCCTGACACATATAATTAATTTAAGTATTAACTTAGGTAAATTCCCCGACTCAATGAAAATCGCAAAGGTAATTCCCATTTTTAAATCTGGCCAAAAGAATATTATGTCAAATTTCAGACCAATATCATTATTGAATTGCGTTGATAAAATTCTAGAAAAATGCGTAAAAAACCAGTTAGCGTTCTACTTAGAACAAAACTCAATTATTGCAGATATTCAGTATGGTTTTAGGAAGGAGAAAAACACTTCCGATGCTCTCTTCGATTTAACTAAGTTTTTAACCAGTAAAATAGGCGAAAGAAATCGAGTGATCATTACATTCATGGATTTAGCAAAGGCATTCGATACTGTCGACCGCCAAAAATTAATAACTAAATTACAAGCAGTTGGCATAAAAAATAACTCCCTTAATTGGTTTATTAGCTATTTTGATCAACGTAAACAATTTGTTTCGATCAATGGAGTCAACAGCGATACCGAGAATGTACATTATGGCGTTATTCAAGGAAGTACTCTCGGGCCACTGTTATTCCTGATATACATTAACAATATTTCTAAAGTCAACATCTCCGGTAAATTGTTTCTTTTTGCTGACGACACTGCCCTGGTGTCAGCTGACCTTTCTTGGGACATGGTATATGACCAGGCGTCCTCGGACCTGGCCAAGTTAAAAGATTGGTTTAATCATAACATTCTCACTGTAAATATAGACAAAACCAAATATTTGCCTTTGTATTTAAAATCAGACCAAGATCCAGGCCCGAGGGCGCTACGGTTGCATTCCTGCGGTGATCCGCGGGCGGCTGCCTGTGCCTGCGGTTATATTGAACGTGTGGAGCAATATAAATATCTAGGCGTAATTATCGACCATAAATTAAATTGGGCTCCACATGTTCAGTACGTAAAACACAGGATTCGCAGATTGATTTATGCCTTTTCGCAGCTCAGGCTAGTCCTGTCCGTGGATCACTGCAGGGTTGCATACTATGCTTACGCCCAATCTGTTTTGCAGTATGGGATACTAGGGTGGGGGGTCGCGTCCTCCACCGTACTTCAACCATTAAATGTTTCCCAGAGAAGTATTATAAAAACTATCCTAAATAAAAATTTAAGGTATCCAACTGATTTACTTTTCTCTGATTTCAAAGTCCTTACAATTAGACAGTTATTTCTGAAAACCCTTTTGGTTTATTTAAAATCTAATAGTACCAACATTTTCTCGGAGTTAGCTCACTCTCACCAAACCAGAAACAGACAAAGAATGAATTTCCAAATTCCTAGATTAACACATAATATATTCTTTTCGAGTTCATTTTACATAGCGCATATCGTCCATCGCAACTGTCCACCTGACATAGCTGATGGTGTGGGTGCCAGTGTCCTCGCCTACAAAAGAAGGGTTACGGAGTGGCTGCTCCGCCTGGGTCCAGGGGCTGCGGAGGCACTGATGCAGTCACAGTATAATTAACTAACTTGTAATACTAGCTCTAAAGTAAAATATATCCACTCAATCCAGGTTTCTTATTCTAGTCTGTATTGGTGTTTTTTTCCTTTTTGTCTGTAATTATTTAAATTGTAACTCTTTATCTCCATCTTTTATATAACACTGTAACGCATTAATATTTTTTAGTTTTATTTAATATTGTAATATTGTATAACATGATTTAAAAGTTGTTAAAAATGTTTCGCTTTCCAGCAACAGTGGTCTTGATCTGACTCATTCCCACGCTCAGACCCATAGTCTTTGTGGGAATTATTTCCAATTTTATATTGTTTTGTAACACTGTTTGTAAATAATTTGAGGAATAAAGTTATTTGAATTTGAATTTGAATTTGTAAAATGAAGGCACTACCAAGGTACCGAGAAAACCATTCAATTAATTACTGCAATAAAATGATGAGATTATTGTTATTTTTCTTAAAATAATGAGAAAGTCATGTTCCTAAATTAATATAACAATTTAATATTGATTATGTTACCTAATTCCAGGGCTATGAAATACAAACACATTAAACTCTAATGGCATTTTCTTGGAAATTATTCTACCTGAAGTTGCATAACAAAGATAACGCTCGGGATATCAACAGTTGAAATCACATAATAACTGGTGAAGATCCTTGACGGTTATATGTGGCAACATCCTGCAGTCATTCGGGTAATATTCTCCAAGAACGAATTAGAATAGAAAAATACAAAAAAAGGGAAAATGTATTTAAACATATTTAAGTTGGGAGTAGAGTTAAATTTAAATTAAATAAGGATCACCTCTAGATGAAAAAGTCCACCGTCAAAGCTTTGGTAGTTAGCCTACTGTGACGAAATACGTGTTTTCCCAATTTACAGAGCACAATAGTTATTTATGCAACAAGTGTGCAAAGTGCCTCTTTGCTGCTCTGAGAGAAATGTGCACTCTAGTGCAGTGAAGACCCTTTGCGCTTTTGTTGTATATTACATTTTTCCTACGATTACCAAATATTTATTATATAAGTATAATTGAATATTTAAGTCGTTCCAAAACGTGTCTTATCCCCAAAAATTCGAAATTGAGATACAGTATTAAAACCACTGGATTCGTTATTTAAATCTGAATCTGATTCTGAATAGGTTTTATTCCAAAAAATTCATAACCAATGTAAAATCAAGTTTGAAAATTTAATTTAATTCCATAAAAGGTCTTATCCAATTCAGTTTTATTCCAAAATGTTCCTAATCCATTTGTATTCCAAAAAGGTCCTACGTTCATTCAGTTGTAATGCCATTTCTAAGTGTTAGTTCCAAACAGATTCATATCCATTTTGGTTGACTTTGATATAGTATTAATTAATAAACAGTGCGCAAAATAAAATTAATACTGAAATCACCGGTTTTGC
Organism: Neoaliturus tenellus; assembly: GCA_030545055.2. Lineage (NCBI taxonomy): Eukaryota > Metazoa > Arthropoda > Insecta > Hemiptera > Cicadellidae > Neoaliturus > Neoaliturus tenellus. The sequence continues at coordinate 47,875,530 of CM061534.1, read as the reverse complement.
GAAACGTAGCGAGTGCAAAAACAACTGCTTTCTCAGACAGACGTAGGAAAAATATTTTATCTGCAATTCCTTTTAGTTCTCAAAAACTGTTAATAGATCGTTTTAGTGTAATCCATGGACTAAGAGAAATCTATTGAGAATAAAATGAGAGTGTTGATTTTATAAATTTTCCTTAAAGAGACACAAATATATTTCTTTGATATAAAACTCCTTTTATAAATAATTGGGAATTAATCGGGTATGGTCACTTGCATCAATGAACCACGGTTATCCCATCGCAGATGATGTGTTAAGCTTCATCATTAACAATTAATTATTCTTTTTACCTTTCATTTAGGTTCCTCAATGCAGCTTTGACTTTTGATTCCTCGATAGTACATTATTTGTAATTGCTGCTATAGTAGACTAACATAAAACATGCTACTTTACTTAAATCTCTTTTCCAGGCCCTAGTTCATTATCTTACTGTTGCTAGACAATCAGCTGATCCTGTCTTCTAAACCCCATTTTTTCCAATTCCAGATGAACAGCTGATCCTGTTCCATCACAGCTGTTACTTCAACCTAGAGGCGACCAAGAGCTGCATAGAGGTCTACTACACAACCAGGACCAACACCCCGGAGTTCTTCCAGAACCGGGATCTGACACGACCGGAGCTGCGGAAGGGGCTGGACGTGCTGTAAGTTGAAAACTGGGGGGGGGGAGTGAGCTATGCTCTATTGAAGGGATCTGACAATCCTTGAGTGGCGGAAGGGACTGGACGTACTGTAAGTTGAAAACTGGGGGGGAGTGAGCTATGCTTTATTGAAGGGATCTGACAACCCTTAAGCTGCGGAAGGGACTGGATGTGCTGTAAGTTAAAAACTGGGGAAGTGAGCTTTGCTTCAGTGAAGGAAGTCACCATACCAGAGCTTGGAAAGAGAGTAAATACTCTGTTAGTTGTTCTCTGTTGGGTTAAGCTTTCCTTTCAGATCCATTCTTCAAGTTTACTCACATTTATGTCAGCATAAAATCCTTGCATAATCTCTTAAAAGTCTAAGTGAATTCTAAATATAATTTTATAATTGAAATGACTAAAAAAATTACAGCGGTAGTGGGTAAAATAATTTAAAGTCACTAATCATATGAGAAGAAATTGAGGGCATTCAAAACATTTTGAGGTGTTAATTTATACCCTTTTTTATAAAGAAAGAAAGAAATATAGGTAGTCTCTACTGGAAGTTGGTAGTGGAAATGTTGGAGGGATATGAAATAACCTAAACCCTCACTCCCCCCCTCCCACATATAACTTCCAAAGAAAATAAAAATATAATTTAATTTAAGAGAAAACTACTTAGAGGACAATTCAAAGTTGGTAGCATCTGATTCATTATTAAGAATTAAAAACCTTTCTAAATTGCGTAAATTAGCAAATCAGACATTTTACCTTTTAGTACTTACGGATAAAATACATCCGTAAAAACCGAAGGTACTATATTTACCTTGTTTGTATGCCTTTTGTTCTTGTAGCAATTATGTCCTACAGGTTTAAGGCACGTCCTACAGTAGCAATTAAGGCATACAAAAAATGTAAATATAATATTTAAACGTTCTTGGCACTGGGTAAATATAAATAAAAACTAAGGTATATTTGAAGTTACTCACCACCCCTGAACTCTTTCCTTTGTGAATAGTATTACTGCACCGTTTACCAATGTACCATCATGAATATTTTCAGTATAGAATGTTAAAAAATGTGAAATAAGAAGAACCTAAAGTTGTTTTGAGTTTTGAATACGGTAGACTTTACCTAGACTGAATCAAAAGAAACTATAATTCTTTTAGAGCTCCTTAGTTCATTAATTACAATTAGCAAGCCAACTTTCAAATTACCATATTTCTCTTGTCCATCTATGTCAGAACAAGCCATATAACAACTTTCACTTTAACAGTCAATCAGTAAAACCAAAAACGATGCCAGGGCATTAAACCCAGTGGGTTACACAACAAGAAAACAATAATGTTATGTCAAAACCTGTCTTGGGACTTATGAATGAGAAAGAAAAACGATCTTGAGTTGCAAGAAACTATAACATAAATATTTTATTTTGTTGCTCTGAAATAATTAGTGTCATTAATTAGCGTTAATTAGATGAAATAAATAGGCCCACTTCATGATGAATGACTGACGCTCGAATTAATTTAAACTATCCTCCTGATGATCAACTTTTTTCTTAAAAAAGTTTCCTTTTTACATGTAGGCCTATCCTAAATTTTGATTGCAGACCCACAATTTATAAAGTATTTTTTATTATTCTGCATGAAATCAGCCTGTTTTTAGCGAATTTCCCTATAGGGAATACGCTATTACGGTAGTAGACACGGTAAGACCTAAGCCCGGGACCATGATACTTTTCTGTTTTGAGGTCTCTAGAAGCCAAAAAAAACCGTTCGTTCAAATTGATATATATGTATATTCACATATATATATATATATATATATATATATATATATATATATATATATATATATATATATATATATATATATATATATATATATGTATATATGTGTGTGTGTCTGTGTGTGTGTCCGTCAACAAAATAACTTTTGAACAAAACCTCCGATTTTGATGAAATTTGGTTAAAGGGTGTAAGTCAGCATGTACTAGATTGAGTTCGCGAACCAGAATGATCGGACAATGGGAACGGGGTTTTATGGGGTTTCAAAAGGGTTAAAAATGGGTTTTTGGCATTTTTTACTTTTATTTATGAAATTCAACAATTTTAACTTAAACCATTTAAATGAGCTCAAAAAAGCAAACAATCTAGTATTTTGAATTTTTTACCTAGCTTAGGCCTAAAGGGTTATGGAGAAAATCCAAAAACTATATTTTCCATGTTATTCTTATGGGAAATCAACAAAACCTTCTATCTTTCTTATTTATTGACTTATCTTGAATTTCAATGCATCATTACAGATGTCAGCTGTTATAGTGTGGATTTTACCAGGCCGAGGTCAGAGCTTAGGTTAAAGCAAATGACGTTCGGCCTTTAATATAATAGGTACATTACATTTGGCGACGAGTATATTTACACCTTACTAGATGGTTACCAGTCGGTTGATTGGAGATTGTGATCTTAAGTATAGGCAATGTGCACAGGAACAATACGAGAACTATTTGAGTCTATTGCTGTTAATACCAAGGTTTCTCCTTTTTTATTAAAAATATACAGTTAAACATTGTTGTGCTTTACATTTGATGACTTTTTTAGCTTGTACAATCATAAAATACACAAAAACCTATTTTTATCGAACCATTACATTCAAAGCTAATTTTTTGATGCGGCGCAAGTGCTGCTCTGCGTGGCGAAGATTAGAACTATGCAAAATAACGGACAACCACAGTACGTTGTTGTTTGTGTCCTGCTTATAGGTTACGCAATGTTTTTTGACGAATTTGAGTTTATCCTACCAAACCACCTACATTTTGAGTATATTTTCCCCACAAAAAATGTTCATCGCAGATATAGAAGGGTTTACTAAGACCCAATTACGTCTGGAAAGACGCTCAAGTATGGGGTGACTTATATAAAGGACTTTTTAGGACTTTAGCTGATCAATGAACTTCATTTATGACACACTTTGAAAGAACATTAACCAAGAAAAATTTAATTTCAATTTAAACTTTACATCCATTATGTTGAACACGATACAGCACTAAAAATAATAATAATTATTATTATAATTATAATAATAATAATTTCTAGTTTAGCCTATACGAGTGAGAATTGAATACATTCTCTTTCTACGAAATTTTAGATTCAAGCAATACTGTAATATGAACGATTAATTAATATTTTTTATTTATTACAAAAACTTAATTGCCATAGTAATTTATGGCTATGCTATACAGACTATTATGGGTTAGGTAAAAACATTTTTAGTTTGCTACTTCCAAAAAGCCGGGCAAACGGACGGATGGTAAAAAATCCACCCGTAAATTTTTTTCTCTAAAAATAGGACATGTCCAATGAAAAGAGGACGTATGGTAACCCTAATTATATGTGTTGCGTACACGTTATTGCATTTTAATATTTTTGTTATAATAACTGCAAAATGTGATTAGTTGCCATTTCGGGCACGGTTGTCCTTTGCGGCATTCTACTACATATCAACCTGTGCTTACATTAAGAATTTTATTCTGATTTCTTGTGGGCCCCATTAGAACTAAAATGTTACGAAATGTCTCCAAATGTAGCTTTGGCGACCCAACTAAGATATTTTAAGTTTACTTCTCTAAATAATTCCACACATAACTTAAGGAGGGTGAGGTGCCACCCAACTCTTTATAGGCCTATAATATTTTTTAAATGGTGTTTTTTACCAATTTCCCAAGGTCCGATTTTGGTAAACGTTTTTTTCACTAGTAACTAGTTGTCACTTGACCCATCAACGACAACATTTTTGGGAGGAGCCTACAATTTGTCCGATGTTCGATCCTATTTTCTCGTATACTGTATTTCCCTGCCAATCTTCCCATCTCATTCAGTGGTGTAGTGGTGCGGGAACGCGTGGGAACGGCGTTCCCACACTGTTTTTCAAGAACCCGGGAAAATCCTAGTGCCCCGTTCAGGGAAAATCCGGGAAAATAGCTAATATATTTTTAAATACAAATCAAACAGTATAAGAATAAAAAATATATTTTATGTCAATAATAAAATGCAATACTTAACAAACATTTGTAAACACGATTTTAATCTATTTGTTTCCAAAGATAACCTCACTCTTGCTTGAACTTTGTATTGTGCACAGAGTACGGTATAGGCCTACCATACTTGGTGGGCATCACTCTCCCGTCCCTATCCAACCCTCCACTGTTTGTTTATTTAGTTTTGAGTTGATTTCATTTATTAACCGTTTATTAATTAATAATCTACTAATAAACTGAAGTGTGTTCTAAATAAGTTGCCTCAGTTCAGTGTATTATGGAATAGACAAGAAATAAATATTAAAAAAACACTCCTGTCGTACTTCACTATAAGCAACAAAATAAAAAACATAAGACCACTACGGAAGAGGATGCATTTGCAGACTACTTATGAGCATGATTTCGTCAATCTGTCAATGAACTTTCATTGTAATTAATTACTCTGTTTTTCCTCTATTTTATTTTAGTTCTCTGCTTTTACTTGTATAGAAATATGTCATTTAAAAATTAGGTTATGTATGTTGCTATTTTGGAGGTTAACGTACATAAAAGTAGTTAATAAATTAATTGATAACCTTTTTCTGAAACAACCTACTTTTGTAAAACAATTAAGTTAGTTAAGCCTAATTATAAAAATATACTGTTTTTTTTTTTTTTTTTGCAAAATTATTCAAGTGAGATTCTTGAATCCTCAGTAAATTCAGTTTCAGCTTAAAAATACATAGGCCTAGCCTACAATACGCAAAGTTATTGCTATCGTACGCATTCAGGGAAATTTTACCTAATTTTCAGGGAATTTGACCAATATAATAAGCGTTCCCATATTGGAAAATTTGCCACTACAACACTGATCTCATTCCTCGTTTACTCCGTGCCATAATAGCGCTTCTCGAGTACATCGGTTTTTTTGCGGAGGACAATTAATTGAGGAAAGGAGTGGGGGGAAATGTTGACCGTGTGAGCAACACAGGAAATACAATGTGTTTGCATTCAAATTTTCTCCGTCGTCTTCCAACCACCCTCCTTATGTAATATAGCTGTGGTGTGAGACAGATTATTAATGTTAACTTCTTTGGCATATGGTATTTATGTAGATGTTTGTGTGTTTTTTTTACAATTTATAAAAATACCAAGGTAGATAGCGTATGATAATAGTCTCTTTATTTCCATGCATTTTTTCTTTCAGCGATAAAACAGGTTCACGCGACAACACAGCATTTGGTTTAAATTTGATATTCAATATCGCACGATAGTCTAGCAAGCTAGCTGTTAAGATTAGCCTATTTTTTATGTGTGGAATACATGCTCATTTTCAAAGGAAACTGAGGAAATTTATCTTAGTGCGTTTCAAACAAACCAGTGACCGTTTTCAGTACTATAATAGACCTATGAAAATTTACCGACTCTTTTATTGAAAATCTTACTAGACAGTTTAAAAAATAATAGTCTACCTTATTATTTTATAGGTAACTACAAAACCAACAGGTTTGTAACCATTTAGTTTGCAACTATCGAGTTTGAGGAACCTCTATACCTAAGTGGTTAATTTGTTTGTTAACTCGTGGAGATAGCTAATAAAAAGAGCAGAAGCTAGAAATAAGATGAAAGAACTGTCACTGTCACTGTCACGGTGCTCCGGGGCTCCTTCGTCCCCAGACGTTGCTGCAGCATCTGAAAAATATTCATTGACTGCCGGGGGATTAGTCTTGACTTCACGGTTTGCGCTCTCTTTTGTTTGGAGTCATTGCGTGTCTGAATTTGAGATCAAATTCGGCGCCGCTGGTCTTCGTGGAATTCCTACGGTGGGTCGTCCAGGATGGCGGCCGGTCTTGGACGCCAAAACTCGGGCAGGTCCCTCCTTCCGGCGGCAATTTCCGCAATGTGCGGGAATCCAGATTCGATGGCTTTCTGGAAGAGATTTGTGGCACAGTGGAAAGCAAATTGACCGAGCGTCGGGACGCGCAGCGAGCTCCTGATCGTTGCGTTTCGCACAAACCAGGGCTGCCTCGTCAACCGTCGGAGGGCTTTGTTCTGCACACTCTCCAATCTCCTCCTGTTAGTCCTGCTGGCAAGTGCCCACCACGCCGTTGAGGCGTACATGAGCACAGAACGCACAATCATGAGAAAAAACATGAGCTTGACCCGCACGGGGAGCACGCTCCTCGCGCAGATCAGAGGGCCCAGGAGTCCGAGGATCTTGTTGGCTTCGTTGACTTTGTTGTCGACATGGCGTCCGAAGTTCAGCCGGTCGTCCAGCGTGACCCCGAGGTACTTGATGGAACTTTTCCAGGGGATCGGTTCTCCATTCAGTTCCACCGGGGCCGGCCGAACTCGTGGCATCCTGCGTCGTTTCCTGAAACAAATTGCATCGCTTTTGTCGGCGTTCACCTTGATCTTCCATTTCTCGAGCCAAGGAGAGAGCAAGTCCATCTGTCGTTGCATGACCCGCACAAGGAAATGACTCAAAATTCAACAATAGTCCTAAGTCGACGACTAAGAACTTAGGCAGAACCAGAAGCCCGAAATAATCGTTCTTTTCAACTGTCATCCCTCGGCTGGCCTAACCTACACCGGAAAAGTCTTGAGTGCAGGCCCGGATCAACACTTTTTGTCACCCTAGGCCAAAGGTCACAATTTTACGCTCCCCGGGGGATTGATTGGGGATCAAGATAATTTGACGATTGGTGACACGGGACATTGCGTACAAGCAGGTCGCGAACAACAACGTACTGTGGTTGTCCGTTATTTTGCGTAGTTCCAATCTTCGCCACGCAGAGCAGCACTTGCGCCGCATCAAATTTCGCTTTAAACTAAAACATCCAATTAAATAAAGGATTTTGTGTAGTTTATGATTGTACAAGCTAAAAAAATAATCAAATGTAGATACACAACCATGTTTAACGGTATATTTTTAATAAAAAGGGACAAACCTTGGTATTAACAGCAATAGACTCAAATAGTTCTCGTATTGTTCCTGTGCACATTGCCTATACTTAAGATCACGATCTTCAGTCAGCCGTCACCGAAAAATACCCGGAGTAGATGTCTGTTCGTCGCCAATGTAATGTACTTATTATGTTAAAGGTCGAACGTCATTTGCTTTAACCTAAGCTTTGACCTCGGCCTGGTAAATCCCACACTTTAACTGACAGCAAAGACGCTGCATTACAATTATTATTCTAATCCCACTATAGAAATAAACTAATCCTAAACACGAATTAATTGACCACTGATGAATTCTCAGTAACTAATGGGTCAATTCTTCGCGATTTGAAATTTATATTACCTAACTAATTAAAGTGAATCAATTTGTAGGTTTTCCTCCAAATGCATGGTTGTCTGTTGTCCTTAGGGTGTAGTCCTTAAGTTCTTTAAAAATTTGGTCCCATGAAATTCGAATGGAAGACTAAAAGTTTGAGGGTTCGAATCATCAGATTTTTAATATGGAGTTAGTTGTGTGCATGACGTTATTGTTTTGATATTCTCACTAAAAACTTATAGGCTACTGGAAAAAGCTCCGAGTTCTTACCTGATTGGGGAAGACTGGTTGGTTTAAAAGTAATGTTTTTTCTTAACGAGAAATGAAAACTCGTTATTTTATTGTGTTATAGCAAACAAACAGCAGAGGGAACGCTACGATCATAATTAATTAACTGTCAGAATTTATGACCTGCCATCGTTGGTTGTATAGGCGTAGGCCTACTAGCAAATTCTGACATGATAAAAAAACGCGTTCTGAAGATTCCCCTAATGTTTTAGTTCTAATGAAATCCAACTTTGAGATAATGCAAGAAAGATTTTAATATAAATCACTTTTTTAGCGAATTTTCCTATTACAGTAGTAGTCATGGTAAAGACCTAAGTTATGATACTTTTAGCAAATTTCCCTTTTAGCTATTATGCAATTTAGTATTTTGAATTTTTAACTTAGCTCAACAGATAACGAAGAAAAGCTAAAAACAGATTTCCATGTCTTATGGGAAATCAATATAACCCTGTATCTCACTTATTTATATTGACATGACTTAGTATAATTTGGTATGTACCTTCACTAGGTAGGGTTTAACTGATATTTGCTTAGGCTACAACACCCATATGGCGGCAAACCTACATACTCACCCCCATGGGGTTTATGAGGAAAATTAAGAAAGTGCCGAATATTGATACAGTACAATTTTATATTTACCTTACCTAATCATTATATTTCCTAACAACTAACATTTTCTAACAATATCCCATGGCAGGAAACCTACGTACTCATTCCTATGGTGTTTATGGGGAAAATACAAAATCTCAAATTCCTATGGAAATTCGCTGAGTGTGCAGATCTGCTGCGACGGGGGTATTTTGTTCTCTCTATATAGTACCAAAACCGTTTCTTTTTTGTCCTAGGACTGAAAAATCAGCTGAAATACTTTTTAGGTCCTAGGACTGAAAAGTCAGCTGTTTGCTAAGTGTTATTTATTAGTTGACATAATTTAAGCAATAGTTTCTCTAGAGGGTCAAGATGTCTGCTAACTAATAGTTTCTGTGCTAAGTTTTTTAAAGTTTTAAAGTGGATTTTTTCATTAAACTAGCTAGTGTGAATGTGTTAACAGTTGACAATAACTTCCTGCTGTAAATATTGAAGTGACTGTAAGATAAAATATTGTTTTATTTCCATAAAATTGTATAAGAAAGTAAAATCTTTAATACTCACACTTTTCATGGTTGAGAACCACATGTTTATTATTTCTTGAAAGACTACTGATATTCTTATTAATATCACCATAAAAGAACCACATTTATATTAAAAACTCATTACCACTGAGATTATTTAAAATTACAATAATTTTTAAAACAAAATCACAAATTAAAACAATATTGATTAAACAGGAAGAGAACAAATCCATTTTGACTCAACTAGTGACCATTTCCTGTTTGAGGCAAAGGACCAACCTGCACAACAGTCACTCTGATAACTCTTATCAGCTGGACATCCACAAAGCAGCTGTCAATCCTGTTTGTTTACATAGGGTCTACCTGATTACAAACTTCAACTTTGCTCAACAATGACTGGACAGTTTTAAATGTGTTTGTAAATTTATTACTTTTACTAATATTGCAAATTAGCCGATTATCCAAGAGCAAATCAAATAAACTATACTGATTTATTCTCACTTCTATTTTTTTAATAATAGAAAAAATTTTGCTCATTTAATTTTAATCAACAATGACAATTTAAAGACCCCAAACAATTTATAAATGTATGAATAAATATTTTACTTTCAAGATAATTTATAATGGAAAACAAATTACCAAAGGGTTGGAAACGAGAGGAAGTAGTTCGAAAGACAGGAGTTTATAAGGGAAATATTGATATTTATATTACAACTCCTAAAAGCAGAATATTCCGTTCAAAAAAGTCATTAGAAAAATATATAGCTGACAATAAATTAGATTTGAATATTGAAGTTTTTAACTTTTCAAGGAAATCAAAGAAAGTAAATCAATGTTCTTCCAGCACATGCAATGACACAGTAAACAAAGCTCAAGTAAATGATGATACATCTGTAAATATGAATAATTCCCATGTGGACAGTAATGTTACTATGGAGGACACAGTTTCCACCCTGGATAGTTAATGGGTCTAATAAAGAAGTACACATTTCTCCTAATGATGTATTGTACAACAGCACTCCACTGTTGCCTCCCAAAAAGCGAATTGAGACAAGTGTGGGAGCTACACAAACAGAAAAGAGATTTGATCATAGTATCTCCCTCTTAAATAATGAATGGCTCACAGATGATACCATACAAATGTACTTTGATCTGCTTGACAGAAATTTTACTAATAGTAACACTTATCTAATTAGTCCGGTGATATCACATGCTACTAAAACTCTAATTGATTATGAGTTCACTATTGAGCCACTCAAACTCCAAGATAAGCGGTTCATTGTTATTCCTGTTAACAACGCCAAGGCATGTGATGTACCTGCAGGGTCACATTGGAGTCTATTGTTTTATCAAAAAGATAATCACACATTTTATTATTTTGACACCCTTCACCAAATTAACTTAAATTCAGCTAAAGAAATATATGCAAGGCTCTCAAAACATATCTGTCCAGGATTGGCTTCATTTGTCGTGGTTGATTGCCCTCAACAGGAAAACAACGTGGATTGTGGTATCTACCTGATTTTAATAGCTGAATGGCTTTTAGGTCTTATAGAAAAAAAACAAATTCATTACTGAGAAAATTGGATTTTGTCAAACAACACTTCAAATCAAGAAAACTGATTTAATTTTGAAGCGATCTACTTTGGCTTATTTATGGATCAATCAACATAATATGGAAATAACTTCTACGGTTGTTAAAAACTTAATGCTCAATGTCACCACAGATAAAGAAGGGGGGGGAGCAAGATAGGCAAATTGTAAATAAAGCCTGTAATACGGATCCAGTAATAAATGAAGAAATTAACACAAACTGTGATCAATTTCACACAACCAGTTGGACTACAGTACAGCCCCGATCAAACAAAACACCCGATCAAACAAACCAAAATACAAAACACCGGATTAATGTTGGACTTCATCAAAGAAATCAGATAGATGGGATATCCACAGCAAACAAGTATCAAGTTCTTGGTGATGTTAATGTTGATGAGAAAAATTCCACTTCCATCCAGGTAAATAAAACTCAATCATCTTGCGCTAAAAATGGTAAAAAAAAAATTTGACAGGAAAAATAACCAAGATTTCTTAAATTCAACCACATGTTCTACACAAACTATCAATCTTTCCATATTTTCTGATAGCCAGGGACGACTCATCAAACAAACATTAGAACAAACAAGATCTAACTTAAAAGTAAATTCAACAGTCATGCCTAATGCTAAATTGGCGGAGGTAATAAAACCAGCCATGAACTCCACAGAAAGTGATGCCATCGTTCTTATGGGGGGAACCAACAACATACTGCAACATGATTTAAACTCCATTTACAAATCACTCGAAACTTCACTTGTTGTACTGAGTGAAAAAGCCCCAGTTTTTCTATGTACTATTCCAAATCGATATGATTTACCACCTTCTGATCCAACACATACAAAGGTAAATTTAATCAATAACTATATCAGAGAACTGTCCATCCGCATTAAATCAATTTACACAATAGAGTTAGATTCCCTTAATAGATATTACCATACCAGACACGGACTTCATTTAAACAAAAGTGGAAAAATAAAGGCATCAAAGTTAATTCTAGAATCACTTGAAACCGTCTTCTCAGAGAGTTTCAACCGCAACAAAGTCAATTTCATTGAAGGTAACATGAAAAATGCTATTAAGAAATTTCAATCCAACACATCAGTTGCTTTTTCTCATTGTATTTCTGGGGACTTTGGGCATCCAAAGCAAATGAGTGCAGGGGTTGCCACTACTTTTAGAGACCATTTCTGTAAACCTAAAATCTCAGACTGTTTAACAAATAACCTGACATTCCAAAAATCCAAAACTGGCTGCTCAGTATATGGTCTCATAACAAAACAGCAGTATTTCCAAAAACCTACGGAAGAAAGCTACAACAATGCTTTTAGGTCACTAATTGATGACTTTAAAACTAAAAGTTTCAAAAGTCTAGTATGCTCACCCATGGGCTGCATACGAGATCGAGTGCCCCCTGAAATCTTCGCTAGAAATATAGTACAGTTCCAAATTGAGACTGGAGTGCCCGTCAACATTATTGTTTACGACAAGCTTAATCACCGCACGTCAAAAAGTGGATATACATGTAAAGAACTGTTTACACATATTTACAAACTAATTTCAAAATGCTATTCTGAAAAAAAACATACCTCAAACCATACAAAACCGAGACAACATCACTGACTACCAATTACCAGTAAGAAAGCCGACTGAGCAACCCATTACTCAACATGTGACTACGCAGCCCTGCCCTTCCAATTCAGATGGTAGAGGAGAGATCCAGATCATACCGAGCAGCAGCCAACCATCTACACCCTCTCAAACAAACCCACCACCATCAGCCGAACCTGCTGCTACTCCATTCAGTGTTAGTGATGTGAGTGAGAATGAAAATTTCAGTTGTGTTTCCTTCATACAGGAAAGTGAAAATAGTGAGAGTGAAAAAGGTTTTTTAGTGCAAACACCCACCTCTCTTCATTTGTAAATAGTAGTTTAAGTTTGTATAGTTTAGAAAATTCAGAAAATGTAGTAAATTTAAAAAAATATTTTTCTTGCATTACCAGCTCTGATAAAGATTTTTTACTACATATTAATATTCAAGGTGTTAAAGAAAAGTTAAATGAGTTGAATATAATTCTAGAAGATATAGATAATATTTCTTTTATATGTTTAAATGAGCACAAGTTGAAAAGTCAAAATATCACTATTTTAAATAGTTTGAACAAATTTTATGTCGCTGACTCTTATACTAGACAAATTGATTCCTCCAGTGGAGGCTCAGTTATTCTTTTAAAACAAGATAAAAATTTCACTTTTAAAATTAGAGACGATTTAAAGTTTTTAAATGAGGATTTTGTATTTGAGTGTTCTGTTATTGAAATAACTAACCTTACCAAACCTACACTTATTGTATCTTTATACAGGGTTCCTTACTCTTGTACATTGAAACCGTTCTTTAATAAACTTGAAAAATTTTTATCAAAAATCGAAAAATATAAGGGAAATATTTATATAGCAACTGATTGTAATGTAAATGTTCTGAAATATAACGAAAAACATGTTAAAGATTTTATTACTATACTAGATAGGCATGGTTTTGAAATAAATTTTAAAGAAGTTACTAGAAGAGCCAGCAATTCATGTATCGATAATGTACTTACAAATAAGTTAACCTTTAAACCCATGAAAATGGTAAAAGAGTTTGGAATCTCAGACCATAGTGCTCTTTTTATCAGTGTTGACCAAAAAAATTCTTATTCCCCTTTGCAGAAGAGCCAGTTTAAAAGAACTTTTAGTATGAATGCTCGAAAAAGTTTCATAAATCTGATTTCAAATGCAACCTGGGAATTTCAAAACAATTTAACTGTTGACCAAAATTATGACAATTTTCTTGAGCAATTTTTACATTATTTTTATACATCATTTCCATATAAACTGGTTCGTAAAAAACTTATTAGTAAATTAAATTGGGTAACGCAAGGGATTAAAATCTCAAGTGAAAAAAAGAGGTGTCTGCACAAATTAGCCCAGGACTCCAATAATACTGAAATAAAAAATTATTATAAGATATACAATAAAATATTTAAAAGGGTAATAAAAGAAGCAAAACGGAGAGCTAATGACAAATTTATTATAAATGCAGAATGTAAGAGTAAGGCTGCATGGCAAGTCATCAAAAATGAATTAGGTAAAGAGAACAAAAACAATAATGATGTTGTTGAGATCATGCAAGATAAAAATTTAGTTCAATGCCCCATAAAAATAGCTTCCTATTTTAATGATTTTTTTGTAAATATTACAAAAGAACTTAACACTAAATCATCTCCAGAGGTGGTAGCAGAGCTACTAAAAAAATCAATTTCTCCTCCAATAAAGCCTTTTAAATTTAATTATGTTAGCCTCACTGAAACAAAAACAGTTATTAGATCTTTAAAGAATAAACGCTCAGCTGGCTGGGATGAGATTCCAACATTTATTGTGAAAGACTGTGTTGATGTCATAGCTTCTCCGTTATGTAAATTAATAAATCAATCCCTAACAACGGGTAGGTTTCCAAATAAACTAAAATTTTCAATTATTAAGCCAATATTCAAAAAAGGTGAAAAAAATAAAATTGAAAATTATCGTCCTATCTCAGTATTACCTAGTTTTTCTAAAGTTTTTGAAATGGTTGTAAACAAACAACTAAAATCTTATTTAGACAAAAATTGTTTTCTATCTGACAGTCAACATGGTTTTCGAAAAGGGTATTCAACCAGTTCAGCTGTAGCATCGCTTTTAAAAGAAATTTATCTGACTTTAGATAGATCTAAAAGTGCAGTTTCAATCAGTTGTGATCTGTCCAAAGCTTTTGATTGCATGGATCACAACATTATGGTGCAAAAGCTTGAGAGGTATGGAATAGTCCAAAATGAACTTGAATGGTTTAAAACGTACCTCTGCTGTAGAAAACAAAAAACTCAAATTATAAAGAATGGTATTAAATATAGCTCAAATTTTGAAGTAATTAAATCAGGAGTAACACAAGGGTCAATTGTAGGACCGACTCTTTTCATTTTGTACCTTAATGATTTGCCACTAAACATTCAAACTCAATCAATATTATATGCAGACGATACCACGGCCATAATTTTGGAAAAACCCTTGGAAAATCTAAAAAGTAAAGTTACTGAAGTTATGGGAGAACTAGACAGGTGGTTTAGGGTAAATGGAATGGTCCTAAATGAGTCTAAAACTAGTTTAATCCATTATCGATCAAAAAAATCACAAACTGAACCTTTGGAACTGTGTTTTAAAAACAAAATAATCAATCGATATAACCAAGCAAACATTTTAGGGATATCTATTGATGAACATGTTACATGGTCTGAACATATCAACATTTTGTCCAAAAAATTAAACTCTGTTTGCTTTAACATGAGTTGCTTGACTAATGTAATAAGCATGGAGACTAAATTAATTCTATATTATGGTTACTTTCACTCTTTAATTAGTTACGGGATTTCAGTTTGGGGAGGAGCATCCACCATTCAAAAAGTGCTAAAAATACAAAAGAATATATTGAGAATAATGACTATGACTCCGTCTAGAAAGTCCTGCAAGCAAATATTCAAAAAGCTTCAAATTTTAACTGTTCCTTCATTGTATATTTACACTCTGTTTCAGCAAGTTTTTATTAACAAAGAAAAATATTTGAAAAATAACTTTGACCATAAATATAACACTAGGAACAAAAATCATCTCCTTCAATATCCTTTGCACAAGACTAAATTATTAGAAAAAAGTACCTTTTATATGGAAATGAAAGTTTTTAACAAAATTCCTAATGATTGGAAAAACATGAAACAGAGATCATTATTCAAATTGCTCAAGAATTTCCTTATACAAAGAGCCTACTATTCCATTGAAGAGTTTTTAAATGATGATTTCAGTCTCTAAATTGATACAACACCAGACCATTATGTTAAATATGTTTATATTTATATTTTAGATTTAAGTCAAATCATGTGCCGACTAGTCACCTGTTTGAGCAGGATTTTTTCTGTAAAATCAAATGTTATGTGACAATAAATGAAATGAAATGAAATGAAAAGTTTTATTATATGCAGAGTAGTGAAAGTCAAACGTTTAAAAAAACATTGTTTGTAAATAACAGAAATGTAAAAACTCTGTATATTACTTACTTTGTAACCTCAAAAATATCACTTTATAGTAAATATTTTCCATGATTAAAAGTCATGATTATTTTCTGCATTATGATAAAAAAAAAAAAAAAAAAAAATGATCATCACTCGGAGCAAAAGTATCTTTTTGGTGCTTGATTGTTTTAGCGCACCAAAAACTCTTGACTGCGCACTAAAAACAGCCACTTTTGCTCCTAGTGATGACTTTTGCTCCTACTATTTTAGTTATTGGTATAAATATACTCTTTACCTTACTTTTTTCTACGGCATAGGCCTACCATTTCGAAAGGGTATCAAAATTGTTTCAATCAATTGTTTTTTCTCGCTGTCTCTAGAGAGTACGGATGTCTACCAGTGAAAGACCCTCATGGCTACCAAATCATCTTTCACCGCTTGAAAGTGTTTGAACCGAAACATTACGTCTTCAACGACGGAGTCAAGCTGCTATCGATGGCCATCGACGCTTGCCTACAAGTCGAAGGCACTGTTCCGGGGTGAGGCTTTGTGTTTTAAGGAATTTTATGTCTCTAAAAAAACAGAGTTAAGATTTTAATTTATTTTTCATTATTTACAAGACTCCCTTTTTAAGATTTACAGAGTTATTTTTGGCTCTATCAGGGCAGATCACATAAAAAATCTTCAGTGAAGAAATCTGCATTTGAAATGTGAATTGAGGGTTGAGAGTAGGTAGCTATTTTACAGAATCTGAACCTAAATTAATATTAGATAATGTAACTAGAAATTTAAAGAAACAAGTTTACTCTCTAACCTCAATAACTCAAAATTAATCATCCCAAATTATCTTCAATCTTTTTGGAAAAACCTGTACAAGTGAAACAAATTATGGATATATTTTGACACTGTAAGTAGAAGAGATACAAAGATTACTTCTAAAACCTACAATTCCGTGGATAAGTCTAATTCAAATACTATTTTACCTCTGCAAAGTTTCCCTCAATATTATCTCAGAGTTCTCTACAGACTTCTTCGAGGATTTCTAGATAAGGGCTAAAAGTCTAGGCCAGTAAAATTTTTGGGAGCAGCAAATTTTGTAGAGGGAAGTCTAGAAAATTTGCTGTAAACTGAACATCGTGTAAGTTACTTTAGTACCAGTACTGGTATTTGTGATATCAAAAAGTTGTCAACTCTTGTTCATGATCTTTTTTATCTGTGATAGCCTTTAATCAGGGCCGTATTTCTAAATAGGCTGAAAAGGCTGGAGCCTATAGCGGCAAAATTTTAGGGGCGGCACTTTGGCAATTTACAAAAAAAAATTGAAAATATTTTTACTTATTTTATAACAGAAACTTCTTTAAGCCCATCATTCTGATTGGAAGTGTATTCATTTGAGGAAACGGAAATGCGTTTATTCTTTTCATACTAATTTACCCTACATAATTTTGTAGCACATTCTTCATGTAGTGTAATTAACTACTTGCCAGGTGTAGATGTTCCGCCAAACAAACAAACTTTCGCCAAGATCACAATCGACGTTAAAAAACTGTAGTTTTGAGTTTACACACCAAGGACCACTAGCTTCTTCTACCAAGAGACTTTTCACGTTAGAGTGTCACAACTGATGATGTTAGGTAGGTGATTACTCTATGACGTTAGACTGTGACGCTGTCAAAATAAACCTTTCAAACCTCTACTGTTTTTTCGGTAAAAAATGTGTCAATATAGACTCTCATTATTTGCTCTAAGATCAAAATATTTGGTAGGCAACATATGGAGTCTTAATTTATTTTGTATTAAGTTTTATTTTAAGACATAATTCGTCATGGCGGTGCCGGCATGACTGTTGGCAATTCTTTAGTTTTGTCAAATGGTGAATTGTATTTGCCATGATTAGAGTCCTATTATTTATTTTTTGTAAGTTTTAAGTTTACTGACACAAAAAGTTGCAGACCTACGAAAATTTATTAATTGTTTAAATTGAACAACATTCTCTTTAATTCCAATTTCAGTTTAATTTAAAGTCGTTTGAACTTTGAACTATGTTTTGTAGCTTGTAACAAAACCAACACATTACCACTGGGCTGACAGTTGCGTCTACACTGCGTTGCCTGTCGACTGTTGTAGCTACTCCTGTGAAGTCACTTCCTGATCATTTGTGTTATGATTCCTGGTTTAAATAATTATTCAATTAAAGAATACACAGATCATAAATGTTTTTGGTACTTGACATAGTTTTTGGTATATTGAGTCATAGATGTAATCTGTGGCCGTGGCGTATTTTTAGGGAGTATGCTCCTATGAGTGACAATGAAAACTATGTATGTGTCTGACCCTAACTAGAGGGGGGGGGGGGGGGCGGCAGTAAATGGATAGCCGGATAGCCTACAGGCAGCAAAATCATAAATCCGGCCCTGCCTTTAATGCATAATATATTACTACAGATTAACAAATCTTTTTCAGTAGTATAACTGGGCTGCTTGTGTTCATGACACAGTGAGCTGAAAGAAGCGATAGGTGGAGCTGGTTTAGAACGTGGTGGCAAATTTTAAAATCTGCTTCTAATTACCTGTGTAAATCAAACTTATAGTTAGACCTAAAACAACTAAAATAAAATAAAATAGGTAGTCCCATGAATTAAAATTTAGGGAGAGCTAACCGAAAACATTGTTCATATTTTAACACAATGTCATGGTTGATAAGGGGTAGTTCACTCACTAGTCGAACATTCATGACAAACTAGTTCAACACAACACTCAAACATACAAACACAAACAACAAAAATTTTCTAACAAAAAATTACCATATGACCATATGATTTATATTAACAACAGAAAAAGAGCATATAGTCGGTCAGTGTAGCTTTAAAACAACATTCTAGAAATTTTTTGTCAGTAAATTAACTAATTTACTTTGTGGGAAATAATAAACTAAAATAATGTGAGTTTCAGGTATGTTTTCCTGTTTGACATGAAGGGAGTAAGGCTCGGACATGTGACCAGACTCAGTATTTCATCTCTGATGAGAAAGTTTTTCCTATAACTAAAATAAACGTGAGTTTCAGGTATGTTTTCCTGTTTGACATGAAGGGAGCAAGGCTCGGACATGTGACCAGACTAAGTATTTCATCTCCGAGGAAGTTTTTCCTGTAACTAAAATGAGGTAAGTTTCAGGTATGTTTTCCTGTTTGACATGAAGGGAGTGAGGCTTGGTCATGTGACCCGACTCAGTATTTCATCTCTGAGGAAGTTTTTCCTGCAACTAAAACGATGTGAGTTTCAGGTATGTTTTCCTGTTTGACATGAAGGGAGTGAGGCTTGGTCATGTGACCCGACTCAGTATTTCATCTCTGAGGAAGTTTTTCCTGCAACTAAAACGATGTGAGTTTCAGGTATGTTTTCCTGTTTGACATGAAGGGAGTAAGGCTCGGACATGTGACCAGACTCAGTATTTCATCTCTGATGAGAAAGTTTTTCCTATAACTAAAATAAACGTGAGTTTCAGGTATGTTTTCCTGTTTGACATGAAGGGAGTAAGGCTCGGACATGTGACCAGACTAAGTATTTCATCTCCGAGGAAGTTTTTCCTGTAACTAAAATGAGGTAAGTTTCAGGTATGTTTTCCTGTTTGACATGAAGGGAGTGAGGCTTGGTCATGTGACCCGACTCAGTATTTCATCTCTGAGGAAGTTTTTCCTGCAACTAAAACGATGTGAGTTTCAGGTATGTTTTCCTGTTTGACATGAAGGGAGTGAGGCTTGGTCATGTGACCCGACTCAGTATTTCATCTCTGAGGAAGTTTTTCCTGCAACTAAAACGATGTGAGTTTCAGGTATGTTTTCCTGTTTGACATAAATGGGAGTGAGGCTTGGTCATGTGACCCGACTCAGTATTTCATCTCTGAGGAAGTTTTTCCTGCAACTAAAACGATGTGAGTTTCAGGTATGTTTTCCTGTTTGACATGAAAGGGAGTGAGGCTTGGTCATGTGACCCGACTCAGTATTTCATCTCTGAGGAAGTTTTTCCTGCAACTAAAACGATGTGAGTTTCAGGTATGTTTTCCTGTTTGACATAAATGGGAGTGAGGCTTGGTCATGTGACCCAACTCAGTATTTCATCTCTGAGGAAGTTTTTCCTGCAACTAAAACGATGTGAGTTTCAGGTATGTTTTCTTGTTTGACATAAATGGGAGTGAGGCTTGGTCATGTGACCCGACTCAGTATTTCATCTCTGAGGAAGTTTTTCCTGCAACTAAAACGATGTGAGTTTCAGGTATGTTTTCCTGTTTGACATGAAGGGAGTGAGGCTTGGTCATGTGACCCGACTCAGTATTTCATCTCTGAGGAAGTTTTTCCTGTACATCCAGGTGAGTGTTCAATATCAATTTCTGACATAATTGACTTTTCATTCAATATTTCTTAAAAAAAAAAAAAAAAAAAAAAAAAAAAAAACACTATTTGAAACAATCAGAAAATACAACGAGTTAAAAAAGAAAAGTTACAGAAACGAAACAGTGCAACGTAATGAGCAGATGCATGGCTTGATTGTATAGTGAGAAGGTGGGGGTCTTTTACACACTTTAGTACATATTACAGTAATGTGTCGGACCAATGCCTTACGACAGGACCTAGAAATCGAGTTTCTAACCCTGATTGACGCTTGGATTCATTGTAGAGAGTGCTGTGCACTGAGATGCCTTTCCACCACCTTTCTTCCACCGCATAAAAACAATGAGAAATGTAGCAACTAAGTCGAAAGCGACTCTGATGCAGATTGAACGGATTGATAACTTCAGTTTAACCACTTAATTGCTAAATATGCTATTAAAGGATATGGACAGAACACAGAAAATGACATAGACATGATTCATTTCTGGTTAATGCTCCCTTATTATCGAATTTGAGATATTCTATACATCATAGGAAAGGGCGTGAACAGGATCAGGATATAAGTGCTTTTTGACAGAAGGACCGCTAGAAAAGAATTCATTCACAGAAAATTTATGATTATTGCACAGAATCTCAGAATTTTTTATTTTGCTTTTTTGTTGACGGGTTTACTTTCTTAGGATATGTAGCCCACCCCTTTCATCCAACACCATCACAGACATTTCTGACGGGACGAACTTTGTTATTCAGTGTGTTGTTGAGTTTGGTGGGCTGTGGTAGAGCAGTCTGACAAGTGACTTATCATCCCATCTCAGAAATCTTAATTGGACGGAAATTTTGTTGCTAGTTTGTAGCCACCTCACCAGAAATGTTTTTATGTCCTATTACTCTGTTCCTGTTGCTGTCCTTTCCTACCATATTTGGCCTGAGTTAGGTGACCAGTATAGCACATCACGTATTTTATCAGGATATGACCTCTTTTCTTTAAAAATTGTGGAAGAGGTGGTTTCCCACTACGTTTCCAAAATTTCCTTATATCTTGATGTATCTTACGCCTACAGTGGCCCTCACCAAACATCCCTTAGAAACATAAACATATTTTATAATTTCCAGGAAGGAATGCCAGTTAGGTTGAAGGCCATTCACATTCTCAACACACAACCCGTCATCGACAAGATAATGATGCTGATCCGGCCGTTCATGAAGAAGGAATTGACTCAGCTGGTGAGTTCAACAACCGATCCATAAAAAAACAGCTGTCGCAACAATCAAACTGCTGTACATTACTTTTCAATGGCATAACTTAATCAGGTGAAACATGACATTACTTTTAGATTGACTTTGTATTGTTTGCAATATCATTTGAAATATCTTTTACTTTCTCCCCCTATACCATAGTATATGGAGAAAGTATTGTTTTCGTAAAACACTCCCCATTAGTTTGATGATGTATACATCCATTTTGGAGCCCCCTTTCCCCCTATAAATGTATATATTGAGAAAGTATTGGTTTCGCCAAAATTTTAAAATTTGAGTTGTTGGTAAATTTATCCGTTTTGGTGCCCTCTGAGTCTAAAAAAGTGGTTTTCGAGTGATGTCTGTGTGTGTGTGTGTGTCTGGATGTATACAGAGCTACAGAATGCCCCAATGGTCCGATTTTGGTGAAATTTGGTACGTAGGTCCAAACCCATGATAATTCCAGGCGTTTTTTTCATTTTTTTGAATTTTTGATTTTTAAGGGTGTTTTGCCCCCAAAAACCCTCAAAAATCGTGAAAAATCCAAATTTCTCAAAAACGGCTCTAACGATTTTGATTAAAAGTTTGTGGTTTATTAAGCTTAAAATTGTGAATAAAATGGCACCACCCGCATCTCCGAGAAAATGCTCGTTCAAAAGTTATGGCGTAATAAGTGTTTCAAAAATCAATTTTTTTGATTTTCAAAATAGCTGTTATTTTGAAATAAATTTTACTTTTCACCATTAAATCAAGCTCAAAAAAATAAATAATCCAGTATTTTAAATTTTTTCTCTATGTCAAGTGGTTGCGGAGAAAATTCAATTTTTCGTTTAGCGGTAAACGCAGTACGTTGTTATTAGTCACAGACGCGCGTAGGGTCAAACTCACGCTGCTCAGCCGGTAGCTATCCGACTGAGTCATCAAGACATTAATGTTTGAAGCTTTTAACATTTTTTTTTATATTGTTGGGAGAAAGTATGTGTCAGTTAACTGATACCGTTTATTTTAATTTGCAATGTTTATTCACTGATTGCATATATTCTGTGATGTGGTGCAAAATTTAATCAATATTCTGCATATGCAATTCTTTTAAACAATGTTAAAAGTGTAGGTTGGTTTTTTTTTATTTTAAGTAGGTATCAATGGAATTTTAGTTGCAGTTATAAACACAAAATAATTAATAGACCTAGTTTTCAATCAAGTAAAAAACTTGTATACACTATTTTTAAGTATGATATATGAATGTGGTATCGTCAAGATCTTGAGGGATTAGGATAGCCTTTCTAAAACAAGTAGAGCCCTATATTAAATTAAGTAAAAGTACCGTAAACCAAACATAAAAATGAAATTGAGAATTAGGAAGCAAGAAGAACTAACAATCTGAGTCTACCTGTACTGCAAATATTAGACGCAAAATTGGAAAAAAATACTGAGTTCATAAAGTAAATGGACACTTTGTTGTCATGTACAGGCATCAGTCATCAGTAGTTATTTGATTTCATTTCATGTGAGAGAAGTTTTATTGAGATGAAAGCAATAAATTCCTAAAAAGATATGTCTGTAGTAAACACTTATTGATGCTTGATGTTGGTCATAAAAAACATATTTTATTATTTTTTACTAGCTTACCCCACATGCTTAGCAATGCCAATCTGAGGAATATTTTCTCTTCAGGTGAGCTCATTCACTGTCAGGTTTAGCTCGTTCGATGCGCTCCCTCGCAGCAAGTCAATAATATCCTCTAGTTTTTATTACCAACCTACGCTCAATACTTTAAATGAGAACAGCTGTTTATAGAATTATTATTCCTGTATGTAATCAAAAATTGTTGCCTCCATAAAAACATTCAAAACCTGGCCCGGGAGACCCATGGTTATATTGTAAAATATGTTTGTCTAGATGCAAGCAACAAACATACAAAAGGGTTCCAAAGAGTTTTGGGACACCCAGTATTTAAGATGAGTCCTCCTTCACTCTCACCAACAATCTTAAGATTTGATAAGATTTAAGTTCTCTATTTTTCCAGATTCATTTCCACAGGGAGGGAGAAATGGATGAAGTATATGCCGCCCTTCCAAAGAGTTGTCTTCCCGAAGATTTTGGAGGAGAATTGCCTAGCTGTGCCAAACTCCATGGTGAGATTCAAAACAATTTCTTGATTCCGTCCCAGCAAGTAAATTTGAACAAAAATTACTTTGATCAGTCTTGTAAGATTGCACATATGCTTGCATATGGTTTAACTTTGAATTTTAGTGTGCTTGCCGGGAAACGGCGGAAAATGTCATGTAGAGTTCCGTCAGTCCATTTGTGCGCCTAGCCGCTGTCCGCATGGCTTCACCGCTGCGCTTGGGCTGCCCTCCCTATTTCTGTTTTGTGCTCACTGGTCCTAACTCAATGACTCCCGTCCAATCCAATATTGTGATTATCAGTACAGCACAAAACTATACTTATTTACAGCTGTACATTAACATACATTTTAAATGCTCACCTCAATCCCAATGTTATTCTAATGGGAACATTTCAAATTTCAACTATGGATAGCATCTTTATTTTAAGTCCATTTTTCACCAATTTTGGTGGAAACAAATACGGACCAAGCCCTATCCAACGACACCAAAAACTTGAAAATTGTAAGAGGAATACTCTTAACAAAAAAAGCCTTAGCATATTAAATAAGTATCGATGTATACTTTTAAGTACATTGCAAAGAATGAGTAATTTACTTATATTCTGCTACAGAATCATATTGCGAATGGATGGAGAAACTACAGAGCCACTTCAAAGTGGAAGAGGAGTACAGAGTAGATGAGAAGAAGCGACTGAGCCGGAAAGGGAGCAAGAAGGTAAACGAAATAAGTTCTGCAGCAAAATGGTAAAAGGGCTAAAGGGTCAGTCCTAGTGGACGTTGCTGAAACTACCTGAACACGTTTCTCATTGTTTACAAGCATACTGTTTTTATGGATACTGTTCATACTGTTCGTATGCGGGCGAGAAACAATATCTAGTATTCGGTGTAAAACACTGTGACTAAAGAAATGCGGCTGCACTTCAGCACGTGAGACCCAAGACTCAGGTGGATGATGGTGATGAAGGAGATTTGGCTGCGGAAAGTAGGCTTTTACTTAATACATGCTATTCATTGTATACGTTTATTGCCTCCGAGCCCAGCAGTTTTAGTGGCTGCCAACAGAGACTGACAGTATTGCGGGTCTTGCCGGTAAAAAATTCAAAGTGCAGAGTTTCACCTGCTTCAATTTTCCGAGTTTATTTTAAGTCCAATAAAGTGGGAGCGATTTTAAATTAAAGATAAAGACTTGAGCTATTTGGCCGTTTTATTTTTATTTTTTCATATTTTGAATCCATATCAAGCTATAAAGGATCAAACTGGATCCAACTTTGACCATGCGAAGGAACGAAAATTTTCTTTTGTTTTGCAACCTATTACCTTGTTTTGTTATTAGATTTTTGTTGAGAATTGCTTTAAAGTTAACAAATTATAAAGATACATATTTTTATAATGTAAATCAAGTTTCAAAAATATGATTTAATTTTAACCAATTTTATAAAATGCGAGTACTTAGATTTATTGCAATTTACAATTGAGGCGCCCGATGCCAAAACTCGCCTTCCCCATAGCTGTAAATTTTTCAGGGGAAAAAACAAACTGTAGATAAATTTGGAGTTTTTGCATGAATCTAAATAAAAAAAGAGAAAATAAATTAAAAAAATTAAAAATATGTAAAGTGTGACATAATGATATATAATGATATATTGTGCAAAGTTATTTACATTTAAAAAATGAATAGGACAAGTTTTGCCATGACTATTTTGGGATAAGACAAGTTTTGTTCCAACGCGCTGAGGACAAAACCAGTTAAGCTTAAACAAAAAATTATTCATACAAACCTGTTACAGTAACAAAGGAGGGCACTATAATAACCACCTATTAAACATGTTTTAAAAACTTCTTTATTGATACTTAAAACGACAATGAATTTATAAAAAATGAAAAAGTAGTGTTTCATTAGACCTTCAATGAAGTTTTAAACAATTAATTTATTTTTCCTGCAGGGAATATTATACAATTATCCATTGTTTAGTAAAAAATAACATACACCACAGGGAAGAATGACTAACCTGGCATCATTATCCGGCTGGGTAGTGGTTATAGTGCTCGCCTTTGAATTCAAATGTTGCCGGTTCAATCCTGAGAAAAGTTAGTAGATTTTTAAAGGTTTGATTCCGGACCCAGTAGCCATTTGTCATTGGGCTATTAATTAATGATGCTTTCTAACAACTGGTCGATGTTAGAGATAATAACAAGACTGGGGTTTAGACCGTTTCCCGTCAAAACGTTAAAAAATGCCACTGGCCTAGATAGACACAAAATTAAAAAAAATAGAAGACCTTACAGTGAGGTAAACACACATAATGGCTGTCGAGTTGCAAGAGTCATGTGACCTGTAGGCTGAGCTGCGATTGGCTTAGATGGATCAGACCAGTGTAGGAACAAGTGCGTTGGAAAAAATAAGTTTTGCTGTGATATTTGATTTTCTGCACATATAACAGGAAAAGAACAGTTTAAGCACGGCTTTGTATCAAATTTGAATATCCATTAACCCAAGGAATCCAGTGCAATTGTAATCAAGTTCCAGATGAAAGAATTCAATCAGTTTTCATCCATTTAAATTTATCTGGTTGTAGCTTTAGTCATGGAGGAGTGTCAGTTAAAAACACTTGGTTATGAATAATTTTTATAAGAATCCAAGGGCTTGATATAATTTTTGTTCTACTAATTTTTTGTATGTTTTCAGGCGTGCGTTGAACCTGAACCGGATCTACGGTCGTTGGAATTAGACTAAAGGAAAATCAGTGAAGCATAGAGAAGAAATGTGCAATGAATGGCATCACCCATGACACCTTATAAAGTTTTATATTTATATCGATGTGTTACCTTACAATGTCAAGTTTACAGTGGAGTCCACAACCCCGGACTCATGTCGACTAAACGGTGTTCGGGTTTGTAAAAGTTCTATGTTATCGAGAAAGCAGTAAAGATAAGAAAAAGTATGAATAGTTCACGTTATTCCTATAAAAATATTTATTTATTGAATAATGTACATGATACATACACTAAAAAAAAATATAAAGAAAAACCAAAACCGTTCTTCGGGGCTAAGCTCCTTGGAACCCAGTGCACTCTACTGCTCTGGCAGGCTTTTCAAGTTACCCAGAATTCCGGGTTATCAAAGTCCGGGTTTGCAGGAGTACTGTATTGTGTTATATTTACTGCTACCATAATCACTCATAGATTGTTAGTTGTTTGTCTGCTTTTGAATGAATGACTGTTAGTTAATCTGAGCTATGCAAAAATATGAAATTGTAAAGACCTCAGTTATCCATGCAATTTGTGCCTTGTAACATTTTCACTTGGCACAATACAAAAAAAAAGGTAAAAAATTGGGTGGTTTCACATCAATTTGCTGAACAAATATACCTGCATCCGGGAAATACGGTGGAAGCTCTGCTAACCAAGTTTTGGGCCTTCAAAGTAGGGTGACATTATAAATGTTAAAATTTAACACAAAATACCTAGAAAAGTCATTAGATAAACTAATTGTGAGATTTTTTCTAGGCGAAGAAAACTTATTTAATGTGGCGTAAAGTTGCATGCCATGAACAACTCCTCCAGTTAAACAAATAGTATACTCTTTGCTCGAAATCGGGCAAATCAGTTAAGAATCTGATACAAATTATGATTTGCATCAGAAAATCATATACCTTCATTTTATGAATCCCCTTGCTACATTCTTTTGTAGGGAGTTTTATGTTATTCCTCATTTCCTTGTAAATTTGTGATTTTCGCTAATTTTCTGATTTTCTGAGACCAGGGCCTTTCATTTGACACCACACCTATAATTTAAAGATTTGTGAATAGCTAACAATGTTGCTCCACACTTAATGCAGTTTGTTAAACAGTGTACAGTATCCTCTGTGGCTTAACACAACCTCTTTGGTATGAATCGATACCGTAGATGTTTTCGCTGGTATTCTGGGTCTACTCTTTACGGCTGTTAAAGTTGAAAAATCCATCACTTTACTTCTTAATCAATCACTTTCCTTAACGATGTTAATCAAATAGGAAAACCACTAGGCCTTCCATTTGGTTCTATTTACCAATTTACCGGAACTTTAAAACACGTTGGGTGCGGCAATGAATATCGGAAATCTTTCCCGCGGGCCTGAAAATTTTTTTTTCATAAAATCTTACTTTTTGTCTCCAGAAGTCCAGATCGAGGCAGCAAACTGGCATTCTTGCATTATTTCACCAAAAAAATGGCGTCCAAAAATGCAGGTCTCTGGTGACCGAGCCGGCCCGCGCAACGACAATACATAGTTTTTCGTAACACAATATCGAATTTTTACATAAAAAATGTTTAATATAATTATAATAATGTTCAAGAGAATTATAATTAATATTTACAACTATTTACATCCCCTTCCACCCTCCCAACCATTGTTTTTTTACTCAAACTTCGTCAAGGTACTGTTCGAAGCATTTCTGGTATTGGGGGTCCATTTTAAATAAAAGACGATAAAACTAAAATAAAAATATATTAAACATAATATTGTGTCACAAAACACACCAAAACACGGAAGAAACACTTCAACAAGAGTTAAAAAAGTAATTAAAAAAGTTCAGGTCACAATGGACCGGAGCCGGCCCACGGGAAAGGCGGGCGACGCACAACCGAAAGAAGGCAGGTTGAACTAGTAACGCACGTATAAACAACTCCGAACTACTCCGCAACCCAGGGCCACACTGACTGATTCTTTTCACCGAGTCAGGGCCGGCAACATGTGACCGGGCAGGCCGGCGCGCGCGTTTCGCTACCGGTCACCGGTGACCGAGCCGCACCCAAAGTGTTAATGCAGTTTGTTAAACAGTGTACAGTATCCTCTGTGGCTTAACACAACCTATTTGGTATGAATCGATACCGTAGATGTTTTCGCTGGTATTCTGGGTCTACTCTTTACGGCTGTTAAAGTTGAAAAATCCATCACTTTACTTCTCAATCAATCACTTTCCTGAACAATGTTAATCAAATAGCAAAACCACTAGGCCTTCCATTTGGTTCTATTTACCAATTTATTGGAACTTTAAAAACAATTTACGCCGAGCTCTATTGAATGAAACATAAATAATTAAAATCAGGAGGAGTTTCTTGTACAAGAAAAACATGTCACTGTTAAATATGTAAAGATACTGCATCAATTTACAAAATACTAAGCAGAGGGATATTTGAATATTTGAAATTCAAGAGTTGAACCTGTTTATTTTTTATTTAAAAGAATATAAAATTAGTTTTTTTCTGTTTTGTAAATCATTCATTCAAATTGCGAGAATTCATTTCTTAAAATTTTTAATCTGTTACACTTTATGTGCTTTGTGATAGTGAATGGATGTTTCTATTAAAATATTGATTTGTATACTCTACATATATGTTTAGAGTTACCATTTAGGTAAAGTGTATTTTATATATTTATAGGTTTTTTAGGATGAATTAATAATTAAACATTTTGTTGGATCTTTTTTTATGTAGCTCATTTTATTTTAATAAGCTTTGTGATCAACTATAAGATATTATATGAAAGATTTTTTACCATAATTTTTTTTAATAAATTTTTACAGAACATTGGTATTATATTGGGTTTCCCAGACCACCCGTACACCCCTTTTAAAAGTAAATTTGTAATTCTTCACAACAACAAATTGTGCCGTTATAGGTATACCGGTAGTCGTGCTCTATCGATTGACACTAATTTCAATATACAGGGTATACCAGAAGTAACTTTTACAGACAGGAAGTCGCTAATTTTAAATACAAACACTATTTTTTTTTTATTCCACACATAATTTTAAGAACACTTTACATTAAATGTGTACCCCTAATCCTAAGGCCCGGTGTACACGAGCATCATGCGTCTGCATTGACGCAGCTTTATTATATGCAATTATGCGTTTGAGCAGTGTCTATACTCAAATGGAGCGGTACACATGTAGACGCTTGTGTAGGCCCTATACCAGGGACGCCGCATCGACACAGCTATTTTTGACGCTCATGTGAACCGGGCCTAACAGTTTGGACAGGGCGCCCAAGGCCGCCGAGGGTAATGGGCGCCAGGGGCGAAGTTTTGATCCGCGCCCCCTACATTAATTAATTGGCCTATCTTGTGTGAACTGTAATATTAAATTGCAGTCTGAGGAAGCATTACATGAGGTGCATGGTTAAATTTTCAATGTTTTTAGTTTGAATAAACAAATTTTTCGAAATTCACTTGTACTATTAAGCTTTGTTGACACAACCATTTGTTGACACAACCAATTGTTGACACAACCATTTGTTGACACAGCGATTTGTTGACACAGCCATTTGTTGACAACACATGGTCTGAGTCTGGTATGGGAGGAGCCTACGAAAACTAATGGGCCTGCATATATTTTTTGTCAAGTTACCGTACCAGATGTGGCTGAAGTTTAGCTGCCACTCCTTTTAAAATCATTGCAATAGCCTGACAGCATAATTTTTTTTTCAACTAATCAACAAATTTATTACTGAAGGTATTATGAAAGTTATTATTGAAATACTGTTACTAGAATATTCATCGATGCACTTTTTACAATTTTCGTGTAGTGTTTGAGCCTTTATAAAACTGGGATTTCCCCTTGGCCGGGGCGGCCGTTCTGGTGTTTGAAATTAAGTTTTTTCCCATAGCAATAACATAGGAAAAATTCATATCAATTATCTCTGAACGTCTGAACATAGGCTATTAGATTAAACAGAACTGCCCAAACATAAAGATGTCTTAAGACCTCACTTTAAATAATATTCAATCATAAAATATCGATTACCAGGCATTATTTTTGCTTTTCCATAAATTTTCTAAAATCTCCACCATATTGTAAACTTTATAAAAAAGAAAATAATTCATGACAAAACTAAAAATTGGCGATGGAAAAATAGTTGAAAGAATAGTCTAATACATTTTTGCAGTGGACCAAAAATGGATGTTCAGAGATAATGGAGTTGAGTTTGTTCCATGTTATTCTTATGGAAAAAATCTAAAATTCAATAGCCATTATCTCCTAAAACATTAAGATTAGGGGTTCACATTAAATTGTAAAGTTGTCTTAAAATTATGG
Organism: Neoaliturus tenellus; assembly: GCA_030545055.2. NCBI lineage: Eukaryota > Metazoa > Arthropoda > Insecta > Hemiptera > Cicadellidae > Neoaliturus > Neoaliturus tenellus. The sequence goes on along the minus strand of CM061534.1, from coordinate 47,844,681 downwards.
GTAGAATCCATAAATGTCATAAAAGGTAGGGGTTGGTATTTAAAATAATTAGTGACTTCTGGTCCCAAAAAGTGACTTCTGGTACACCCTGTACATTGAAATACTGTCACTCGCTGGAGGGAAACTGTACATTTTTAAAGGGGTGTACCGGTACCTTGCTACGTAATAAAACATTAATGTTATGAAACCTTTTACCTTTTACCGTTTCCTTATCGTACCTAATGTAGCAAAAATATTTTTAATAATATTTTATTGAATTATGAAATTTATGTATGTTTTGTAAATAAACACTATAATACCAATTTATTTCATTTTCAATTACAACCCTTTTAACGTCCATACTGGTTTTTGATTCCAATATTTTACTGTCACTTTGTTACCCAAAGAACTATTTGGACGCCCCAGTGTTACGTTAGATACTTGCCACTGTGTTTCAAGAAGATGAACATATATGCAGCAGTCAGGCCACTCCCTCAGCGCACCAACAAAATCATGGACTTCCCTGCAGACCGGTCCTGGTTTTAATTTTTAGTTTTAGTTTTGTTAGTATTAAGTGGTAGAACACTAATGTTTGCAGACGATACCTCCATATTTGCCTCTGACACTAACAAAGGAAACCTCTCCAGAACCCTTAAAGAAAATTTTAATGAATTGCATAAATGGTTTGTTGTAAATGCTTTATGTCTTAATTCTGATAAGACCCAGTTTATAAACTTTCATCTAAACCGTATCAAGAACTCTCAAGCTGATTGTTACTATCTACCAGAGGATCTAAATACTATAAACGTAACAAATTTTTTTGGCCTGGAGTGATTCTTCATTAACATGGCCGCAACACATTAAGGATCTTTTTACCAAAACTAAATAAAGGCTTTTATGCTTTATTAATTATATCAAAGGCAGTCAATTTTAAAATCTTAAGGCCAGTTTACTTTGCATATTTCCATTCATTAATTTGGTCTGATATTTTTGGGGTAGCTGGCAAGTGAAGCATCAAGGGTTTTCCTTGCACAGAAAAGAGCTATTGGATTGCTATCAAGTACAGCTCCCAGAGAACACTGCAAGTAACATTTCCAAAATTTAAAAATAACTCCACTCCCCTCTCTGTTTATTTTCCGGTGTTTTTGGTGTGTTGGATCAAATCCAGACAGACTACTTTCGAAAAATTACAATCACAATAATTTCACCAGAAAACAAGGTGAAATTTGGTATGAAGGTGTAGGACCAGGTCTATTTTCATGAGTTAGTGAACCAGCATTATCGGGTTATGGGAACGGGGTTTTATGGGGTTTTAAAAGGGTCAAAAATGGGTTTTTGGCATTTTTGGACATAAGTATGCAAAATTCAAAAATTTTACCTAAAACCATGCAAAAGAGCTTAAAAAACAAACAATTTAGTATTTTGATTTTTAACATGGCCAAACCAGTTACGGAGAAAATAAAAAAAAGCTTTTCCATGTTATGGGAAATTAATAAAACCATGTATCTCACTTATTCATAACTTGACCAAATTTGGTATGTACATTTACTAGGTAGGGTTTAACTTATATTTACTTACAGCACCCATATGGGGGAAAATAGGGGCAAACCCAGGATTCAATTTTGGGGGGGGGGGGGGTATTTTTGTGGAGGGATAACACCGGGGGGAATAGAATACCTCCCAAGAACATGGCGGGTCCGGGGCCAGTAAAATTTGGGATTTTTTAAGCTAAATGGTTAGTTTTAGTGAATTTCAGAAGTTAAAATTATTTAACTTTATGCAGACCTCTACTCCGTCAGAAATTAGAGTGAAACTAATGGGTTTCGAAAATTAGATAAATGAGTCAGACTATTATTTAAATTTGGAAAATTGTATTGACTTTATATTACGATGGGAAATAAATAACATTCAGGCGAAGTACAGTAAAAATTTATAGTCAAAAATTTATTAAAAATACCAAAATACAATACTCATCTAGACCTCTCATATCTCATATACATATTTATACATTTATACATATATACATTTCTATATATACGATTTATCTATAAGACACAGAATACAGTCTCAAAGTTATTTATTTTATAAAAATAATAACAGGAATACAATTGTAACTTTAAAGTATTATTTTAACAGTTCATGTATCAACTGAATGGAATGTAGCACTGGGAATTGATTTTCCTATATCTACTTGCAATACCCCCAAGGCATCAAACCTACATCCTCGTTCCCATTGTGTTAATAGGGGAAGGTAAAAAAAGTGTTAGAAATTCGCTGAGTACGCAGGTCTGATGCAACAGGGGTATATATTTTAATGGTAGTATTACAATTCAGGCACTTACGGCTTATAATTTAGAAAACACAAAAATTTTTAAAACTAAAAAAATTTATATAATAAAAAGCTTAAATTCAGTTTAAAGAAACAATTTCCACTGCGGGGTGTTATTTGTGAGTAAAATGCCGTTTGCATAGAAAAACTGAAAAATGAGAGAGAAAATGTAAGCTATAAAAGGTATAACTAATTAACAAAGAACAAATTTTATTAAATCGTCAAGTTGTCCAAACTAAAATAAAACCTCAATAAAATCACACAGATATTAACAAAACAATTTAGCGTTAAAATAATATTTCATATACTTAATATATGACACTGTTAAAGATGCAATTGAAAAACAATAACCAAAAGACAGGGACAGGCATTTGCTAACACGATCGACACCTTGGCGTGGTAAAGCTGCCAGATGGAGGTGTTTACAACTGGGGCGAGCCGACAATAGCTCGTTAATGCTGCATGAGCAGAGGTTTGGTGGAATAACTTACCTACGAGGCACTTTTATCATCTTGCATAATGACTTAACACTGGCCAGCTATAAATACAAAAACCACTCTCTAAAATATAATATGTAATGATGGTAAAATTGTTGATTAGGGTGGTGCTAGATCAAAGTTGTTTTTGGTCTGGTGATTTTGGGGCCGTCATACCCCTTCACTCTTAGACCTTGCTGACCCAAGCAAGAGGGTACATCATGTTGCCTAGACTGGCAATCGATAAATACAGACCACAACTACAAACACCATTCCCTAAAATATAATATGTAATGACGGTAAAATTGTTAGGGTGGTGCTAAATCAAAGTTGTTTTTGGTCTGGTGATCTTGGGGCCATCATACCTCCTTTGCTGTTAGACCTTGTTGTCCCAAGTTGAGCTCAGAGCAGCTAAACTGGAACAGACAATCTGTTTACCAGAGACTTTCATCCTCGGATAACTTTACCAGCCAACCTCAACTCATGGCAGCTTTAGGTCTCAAAATGTCCCCAAACAATAAATATTCGCAAGTTGTTGATTTTAAAAGAAATAAAACTGAAATTGAAAATTAATTTGGAAGATGCGGCAATGAATGTCCTCTGTCTCGTTACAAATCACCTCTTTTTGAATCGTATAAAAAAAAAGATTGAGTTATACATGAGTCAAATAAGCCAAACTTAATGTTAAATAATACTTAATCTAAATCACTAACTTGATCCAGAAAAAGTTGTTCAACAATAAAGGAATTGAGCTATAAATTATTACATTATCCTTAAGATTCGCAAAACAAAATCAAGAAAAAATCCAAACTTTGTAAACAATTGTTATAGCTCACAAATTAATAGTTTCTCAACATTTGTACATAAATTGAAAACCTTGCCATTACAATGTCTTCCATAGGGGAGGATCACTTACAACACAAACTTCAGTGAGTGCTTCTTACAGGAAAAATAATTTAAATTAATTAGGTGACCCGTGTGCAAATTGCGCATTTCGTAATATATTCCTTTCCAATTGTGAGAAACTCACCTACAGTACAATTAGAATGAATTATGACTTTTCAAACAATTTTTAGACAATCTATTTTGGTTTCCAAAGGTGAGTTAATTACAATTCCAAAGGTGAGTGGTTAAGTTACAATTCACATTTTAAAATCTTATATTGAAAGTCAGTCTACATTTTAAAGCGCCTTCTAGAAATAAATCAAAGGTTGGGGGGGCGAAGTCCAAAATGAAAAGGCCTTTTTAATCACCATTTGCACACGCACCAGATTATAAGCTTTAAAAATGACATATCAGTCTTAAAAATCAGTTAAGTATGTAGGGAGACAAAACCCTTATACCATTAAGAAGGTAGATAAGACAAACTAAATAAACAATTGTTATAATTCACAAATTAATAGTTTTCAAGGTTTGTACATAACCAATTGAAAACCTCGCCTTCACAATTTCTTTCATAGGGGAGGATCACTTACAACACAAACTTCAGCGAGTGCTTCTTGCAGCAAAAATAATTTAAATTAATTAGGTGGCCCGTATGCAAATTGCACATTTTGTGATATGGTATATTCCTTTCCGTTTGTAAAAACTCACCTACAGTACAATTAGAATGAATTATGAGTTTTCAAAAAAAATTTTTGACAATCTATTTTGGTTTCCAAAGGTGATTTAATTACAATTCCAATTACAATTCCAAAGGTGAGTGGTTAAGTTACAATTCACATTTTAAAATCTTATATTGAAAGTCGGTCAAAATTTTAAAGCGACCTGTAGAAATAAATCGAATTCTGGGCGGGCAAAGCCCGAAATGAAATGGCCTTTTTAATCACCATTTGCACACAGCTAGATTACAAGCTTTATAAATGACATATCAATCTTAAAAATCAATTAAATATGTCGGGAGACAAAACCCTTATAGAATTAAGAAGATATATAAGACAAACTAAATAGCCTAAACAATTAATTATTATAACTCACAAATTTATAGTTTCTCAATGTTTGTACATAACCAATTGAAAACCTCGCCATCACAATTTCTTCCATAGCCACTTAAATCACCCACAACACAAACTTCAGCAAGTGCTTCTTACAGCAAAAATAATTTAAATTCATTAGTTGACCCATGTGCAAATTGCGCATTTTGTAATGTATTCCTTTCCGTTTGTGAGAAACTCACCTACAGTACAATTAGAATGAATTATGACTTTTAAAACAATTTTTATGCTGATTATGTAGTGTTAGACAATCTATTTTGGTTTCCAAATGTAATCAGTGGTTAATTTACAATTCACATTTAAAAGTCTTATATTGAAAGTCGGTCAACATTTTAAACCGCCCTCTAGAAATAAATCAAATTCTGGGAGGGGGGGCGAAGCCCAAAATGAAAGGGCCTTTTTAATCACCATTTGCACACACGCTAGATTATAAGCATTGACTATGTACACTAACGTGAATAGACCTCTCATCCAATGCATTTAGTTTTAGGCAAAAATTTGGAAGTTCGGTGGACGCCGCACCAGAGTCGCTTCCGTCGATGTTGCTATTATTCAGCTGAATTTACAGTGCTGCCAAAACATTTTACCAAAACATAAACATAACTTTCAGTTATAAAATGTTTCATCCTTGGTTTAGAAGAGTGGAAATACTGATTTATCTATCATATGTTACGTGTACTTCAATGGACACCGCACGAGATCGCACCACCGTCAATATGCTTCACACATGCCTATGCTATGAGAAGTCTACTCACGTAGTGTACAAAGTCAATGTTATAAGCTTTAAAAATGACATATCAATCTTAAAAATCAGTTATGTAACAGACAAAGTTATGTAACACACAAAACCCTTATAAAATTAAGAAGATAGATAAGTCAAACTAAGTAAACAATTGTTATGATTCACAAATTAATAGTTTCTCAACGTTTTAACGTAGAATCCAATCAATTGAAAGCCTCGCCATCACAATTTCTTGCATAGGGGATGCTCACTTACAACACAAACTTCAGCGAATGCTTCTTACAGCAAAAATAATTTAAATTAACTAGGTGACCCGTGTGCAAATTGCGCATTTTGTAATGTATTCCTTTCCATTTGTAAAAAAACTCACCTACAATTAGAATGAATTATGACTTTTCAAACAATTTTTAGACAATCTATTTTGGTTTCCAAGGTGAGTTAATTACAATAATTCCAAAGGTGAGTGGTTAAGTTACAATTCACATTTTAAAATCTTATATTGAATGTCGGTCTACATTTTAAAGCGCACTCTAGAAATAAATCAAAGGCTGGGGGGGGGGGGCAAAGCCCGAAATGAAAGGGCCTTTTTAATCACCATTTGCACACGCGCTAGATTATAAGCTTCAAAAAAGACATATCAATCTTAAAAATCAGTTAATTATGTAGGGAGACAAAACCCTTATATCATTAAGAGAGTAGATAAGACAAACTAAATAAAAAATTGTTATAATTCACAAATTAATAGTTTCTCAACGTTTGTACATAACCAATTGAAAACCTCGCCATCACAATTTCTTCCATAGGGGAGGATCACTTACAACACAAACTTCAGCGAGTGCTTCTTACAGCAAAAATAATTTAAATTAATTAGGTGGCCCGTATGCAAATTGCACATTTTGTGATATGGTATATTCCTTTCCGTTTGTAAAAACTCACCTACAGTACAATTAGAATGAATTATGACTTTTCAAACAATTCTTAGACAATCTATTTTGGTTTCCAAAGGTGAGCTCAATTACAATTCCAAAGGTCCAAATCTAGTTAGGTTAAGTTACAATTCACATTTTAAAATCATATATTGAAAGTCAGTCTACATTTTCAAAACGCCCTCTAGAAATAAATCAAAGGTTGGGGGGGGGGGCGAAGTCCAAAATGAAAGGGCCTTTTTAATCACCATTTGCACACACGCTAGATTATAAGCTTTAAAAAAGACGTATCAATCTTAAAAATCAGTTAAGTATGTAAGGAGACAAAACCCTTATCTCATTAAGAAGGTAGATAAGACAAACTAAATAAACAATTGTTATAATTCACAAATTAATAGTTTCTCAACGTTTGTACATAACCAACTGAAAACCTCGCCATCACAATTTCTTCCATTGGGGAGGATCACTTACAACACAAACTTCAGCGAGTGCTTCTTACAGCAAAAATAATTTAAATTAATTAGGTGGCCCGTATGCTAATTGCACATTTTGTGATATGGTATATTCCTTTCCGTTTGTAAAAACTCACCTACAGTACAATTAGAATGAATTATGAGTTTTCAAAAAAAAATTTTGACAATCTATTTTGGTTTCCAAAGGTGGTTTAATTACAATTACAATTACAAAGGTGAGTGGTTAAGTTACAATTCACATTTAAAAATCTTGTATTGAAAGAGCGCACTCTAGAAATAAATCGAAGGCTGGGGGGGGGGGGGATTCCCGAAACGAAATGGCCTTTTTAATCACCATTTGCACACGTGCTATATTATGAGCTTTAAAAATGACACATCAATCTTAAAAATCAGTTAAGTATGTCAGGAGACAAAGTTATGTAACAGACAAAACCCTCATAGTTAAGAAGATAGATAAGACAAAGTAAATAAACTCAAACTTTCAAACACTTAATCTAATCAGCAAGTGTTCGTTTTTATCGTGTAAAATACACACAAGCCATGAATGTGGAAAATACACTTGAGTGAGCAAAAGGCCAGTCAATCAGTACTACCAAAATATATGTTTAATTATTGCAATCATACCCCACCCCAAAAAAAGACCAAGAACCAAGTGGTAGATCCCTGTTAGAAAATTTTTTCGAGAAAGACTGAAGCAAGCCATGCCTGACCTGTTGAATGTTGAGGTTCCTGGCAGAAACCCATGGCTTTATTTAGATCATACTGTGAGTCCTGCTCAATCTTCTATGAAGGGCCGGAACACATACCAGGCACCTTTCTACAATAAAAGCTCTAAGAAAGAATACAATACTAACATAAAACATATTTGCTATTTAGACTCTGTTTGTTCCATTCTACAGGCAGTCGACCAGGCTGAGACAGCTTCAGTTATTTCGTGTTGCTTTTGTACACATTTAAGCGAATTAAAAAAAATTAATTTAATTATTCCAAGTTATTAAATGCAAAACTCTTGAGCTAGTTACTGTGCTTATTGAATGACTGTGTACTCAAAATACCAGACACATAACATATTAGACTACAAGTTATTTAACCCACAAAACTAAGCACTAAAAACATATTGCCATAAATCGAAACTGAGAAACAATATTAAAATAAATTTAAAATTTCAATAAATTATTACGCTATGCTCTACTTTGAAGGCTTGGTAATGAGCAAACACCCTGTGTTGCTAGAAGGGTCCAGATCACCCCCCAGCAAGGCACTACAGTTATCACAGTAATATAGTCTTGTCTCTAAAAGAATTGAAAGAAATTTTGTTTCGGGATGAGGTTAAATGTTCATAGTTTAGCTTAAAAAGAAAGGCAGGGAGAAGGTTCTAGGGTGCAAAAAGCAGAAAATGAAGTATGTTTTTGCTATTACTAGTCTTCAACCACAACCCAAAGGGTTACTTCCCACTAATTATCAAAAACTCATAAAACCACATTTATCTTACTACTTTGCGTTCGGCAGTTTACAAAATTCCCGACGCAGTTCACACAATTCATCTCGAACTCTGTCCAAGAATTCACCAAGTTAAGCTATTAAAACTAGTGGTAATCATATTTAACACACGACTGGTAATACTTCCACACAGAATCTCCTTCCTTGTTTCCTAATAATAATCTGAAACATGTCAGAAGTTCATGGCCAACAATTAAAACGCTCACAAGGGTCCAGATATGAGTAGGGGTCACCTGTAATTCGCCATACATTGATTTTGCGCGACGACTCATTGGGATCAACCACAGCTTCTAAGGAAGGCGACATGGATGTCTAAACATCTCTTCTGACTCGTGCAGTTTTACTCGACATGCACGGGCAGTACCTCAGCGTTGTCTGCGACCCAGGGGTCTGACACTTAGGGCTCTGGCAGATGAGCTTGGCATCACCTCCTCAGGTGCGTCTGGACAGCAAAAAAACACAGAGTAAAAATCTTGGGCTTAAGGTTCACCCTACAAGGACTCGAATCATCATACCCAATCACCACCTCCCGCTTGTGCGCGCAGGGGTAGTTAATAACACGGAAAACTCAACCCTATCACCAGGAAACAAAAAAATTTAACAACACTCTACCACGTCCCCAAACCCTGAATTTATAAACTGGAGCAAGAACTATCTACTTTTGGCACTCAGCTCAGCAAAATAATAAATGAAAGAGAATTATGAGTTTTGTTTGTAGCAAAAGGTTTTTCTATAATTGTCATTTATTCTTGATAAATTTATAAAATTGACACAATCCTTGCTAACGGATAGAAGCCACCTTGATTGTAGTTCATAATTATGATTCCAGTAAAGTTTAAAAAAAGATTAGAATATGATTGATAATTGAATTTATACTTAGGTTTTATCCTTGTGCTTCCTAGTGATGTCCATCTTCGGTTCGCACCAGCATTCGAACAGTATGAGTGGTCCTCAGGGTAGCTGCGTAGCAGAGTAGTGGTCCAAAGGAATAGCTGCAAGTAAAACTTGATTCTATCCTATTGGGCCTACTATCAAAAAGAAAAAAAAATATGCAATTTTGGAATATCCATTATAGAGTTATGAGAGTCCAAAAGAAAAATGCAAAATACCCCCTGAACCTTATAAGAATCAAGAAGTTATTTAAAATACCCCCGTCGCAGCAGATATAGCAACTTAGCAGACTTAGCGAATTTCTAATGGCTGTTATTGTTTAGTGAACAAAATATTTTGTAGTATAAGTAATACATCGAAATTATGTAAAAATGCATTATTAATCCAATCAAGATACGAATCTACTTCAAAAAGACTACTAATCTCCAATCTAATACGAATTACTTCATAATATTTTATTAATATTAATAATTGAAATTAATTGCGCATAATTGCATACAATCATATTAATTACAGATATAATTGCTTTTAGGAGCAGTAAGAAATGCGCATAGCTAAAGCTACAATGCACAAGGAATAATCTGTTTAAAATCTGCCGGTTTAATGTCATAAAATTTTCTACAGAACAGCAAGTTTTTAAAAACAAGTGAAATTTCAGTATTACTTTTAGTAATACTGAAATTCTGAAATACTGAAATAATGCTGTTTTAGCTCGTAACAATCAAGAAATTAGTTTTGAAAGTGAAAACTCTTATGCTATCTTACAACAGAATAATGAAGAACACTCTGTGACCAATCGACTTGGTTCCATTTATAGGCCAAAGGAGAGGAAGCAGTTACGGCGACAACAAAACTTTCAAAATGACAATAAAATTCATGTAAATAAGTCAAAACTTGTTATTATGGCAGACAGCCACGGGAGAAACTTAGGCCACCTCATTGAACAAAGAACATCTTTCAATGTCTCCTCTTTCGTTAGACCTAGTGCTGATTTCAAAAATGTGATTGAAGGTGCAATGGAGCTTAGTAGAAGCTTAGGAAAAGAAGATTACCTCATGGTCATCGGCGGCACCAATAATGTGGACTCTGACACCTCTAGGCCTTTTCTAAATGAAGTAAAAAATCTTATTTCAATTTCTAATCACACAAATCTAGTTATTGCAACCCTGCCATGGAGACACGACAAGCCAGAGCTGGACTTTGAAATAGGGAAAATTAACAGGGAATTAGAAGAAATCGTGGCCCATCACTCAAATGTTTCACTGATGCCCCTTCATTTTCTTCCCCGCCACCTATTTACATCACATGGATTACATTTCAGCAACAGGGGAAAAGTTAAGATAGCTGAACTGTTTAGAAAAATTGTCAGAGAGAATTTTCTTAGTGTACCAGGACAGAAATCTACGAAGAGATTTGTCAACGGGAAAATTAGTATTGTTGAAACAAATATGAAAACAATGATTGATGAAATGCGGAGTGACTGTTCGGTGGGTTTTGCTCACACTATATCGGCGGACTTTGCAGATCCTAAGCATATGTCTGCTGGTGTGGCTGTGATTTTCAGAAATAAATTCGGAAGGCCACAGACAACTGACTACATCTCTGACAATTTAACAAAACAACAAGATCCAAATAATGGAGCAACAGTTTTCAGTCTAGTGACCAAGGCAGTGTATTGGGGAAAACCAAATACTCCGGATTATGACAATGCATTCAGACAGCTGACAGAAAACTTCAAATCCAGTGGACTCAAGACTCTAGTATGTTCACCGATGGGTTGTGTCCGTGACCTAATTGAACCTGACCATTTCATACAAAATTTAGTTCAATTCCAACGAGCAACTGAGGCTTCCATAATCATCGTCTCATACTTTCAAAAGTCAACAAGAACTCTGAGAAATGGACTTACACACAAAGACTTTTTGAGAGCCCTGGAACACTCGATTGGTAACTACACTACTACTCCCAGTTCTACGCAACTGTCAAGTGACCAGCACCCAACATCACCAGCCGGCACCTTGAGTCCCCAGCAGTCAACAACACCAGCCCGCCCTACAAGCCTCCAGCAGCCAACACCATCATCAAAACCCACAACAGTTAGCCCCCCTCCCACCCAGCAACCAATATCATCATTTACACTCCCCTTGTCCAATTCACAGCAAAAAAACTTAATAATAAACCAAATTGTGAGTCCAACTTAGATTTAAAAAAGAAAAGTTTCTGTATTATATGTAAGAACCATCACGAATCTTTCTTATTAAATAATTCAACACAACAAATTAAATCGCCATGGCCAGTTTGTAAAGCTGCCAAATTAGATAAGAAATTTCATTGGTTAATGCACTTGAATATTGAAGGTGGAATAATAAGTAAAAAAAACGATTTAGAAATAATTTTAGCAGATTCAAATATTTTAGTTCTTTGCTTGAACGAGCATTGGCTCAATAATGATAATATTTACATTTTGAATAGTATTCCTAATTATACATTGGCAAATTTTTATTGCAGGAGTGAAGGTATTCGTGGAGGTTCTTGCATATTATTGAGAGATAATTTAGAATATAAAATACGAAATGATCTGTGTGCCTTAAATGAAGACTCTGTTTTTGAAGCATCCTGCATTGAGATTATTACTTTTAACATTATTGTGATTTCTATTTACAGAACACCCAATGTAAGTAACTTTAAATATTTTCTTAAAAAGTTTGAGGATATTTTAAAACTTTTAACTAAAGCTAATTGTATACAAAATGTATATATAGCCTCTGATTTTAATGTTGACATTTTAGAAAATTGTAGCCACCCTCAACAAAAATTAGAATTTTTTTCTTTACTAGATCAGTATGGTTTCAATACAAATTTTAACTCTCCGACAAGAATCACTCAGTTTACAAAATCATGTATTGACAACATTTTAACTCAAAAAATTAAGACTCAGTCGTTACCAACAACAATGAATATAGAATTAGGCATCTCTGATCACAGGGCGTTATTTATAAATATTTTGAGTGACACTAAGGACAAAATCAACTTTAATGATAGGAAAAGTAAAAAACGAATTTTTTCTAAAAAAAAAATACTGCAGCTTTTGTAAATAATTTAAAGTCAACACAATGGAATGTGTCTATGTATAATTCTTTTGCTAGCAATTGTTCTAACTTTTTTGGTATTTTCCAAAATATTTTTGAAGAAACATTTCCACTTAAATTCTACAGAAACAAATGTCATAGTAAAAAAAAGTCCTGGGTCACAACAGGCATAAAAATATCTAGTATTAGGAAAAGAGAACTAAGCAGACTTGTAAAGGATTCAAAAGATTTAAATTTCATTAATTGTGTCAAAAGGTATAAATTAATTTTTAAAAATGTCTGTAATGAAGCAAAAAAATCTTGCAATGCTAAATTTATAGAAGAATCAGACAATAAAAGTAAGGCTGCTTGGTGTATAGTCAAATCTGAATTGGGTTGTAATAAAAAGGACTTTAATTTTCCTGACATAACGGTTGCTGAAAAGTCTCTTAAAAATGGAAAGGTGATCGCCGAATTCTTTAACAAAAAATTTTCAAATATCACTAAAGAAATTGGGCTAATGCCTCGTGAGCATGAAGCACTAAACCTGACAAAAAAAATTTTAGCAGGGAATCAACCTAATCAGTTTGAATTTAATTATGTCCGTAAAGAAGACGTTATCAAAATTATCAAATCACTTAATAATAAGAAATCAGCAGGCTGGGACTGTATTCCTGTCAATCTGATGAAAACAGTTTCTGATTTTATAGCTGAGCCCTTATCTGTAATTATAAATCAATCTTTTCAAATGAATATTTTCCCCGATCATCTAAAGTTTGCTGAACTCAAACCTCTCTTTAAGAAGGGCGAGAGACAAAATTCTGACAATTATCGACCAGTTTCCCTTTTACCATCATTTTCCAAAGTCTTTGAAAAATGTGCTTGTAACCAAATTTCAAGTTATGTAGAGACCAATAGAATTTTTGCCAAAGAACAATTCGGTTTTAGAAAGGGCTTAAGTACAATGAAAGCTTTATCAGATTTTATTAGTGAGGTTTCATGGGCTTTGGATGGGTCACAGAGCACAATGGGAGTGTTTTGTGATCTATCCAAGGCGTTTGACTGTGTCAATCATGATATCCTTCTTAAAAAGCTAAGAATTTATAATTTTTCCAAGAAATCTGTTTTATGGTTAACATCATACCTAAAAAATCGTTTTCAAAGAACAGTAATTTTAAAAAATAATATAAAATCAATATCAGAATGGGAAAAGGTTACAGTTGGGGTTCCCCAAGGCTCTATTCTTGGACCTCTACTCTTTTTATTATATATTAATGATCTGCCTAAAAATGTTTCTAACAACCTTATATTATACGCTGATGACACAACTGCATTAGTCAAATCCAAAACTGATTCAGACTTAACACCTAAAGTCAATGAAGCTTTACATGAACTAGGAAAATGGTTTGAAATTAATGGTCTTAAATTGAACCAAGATAAAACCCAATTGGTTAAGTTTCGTACACCTCAGTCAAGAGAGTTTTGTGATCAAACTTTAAGTACCCATGAAAATGCAAAATTTCTCGGTTTGTACGTAGATTCAAATTTAAACTGGAGCAAATGTATTGACAATATTCTAGGAAAATTAAATTCGGCATGCTTCCAAATGTTATGTTTGAGAAACTTAATTGACTTGAAAACTCGTTTAGTAATTTATTATGCATATTTTTATTCCATTCTTCAATATGGGATAGAGTTTTGGGGTTTTTCGTCAGATGTGGATAGAATTTTTAAAGTTCAGAAAAATTTTTTAAGAATAATGACTTTTACACATTGGAGAGCATCGTGCAAACCAATTTTTAAAGAACTAAAAATAATGACTGTTCCAAATTTGACTATTTTTAAAACATTGGTAATGGTACAGGAAAATTTTGAAAAACTCTGTAGCCAAAACTTTGAGCATACATATAATACTAGGTTTAAAAATAATTTTCAATATCCTAGGCACCGTTTGACGTTGGTGGAGAAAACACCAACATACATGGGCAAAAAGCTGTTTAATAAACTGCCTACTGAATATAAAAATCAAATTCAGTTAAAATCTTTTAAAAGCAGCCTTACTGATTTTCTATTAAGTAATACATATTATAGTATAAATGAGTTCTTGACCAATCAACAATAATTGTAAGTTAGCCTGTGTTTTGTATAATGCAACTCAGCTTTGTTTTCCGCAGAAAACCATGTCTCCTTTGTTTTTATGTCTTCATGACTGTGAAATTGTAGTTTTAAGCTATTTAAAGTTTGTATTTGTTTTGACACTGTCACCTGTTTTATAGCTATGCTATGTTTGTGAACGTTATGTGACAATAAAGATTGATTTGATTTGATTTGATTTGATTTGAGTAAAGATATTTTTTTGGAAATCTATCCAAGTTTCACTAAAACAGTTTCTTTATCATTAAAAATCTTAAAATCAGTGATAATCAAATGTTAATATTTTTTATTTGATCATTCAACTTTTTTTAATCTTTTCTTTTATCATAAACTGGCTTCTCCGGCATGCTTTGCCATGCCAACCTGAACAATATTTTACCCTTAAAAGTGAGCTCGTTCGCTACGCTCACTCGCCGTCAGGTTTAGCTCATTCGCTACGCTCACTCGTAGCAAGTCTATAATATCCTCTAGTTTTTTGTAACCAATATTTCCTTAACAATTTAAATGAAAAAAGCTGTTTTAATATTCCTTAATGTAATCATATGTTACAATACTAAAATGTTGCTTCCATAACATAGTAACTCTGGAGACGTGTGGGGCGGAGCACAGTGGAGGAATATGGATAAAAAGTATGCTATATGTTCTTTCTATAGGTACCTTCTATAGGTAGCTACCTTCCCTCTAATTTTCAGCTATTTTCGAGATACAAGTGGTGTGACTAACCACTTTCTTTAATACATATACATTACACATCGGTAAATCTTTTGCAGGGTTCTTACAACCATATCTCATCAAAATTCAAGGACTTTTTAAGGACCTTCTGTGGTTTTTAAGGACACGAGAAATAACGATATTTGTTATACATCAATTGGTAGGATTATACATTAACAACAATTTTGTTGTTTAAAAAAAGTAGGTTTATCCACAATGGATAACACTCGGCATTGGGCCTAACACAAGTTTAATTGAGTCAAATAAAAATGTGTGTGTGATTAATAACAATAATAACATTGTCAAAGTTATGGTTCACAGTTCATAACGGGTTGACTAATTGAGGATCGTCATTGCTCAGGTCTAAGTATGAATCAGATTTTTTATTCACAAACTAATTAGTTGTTTAACAGTAACTTAGAAAAGTGTAATTTTTACACAATGATGAGTAAATAGTCCTCAAAAAATTGTGGCTTATGTATAACAAACTAGTACCCGGTATTTTTAACGCCCAAACAAGAACAAAATATACACAATACCAAAAGAAAGTAATAAAAATTTATTTCTAAGTATTGTATGTCGTTAATGTTGTCCATTATAGGTGTCTAGTATTTGTATGCATGCTACTGCAGTACCTAAACATTATAAGCTTCACTTAGCTTTAATAAGTACAAGAATCTTAAAAAATTTTAGGCAATATAAAATATTTCACAGTACTCAAATGGACAATACCAACATTCCCACAAAATTCAAGGACTTTTCAAGGACCATACTAAAAATTATGAAATTGCAGTACTTTTCATGGCCTTCAAGACCATGGGTTAAATTTCAAGGACTTTCAAGGACAGTAAGAACCCTGCTTTTGGTACATGGTGTTTTACAGTTTTCAAATTCAACAATAACCCTTTAAATTTTATATTTTTCATTAACATTTAAACTTTATGATGGTTTATGTTTTTTTAATTTTAATTTTGCAAAGTTATTAATCCAAAAGATCCATTTACATTAAGGATAAAAATCATAAACTTATTTTAAAGAATACTATACTATAATACGAGCAATGTCTGAAGGGATGTGTGTTCCACGATCTCAAAATCTAGCGGTTAGATTTTGCTTAAACCCTGCATTTAAGAGTGTTTTGGCCTAAAAATAAGTTTAGAAAAGGCCTCAATCCCAGGAAAAATCAAATTTGGTCTAAATTTAAGTTTAAAAATCGTAATTTTTAACATTGCTCTTATGGGTTGCTATTTTGGAAACGAAATAACAACGAAAGATATACAAAAATAAAGGATCACTGATGTTAAGGAGACTTTTTGAAACAGCTGTTAATTGTGAAGAGGTATAGTTGGTTGTTGGTAGAAATAACAAAACTGAATTAAAACGAACGAGCAACGCCAGTTAACCTGGTACTAAGTTTGTAATATGAATTTCAAAAAGTCATTTACAGCATCAGGATCCATACAAAAGTTCAAGCTCTGATAATAAAAGCTTTGAATTTTTAAAACTGCATAAAAAGAGATGGATATGATGGAATGTTATGATTTAATGTTGCAAATGTGTGTGTTTTCAGGAAAGGGGAATTTTATCAAATGTATCATAAACAAAACATAATTTGTATACAATTTGATTAGTAAATTAATTATTGCAGACATTTTCCATCGCTGATTAGTAAACAAATTCACGACGTTTCGGAATCTGGAATCTGATCCCGTCTTCAGGTGAAAGAAATACCTAGAACATAGCAAAGTTAGAAAAAACACACCATGTGAACCTGGAGAAGTCCATAGCCAAATTAATCTGAAAACAGAAAAGGCGGTCACAAAAATTAAATAAAACACAAATAAAAGCACCAAGGTTTGAACAAGAAACTGTAAAAACAGTAAAAAGATCACACAAAAAATGAAAATGAAAAAAATACACTACCAATCACTCAGTGTACCACTAACAATTCAAACCCTAAACTCACCATCACCAACAATGAACTTTAAACAAAGAATAATTTGTATAGTAATTAGTAGGCTAATATATCTTGTTACCTAACAAGATATAGATCTTGTTAACTAACAAGATTGTTTTCCTACGACTGTCCATGAAAACAGTTGTTTACGCACTCGATACTCGTCGCAAAACAGGTGATTGCCATATTCATTTTACTTTGTGCACGCTAGATTTACTTTGCGCACTCCAGTGTTTAAATATCAGAACACAACACAATTTGCATTAGTCAGCAAGGAACAGCAAGGAAACGTTGATTAGTTAGGAATTAAGTTGGCAACACTGGATATAAACATCTGATCTATTGTCCTTGTGATTGTATTCGATTGAATCAACATAAACATAACCTACAAACCAGCTACAGGTGAGCTACCGGTACGTAAGTTAGGTGCGCAATGATCAACTATGACAGTGATTTAAGTGACTTATTCCCTGACGATCTTGCTAAGACTGCTAAAACAGTGGCGTTAAATCTTCTGCATGAAAAATCCAATAAATTTTTAACTAAATGTAGGAAGTGCATAATACAGGCTATCATAAATATTACACGTTTATACTTATATAATAAATATTTGGCAGTAATGGGAAAAATTTAATATGCAACTCGAGCTAAAAGTGCCTTCACTGCACTCGAGAGAAATTATTCCGCACTCGCCTGCGGCTCGTGCATAAACATTTCTTTCGAGTGCAGCAAATCGGCACTTTCCACACTTGTTGCATCCAGGGATATATTTCCAAATAGGCGGACTAGGCGCGCAACTAGGGCGGCAAATTTTAGGGGGCAGCAAAATTTTGGGAAGAAATAATTTTAAAATTGGAGTTTTAGTCTTTAAATGTAATTTAAAAGTTTGTTGCATGCCTTCTTTAGTAATAAAAAAATGTTTAGCAAATAATTTTGAGAACGACAGTTTGGCTATTTAAAATACTTTCATTAAGTATAAAATTATTCAAGAGCATCTTAACGTTAAGGCTTCGGTCTACGTGAGCTCGAATGTCGCCTCGCGGCCACGGCCATAGCGCTAGGCGAGTTTTATGGATGCAGAGGTTTACGGGTATCATGTTTTAAAATTAAATCATTAAGATAAAGATCGACTCTTAACTTTTTCTAAAAGTAGAAAGAAGGATCTCGTGTTCTTTGGTCTCGTGTTTTTTTGCTATAGCGCTACGGCCGCGAGGCGGCATTCGGTGACGTCGCGTAGTTCGGGCTCAGGTAGACCGGAGCCTTAAAAACTATCAAACTAAAGTCAATCATTTATTCACTACACTGCTGTACTGAGTTTTCCGTGCCGCCCTTTTCCTATTGGTCTGGCGAACGTAATGTCGTGTCGTTACTCGCTGTCGTAGGCGTGGGCTTTCGCTACACCCTCCTGTGTTTACCTCGTACGCCACTTTCCTATGCTTACTTCGTTGGCAGTGGCAGCGTCAGGCCTCAATGCCAATTGCCAATGTAAACATTGTGGTGTGTAGTAGGTAGCCTATATTTCAATTGTGTTTTATACCAACTTGTAACGCATAATTGTGAGTTAAAGTGTTTAATTTAAATAGTTGTCTCCAAGTA
This sequence comes from Neoaliturus tenellus, assembly GCA_030545055.2. Taxonomy (NCBI): domain Eukaryota; kingdom Metazoa; phylum Arthropoda; class Insecta; order Hemiptera; family Cicadellidae; genus Neoaliturus; species Neoaliturus tenellus. Next base: position 47,825,885 of record CM061534.1, on the reverse strand, counting down.
TGAATTTACAGTAATACTCAATGGACTTACTACAGTTATTGATTCATTTGCCAGATTAAAATTAAGGAGAAAAGTGTGAAGTAACTCCAACTAAACCACATTTCATATTATTATTTTAAGTGAAAGTACTTACTTTTTTCGTTTTTATTAATTTAGTTCTTGTAAATAAACCCGTTTTGTAAATACAAATATTTTATTTTTCAAAGACATCTTATCTTCACACGTCTATCCAGTGTATTTAATGTTCAGTAACAATAGTTAAGAGTTAAGAGCCCTTGTAAATGGACATTTTCATGTACTGTTTTCACGCTGTAAAACGCGATTATGACTTCTGATTGGTTACAACAATGTTGCGCATTCCAGCATGTATCCAATGAGACACACTTTTTGAATGAAAATGGCGCAACAAATACACTCTTAAAAAATGCTCAAAATGTAGTATGTTTGTTGATGCAGAATGCAATTGTGGCTGGTCCTCTGCTATATGCCATTATAAAATGATAATAACCATGGAGTACAAATCAAAAGGTGTATTTGACTTTAAATTACAATCACGTTCACAACAACATTAAAAAAAGAATTGAACCTAGAAAAGTAAACATTGAGTAAACATATGATCAAAATAAACAAATTGTAATGACAGATGTTGTACACATATGAGGCAGGCACACAATTACTTTTCTACAAAAGTCAGCTGACACGGCATGTGAGGTCAGGGAGTGCGCTGACAAGTTTGCGGGGGGGGGGGGGGGGCGGAAAACTTCGCTGCCTAGAGGCGGCAAATACTTAAATACGTCCCTGGTTGCATGAATAACTATAGTTACAATCTTCAAAATAAAAAAGTTTATTTAAATTAGACGATAAGTAACTAATACTAGTTTGTACATGTTGCTCGAAATCCAGCAATTGATTTCAAGCTCTTACAATGTTACAGTAGTAAAACTGAACTAGCCAGCTGGGCTTCATTTTTTATATAAAACCAAACTAATCAGCTGGGCTCTAATTTTTATAGAAAAAACATCTGGACTTCTGAAACTGAAATTTTTTAATTTAAATAGGCAAATCAGTTTTTTTACGCTTTTTCGAGTTATATTGTCTAAATTAAAAATCGAAAGCCAGTTGGCAAATCTACACACACAGACGATTGTTTTAACTTATAATATGAGGGGGGCAAATCTTAGAACAAAAAAGCCTTATTGTCTACAAAGTTTCCATGTAGGGTATTAATAATATAGATACATTATATTTACAATGACATTCTTTCTACGTATCTGCCCATGGGCGCCGACTTTTAAAAATTATTGGGGGGGCTCGATGAAAGTAGGAGAAATTTGACGATTCTCCTATTAAAATTTTCGTAATAATTAATAATACATAATTTTAGTTCTTATAAACTTTCTTTTAAAACAGTGTTTTATATATTAAAAACAACGAACCCTCGTTTGCTAATGATAACAATAGTACGTCATTCCATCCAAAATCAAATACTTTTTATTTGTAACTCCGTCTACCAAATGCCGTTTTAATGTACATAGTCATTAGTCAATGGTTTTGCCTTCTAGGTTAACCTCAAAAATTATGTTTTGGGTTGTAAATTTTAAGGGTAGGCGAGAAATTAAGTAATTAGATGAATAAAACTCAAATTGGTATCTGGTAGACTTGCAGCATCAGTCCAATGGAACAATTTTATTTAAAAAAGAAATTGACTCAAAGTTTCATGCTTAGTAAAAGGCCAGATAGCCTATACCCTATCATATGGCTGAGTAAAATGGTCAAACAGAAATGTTTTTGGTAGGCTACAATTTATTTATTTTAATACTACTAAACAGGCTTACGCCCAGTTACATTAAAAAAAACGAAAATGACGTTACTTATAAATATCATTTTCAAAACAATTAAAACCTCAACGTAATAAATAAAATACGTGATATCTGTCACCAGTTGAACTTTTTTCAAGATCTGCCTAAAAATCACTTCTAAAACTTCCTAAGCCAGAGATAAACTTTCAAAAAAAAATTGAGAATTTTAAAAATCAGTTTAATTCTATTATTTTTTTTTATTTGGTATGGTGTGTTATGCATGACGTTTTCCTTACAGTATTAAAATAAAAAGTCTAGTATTGAAACAACTTTTTCTGCAAACAACTCTAACTGCATTTATTAAGTTAACGCAGTTACATTATTTCTGACATATTTAAAGGTACTGAACTTATAAATAAAATATTGAAGAAAAAAGAAAATATTGACATAAAACATAAACGATGGAACCATTGATTTTGTACATAAAGTTGGTTGATTTTGTACAGTATTTATAGTCAATGAGAGAACGTAAAGTAGGCCTATATCTTGCAGTCTACATTTTGCACACTCTTAAAATTTTATATAATAACCTTAGTTAAAAACCATTTACTGTATTAATTTGACTTTCTTAATCTTTTTCACTCAACGGTCAAGTGCACCAGCAATAATAGGTGGTAATCAGGATCGGAATTCGGTCCACTGGTTGGTGCATCACCTGGATAGGTGAGCTAAATCCCATAAGAGTAACTGTGGTATTTTTGTAACCCGTGGTAGCCGTCAAGGAGTAAATCTCGTGTAAAAAGCCTTTGAAAAGGTATCGGTTATTGATGAGTAAACACCGATCACACTAATTAGTGCGCGTGAACGCGACCAATTTTTACATGAGGACAGCAAAATCAGGTGTCCGAATACGATTGTCGAATGGTAGGCAGGAGGCTTATTCTTATAGATTCCTTGCATTGAGCTAAATATCCCTTGCCAAGCGTTTTACAACTCTAAAAAAAATAGTACTTGTACATTACGGCATTTTACATGTCATTTACTGATTCTCACATTTAGTCGCATTGAAAAGCAAGCCCGAAGTGAAGCCCCGAAACAGCAGGATAAAGTTTCAAATTTCTGCCAGCCAATGATAATTTGGACAAAGAGAATTCCGTGAAAACAAAAATTGAAATAAAGAAATTGAATAAGAAAAAAATTCTCGAGCAGCTTACTCATTCTCAAACAATACAAAGGATATCCGTAATATCCATATGTGTTTCAATTATTGTACTTTAAAGAGGGTTTAAATTTACAGGGGTTATACTATTTAATTTTCTATAATAAAATCTGTTGAAGTACAAACTGGTATTCTAATTTAATAAATACCAGTTTTACAAAACCCTTTACTTTTACACTAAGTCACGGCAGCCGAATGTAAATTTTAACTTGACTTCTCTTGGTCTGGGGGGGCTGAGCCCCCCCAGGAAAAATGTTGAGGGGGCTCGAGCCCCTCGGGCCCCATGGAGTCGGCGCAAAGTGTATCTGCCGGACTAGAGGGCTTAGATCTATTCATGAAAATATATTTTTTAACAGAAAATGCCCAAAACCACCATCCGGAATGGGGGGGAGGGGGGAGTGCAGAGGATGACTTGTTTCTTTGTTTAAGGTACCCTGACACCGATCTTGCCAAAAACTGTCCTATAACTGGGTCCTTATTTAATCCAGGTTACCTTTGTTGGGAAGTCTTTGTGTGGTAGATGGCTCTTAAAATCCTCCAGGGCAATAATCTTCATCTTCCATACCTTCCTCATCTCCAAAATCTAAGCGCCTTTTAACTGCTTTTTTTGTTCTGCATTCAGCCTTCTTTATTCTTTCGGCATCGATTTTCTGCAAGCCTAGAATCGTAAATTTCCCTGGAGTGATATTTACCTTATCTAAAACATTGATTTTTCCGACTGACCCTTCATTAAAATTTATGACCGCATCGTATACTCCTAGTTGTAGAGTGTCCAACCCAACAAATACAGTTTTAGGGACTCTTTGCCATATAGTAGCGTTGAAGCTCTCATTAGCGTTTTGTGTTTTTCCATGAACACAACGTTCCAGAAGGGTTTTGTCGGAGAGATCTCGGTAAATTGGTTCTAGTGCCTTACCCAAAGTCTTTGGTAGAGGATTTTTATGACGTGGGACTTCTTTTCGGTTTAGTTGGGCTTTCGCAAATTTGCACCAGGTCTCTGAGCAGCGTTCATGCTTAGGATTAATATCTGTAGACGTGCGGTGGTCCAGGGTGGCCCAAATAGCTCGTTCCATGTCATCCACATTGCCCAGATTTTCCCTGATTGCCTTTCCATAATATTGTTGCAAACTGTCTATCTCTTTTGTAGTCAAACCTTTGCCATCACTGATCTTCATGTTCTGTTTTAATTTCCGCAGCCTGCTTCCCATTCGTTTCTGCACGTGAGCGACACATTCAAGCTTGCTTACTTTAAAATCTTCACCATAAGGCTTATCTTTTAATACAGTGGAAAATCCTTTCGAGTCTCCATCCCCAAGATACTGTCTGTATCTGACGCCCAAGTTCTTTTCGGACCGCCTAAATATCATCTTTACCCCTTCCGCTTCCATGCCTCCGCTGGACCCAGTATAATTTTTAGTACAAACTGCCTTATGCTTTTCCATGTTCTGTAGGCTCTGATTATTATAATTTGTGCAGCCAGAACAAAATTTGGAAAGACATTCTACATCCAGAACTTTCCCTGTATCAAAACTAGTTGCTACGACTGCTCCATTCAGTGACTCGTGGCCCCTCTTATGCCATGTTCCGTCGAAGGCGGCCACTATATCTTTGGATCCGCCATTAAGATTGATTGCTTCATCTGCAGCATTCCTCATTGAAGCCTGGGCTACTTCACTTGCTGCAGGCCTTAGTCTGTTATAAAATTTTGCAGACTTTGTGCTCGGGGGTGCTAAATTCATGATGGCATTGAAAACTTTTGCCGTCTCAAGGCCTTTGCCAATCGAGCGCATTGCGTACGCAAATCTTAGATTTATTTCATAAATATTCTTTATGCATTTCGATGTTATACAGTTATCAGTTTGGCCGCATTTCGAACATGTGATTATCATTCTATGAGCTAGGCCAGCCTTCATTTCCTCATCCAATTCAAGTCGGACACAATCATCATGGCCGCAATTCTTGCATTTCGTGAAAGATTGTACAAGGTTCGATATGATTGAAAGGCATGCAATGAAATTAACCTCTCCATCATCGTATGTTCTATCGTTCAGGAGCTTAGAACTACTTAGTTTACTTTTAGACGCCGACGATGGTTGGGTGGACTCTGACTTGGGCTCAGGTGTTCTAGGCTCTTTTCGTAAAGGCCCCGTAAATTGGTTCCCCGTAAATTTCCTCTTTTTTCTGCGAAAGCTGGGCATTTTCTTGTTAAAATTTAATTTGAAAAAAAAAATAATTTAAATGTAAAAAACAAAACACAAAATTTAAAACCAAATAAATCTCTAATAAAAAAATATCACAAAAATGTTTGCTTAAAAAAGAGATTGATAAAAAAATAGGGTCTAATTTTTAAAAATTAATATTAAAATCTTACACGTAATATACTTAGGTGTTGACCACTTGTGTGTAAGCACTAGCACAAGACGCACACTGAAGCACTCCACAACACGGGCGTATCCGGTGACGGACTGAGTCGGACTGAGTGACAGAGTGAGGAGAGGACTGACTCCGACTCGACGAGTGACGGGTGACGACGCTACGGACGACTGGCGTCTTTTCCCCCTCGTTTTCATTTTGTGGGAGCAAATTCGGACGAGGAGTGGGGGAAGCGCCTACAGTGTTACCAACACCGCAAATATCACTAACGGCCGAGACATCAAGGACAATGCTGAAAACCGTGTATACTAAGTTGTAAGGAGACAAAAAATGATACTGAAAACCGTTATTATTAATAATTATTATTTAAAAGACTTTATTATATAAATAATACACCATTGTAACTACGATGAATTAATGTGATAAGCATTACCGCCATTCTTTTACCAAGTAAATAAATCACAAAATAGTAATTAACTTAACACGTGATTGTCTTTTTATAAACTATAATTGTCAACTTTTAGCTTTTAAAAACCTGTCATTATTTTGCTGAAGATTTAGAAGAGTCATAATGCATAAATAATTTTCACTAATAAAGGGTCTTATAGTAGAATGCGAGGCCTATACATTGTGTTTGCAAGTAATTAATGAGTCTTCTAATTTTAACTCTATCTATAGCTATCTAATTTTGTATGTAAACACTTTTGAGATTTTAGGTTTGTACAAATTAGCCTACCATACAGCCTAGAAATATTTTTGCGCTGCAGTTTTTTAATGCACGGGAACAAATTTAATACTTACTTACAATAACGAAAAGCATAATGTTACTTATTAATATTATAATATAATATTTGCATATTATATTAATACTTGTAATTAGTATTACATTTTAATATGATGTTAAATATTTAAAAACATACACATTTTTAGTAAAAAATTAAGGTATATTTCCTATCAAGTCCTTTAAGTAATCATTATTAACAACCATCGATATCATTCTTCTGTCTTCGCCTCTCTTACTCGTAAAACACGGTTTTCAGCACCGATGGTTTTCAGCAGACATTACACCGACACACTGTCCGTAATGTCTCGCGGCCGTGCGCAGTATGGTAACACTGTAGGCACTTCCCCCACTCCTCGTCAGAATTTGCTCTCAAGAAAATGATAACGGGGGGAAATAGACGCCAGTCTACGGACGAGCGTCTAGCACATCGAGTTATTGACCTCTAGAGGCTATCGTATCTGTATCGACCCGAGAGCAGCCGATCTTGACCGACATTGGCCGATGAGAAATGAGTCGGGGCGTCGTCTGTTTATTGATTGGGAGAACACTTTGGTGAGCGAATTTTCACATCGAGCAGGACAGGTCGTGGCGTCATAGAGTTTATGCGATAGACTCATGAAGTCGATATTGTAGGTAGTCGGATCGATACGAATATGTCTATCGATGTCGATATTACATTGAGATTATCGCTTGTGCCCTTCATCGTCCATCCGACAATGTCATTGAATAAATAAATTCAAATTATTCCCTTCCCTTTTCTACCAGAGAGAAGTTAAAAAACCTTAATTATTAAAGATGCGAAACTGGCCATGATATATTAGGTATCGATAAATAAAAGGATAACATCCGTCTTAAAAAATAACATTAACAGTTATGTTTTGTTGTTTGAACCAAAGCCAACTAATGAACAGTTGACATTGCCTAAGGCCTAGTGTAATCGTTTGTTAGGCAAATATTGTACTGAAATGAAGGATGTTTTTCTACCTCCGAACCTACCATAATGAGGTTATGAACAGAAAGTAGTGGCAAAGTGGGGCTGCTGGACCAGGTCAATGACCCCTGAGGAATGCTGACGTCACCAAGGTCACTGACGTCATGAATGACGTCATTGGTGACGTCATCGATGACGTCATATCTATGACGTCATAGGTATGACGTAATAGAAATGACGTCATGACGACGTCATCACCGCTGACGTCACCATAATGACGTCATTGACGTAATTAAGGTCAAGGTCATGTGGAAAGACAAAAAAATTTTTCTTTGCACTCTTGTGGTTCCTCGTATCCGGCTGCGGAGCGAAAATCCACGAAGAACCACAAAAGTGCAAAGAAAAATTAATTTTTCCAGCGACCAGACCGAAAAACCTACCAAAAGTGAAGTAAGGCATTCCTCAGAGGCCATTGACCTGAACCCCAGCAACCCCACTCTTAAAACTAAAAAAATAAATAATTTTTATTTCCACTTACCCACTGGAGAAACCCGAAGCCCAACTGGAAACGAAATTGCGAACTGCCGACGGTGGTGGTGGTGGTGTCATCACCGCGCGGGAGCCGGACGCCGACTGACCGGACAGCACCGTGCCGTCCGGGTACTAGACCGCGTGGTGGGGGTAAAGTGGTCAGATGCAAAAAATAAAAAAATTATTTTTTTTCCAACAACTCATCCGAGTTTGTCCTTTTGCTGGACCTCCGTTACTAGGAGTGGAAGTATTTGTCAAAAAAATAATTTTTTCTATTAATTCTTAAGTGACCTTGACACTTAGTCTGGAATTGGAGTCACCAGCGTTATTTTACTGGCAAAAGTTAGCTCGTCTAAAAGTTTTTGAAACATTTTATCATCCATAGTGATCTTGGTGTCCCTTGAGTAAAATTTTGGATTATTCTTGAAGCAGCGTTTCATTTTTGTTAAAGTGGAAGTCTTGGACACCCAAACAGAATTATTTTGCTTTGCCAGCAAAAATTTTACTCTTAATAATTTTTCTCGCAAAGTTTCAGCCATCGCTGCGTCTCACAGTAAGGTTAGTATAATACTGAAAAACTCAGTGAATTGTTGCACCTAAGCTGGAAGTAGTGGGGGAACAGGGCTGTAGTGGTGGTGGTAACGCGGTCTGGTGTTGCTATGTCTAGAAACAGTTTGCTGCGAACTGCCCAAGTATTAACATGTACTGTGTAGAAAAATAATAGCGTGAATTGTACAAAAATTAAGTTCAAGAAATATTTATTGTAAGACTAATAAAGAGGTATATCTAAAAAGAAAAAATAATTTTTTACAAGATGGGCATGGTTCAGTTTTGCAGCTAAGTCCAAAACCCACCAGTGTAGAATAAAATTTAATCATGAGAGTAAAATATTTAAAAACATTTGTGAAAATATTAGTAGACTTGTAGAGCTAAATAAAAATTAATTTTGTAGCAAACAGGTAGCGATATATTTTGCTAAGTCATATAATAAGAGAGAATGATGTAAAAAAATTAAAAGTTTACTCACAGAAAGTCCGGTAGCGTTGAGTCGCAGCGTATACCTTGTGTCGAGGAAGACGGCCGGCGAGTAACTGACTTGTATTGAGAGAGAGCCAAGACGGCAGACATGGGTTGGTTACATAAGTGTTATGTAATCTGCAAGCGACACTGGAGACAAAATTTAATTTTGTTCCCAACCAACACTGACTGTAGGCTGCGCTGAGAGAGACAAAATAAATTATTATTTTATACTACATATATCTTGGACTGAAAATATTCTAAGTCCCACGAGCCCCCCCCCCCCCCCCGGGGAGGGTCCGACTGGTCGAGCCCCCCCCCCCCCCGGGGGTGGGGGTGCCATACCCTAAGGGGCTATTGGCACTTTACCGCTGTCACGTATTGTATAATGAGATCCGGCTAGTTATGTATTCAGGCGTAGCTCTTGGGGATTGTCCAATGCCGCAAACAAGTACATGTCGAGGTCTGTACGTGCCGAGGTCTGGCTGTTTACGTAACAAGGTCCGGTTCCCCCACTCCTGACCGGCTCAGCTTCGGTTCTCTGAGGCTTAGCTTCCTCGCAGTTGCTTTCAAACACTTCAGCTGAGTGGTTGAAGCTCTGCCCTACAGGATTCGCAATGTAATGTTGGCGCCGCATTATATTGGGAATTCTTTTCTAGTCTAAGGCATGGCATGTGTAGTGTTAGGAAATAATTTTATTTTGTGCTTGCTGCTTGGTGTCGGTTGTGATTTAATGAAAGTGTTGTGCAGTGAAAAATATTTGTGTGTGCTAATGTTTCCACAGGTTGGTGTTAGTCTAAGTCTTGTGTTTAGAAAAATATTTCCTTGTATTAACCTTCCACAGGTTGCCCCCAAAATTAGTTTTTATAAATTTTGTGGCTTCCTTAGCCTATGTAAATAGTTATACTGTTAGGTTTGAGGCTTAGAAGCCTCCGTAAAATTAAATTTTTTTCGAGGCTTAGCATGCCTCAAGAATTATTTTTTACCAACAATAGTATGACACTTTACGAGCCTCGGGGTTGGCCCCTTGGTATTCACCGTTAGGCCTTGTGCCATCGGCGCTGCTGGACCTCATCACTCGTCACTGGCAACATACGGGTGGTTGGCATCCTTCAGCACAAAGTGTCGGCCCTGACACTGACCGGTACTCTAGGCTTTATGTCAGTGCTTTGCATTAGATTTTATGTCAGTGTACTGGTTAAGATGGGGCCCAGGTCATGATTAGCATGACCTTATGATTCCCGTTAGGGGAACCAAAATTATTTAGCATGTTTCCCTTGTGGAAACTCAAAATTAAGTAAAAATTATTTATTTTTTGTAACATCAATCCCCCTATGTTTAAGTTGTTGTGTTGTAAAACATTTCTTTGTACTAATCTCCCACAGGTTGTCCCTAAGATAAATATTTTTTAAAATTCGTATCTTGGAGGATTAGCCTCTGTAAATTGGCAGTTAAAGTGTTAGGTTTGAGGCTTAGAAGCCTCCATAAAATAATTTCTTTTTGAGGCTTAGCATGCCTCAATAATTATTTTTTTAACAACAGTAGTATGGCGCTTAACGAGCCTGGGGGTAGGCCCCTGGGGATCGACCCCTAGGCCGCCCGTGCCAGGGACGCTGCTGGGCCTCATCACTCGTCACTGGCAACATACGGGTGGTTGGCACCCTTCAGCACGAAGCGCCGGGTCCTAACACTGTCCGGTACGTTAGGCTTTATGTCAGTTTATCGGTTAAGATGGGGCCCAGGTCATGATTAGCATGACCTTATGATTCCCGCTAGGGGAACCAAAATTATTGTAGCATGTTTCCCTTATGGAAACTCAAAATTAAGTAAAATTATTTTTTATTTTTCACCTCCCCCCTAAGTTGTGAGATTCCCCCGAGGCCTTTGACCGCCGGCGGTCTTAGGCCTCGGGGGAATTTCTTTTTAATTCTTGGATGACCTTGACCTACATTTGTGTGTGAATAAAAAATAAAATTTTTTTGTTTCACATGTAATCTCCGTCAGCCAACACTTGGCGGATTTTTTGCCAGAGTCCTGAGAGCTCGCAGGACTTAGAGCGATATGCGTAGAAGCGTTGGTTGTCTGAGCTGTGATTAAAAAATTTTATTTTATGTTCACACATAAGTAAGGGTAGCAGCCATCCAAGAGTTAAAGTCCTAGGGGTAGGTGACCCCCCCCCCCCGGGGGAGGGTCCGACCGGCCGAGCCCCCCCCCCCCCCGAAAACTTTTTTTTGGAAAATTTTTTGACCTTGACCAAAATTTTTTTTGCTCCGGACGAAAAGTCCCCCCCCCCGGGGGAGGGTCCAACGGGCCGAGCCCCCCCCCCTCGGGGGTGGAGGTGGCACTTTGGTAATTTTCCATTGGCACATGTGCCCGGTTTGCCCCCACCACATAGCGTTCTAGGTTAATCCTTTGCCGTCCCGAGCTGCTTCATTCTGCTTTCAGACTTGCAGCCTGCTAGCCAACTCTACACCGCTCTCGTGACCATGGGTGTTCGCATCAAGAATTATCCTACTGCCTCGCCTGCTGTGACCTCCGCTCCAATGCCGACCACTTCGCCAGCTGTCACCTCCGCTCCAATGCCGAACGCCTCGTCCCTTTCAATGCCGATTCTTGATGTTTCGCAGATTCCACTGCCGCCAGCCACGACCGCTTCGCCACAAAAAATTATTGTGGACCTGAGACCCGGCGCTTCCTCTACCATCACTGCCAGCACTACGCTGCGCACAATTTTGGCCACGGTGACAGCTATGTGTACTGTGACAACACCAACAGTCACAACTGTGGCAAGTGGAAGTAGTGTGGATCCCGGCCTGGTAACCATAAATTTGGACTCGGACGAGGAAATTTTCGAGAAGCCGAAGGAACGGAGGTCACCTTCCAAGCCGTCTACTCCTATCAAAAATTATTTTTCCACCTTTGATCCTATCTCTCCCGTCCATAGCCCTTCCAAACCCGAACAAAATTTAACTTCTTTCCCTTCCACTTCCAATGACCTTCAAGTGGAGCAACCTACAAACAATAAAGTAAGTAAAACTAATTCTGGTCTGAAAAAAAACAGTAAAGAAGGCAGCGGGATCGAAACGCCAATGTAATTATGTTTGGATAACTGGAGCGAAAATAAATCAAAAATGCACCAGGTGGGCTGTGAGCGGCGAGGAGTTGTGCCGCTATCACTTTGACCGCAAAACAGCATCCATGCGGAGCACTCTTGATTCATGTTCGCTTAACATTGCCCCTAAGAAAACCACACAGATTCCTAAGGTACGTTATCAAAGACTCTATGCTGGTCAAAAATATTTCTTTCGAGCACACGTTTGTGTGAAACCTCACATTTTTTTGATGAGGCATAAAGACCAGAACGTTCATGTAAAGGTTGCTAAAAAATATATTGTTCCTAGATTTATGACCAACAGAGGGTACTTGATACGTGTGAAAGTTTTAAACAAGCTCAGGACTGTGTGGCGTTTGCAGGAGTAATGCAATCAGTAAGTGTGTTTGTTTAATTTTCTAAATTTTGTTTTCCAAACATTTCCTTTTTCCAAATTAAATTTTATTAAATTTTGTTTTCCAAATTATTTCTTCACCCTCTTGAAATAAGGGAGGGGGGTATTATATAAATGAGCTATTAAAAAAAAAAATAGTTCATTTATATAATATCTTAACCTGGGGATAATGTTTTTTCTTTGAAAAAATATTATTCAGACACGTCCCAAACCAGTGTCCTGGATGGTGAAGAAAAGTTATGAAATATTATTTTTTTTATTAAACTAATGTTTAGTTTCAAGGTAAACCAGTCAATGATCATGTGACAACAGGTTTCCCCCACCATTACTGAGCTCCTATACCCACTCACTGAGCTCATTCTGCTTTGAACGTTTCATCTTGGCAGACGTAATGTGCAGTATCAATCCGTTTGTTGGAGACCTGGAATTGCAGCGTTTACCATCGGGGCATGTATATGCTCCGATGCTGGTGGATTATAAAAATTATTGTTCACCTGAACAACAGGTGTTCCCCGAACCTGGACCTTCCAATGATGGTGAAGAAAACAGTATTTTGAGGAGTGAGTTGGTCAAGGGTAAATCGGACATAAATTTAAAAAGTAAATATTTGAAACGGTTGGCGGATCAAAAGCGTAGCTACAAGGAGCGAGCGGCAATGTTCCGTTTGCAGTTGTTAGTGCCTAAAATCAGCAAACGTTCCAGCAAGCTCGACACCCTGACAGCCGCTTCTGATTATATCTGCCTGTTGGAATCAAAAATTAAATTTCTTGAAAGACAAATCCAAAATAAAAATAATAAATCTGAAGTCTAGTGATTGGAAGTCCTGAGCAGGTTGATGATGGTAATGAACAAATTTTAGGAATGTAAGTAATAAAATTATTTATTTTGTGTGAATTGGACTTGGACACGGACTAGTTGTTTATTATTTCGTTGGCCAGGGGTAGTGCCTAGGTTTTAGGTTTAAAACAAAATTTTACTCATGGTATTAAATGTATGACCTTGAAAAGTGGTGGGGGTAAGTTAATGTAGGTAGTGGAAAGCATCCGTTGGATTTATTCTTTGCAGAGTACTTCAACCAGCATCATCATGGTGAGCCATTGTGTGGAGTTTGTTCTGTTGGAGGAGGACCTGGTGGAGATAGTGGAGCTGATTGAAGACACAACCAGGAAAGGAACAATAGAAAATGTAAGATGTGAACCTCAGGACGAGAGGTCACAACAAATTGTACAAAAATTTATTTCCACTCAGTTAACTGACAAAACCACAAACTTTGAGTTCGTAAAATATTTATTTGATAACAAAGTAAATGCAAAAATGGCAATATTTTTTAAGAAATGAAAAACTTTTTAGTTTTAGTTATACAACCTGGACTTGGATTTTGACTATGATAGTATGGTTAACGGATAACGTGGTGGTGGGGATAGTTTTTTGTGTATATAATAGGGTTGTGAACAGCAAAGGTGAATATTCAATCACGATGCCTCCAAGGGACAACACCTTAGCAGCACACAAGAAAATTTTACTTATTTTGCCAGAAATTCCAATAGAACAAGTTGAAGTTAACCAGGAGGAAGAAGAAGATGTAATGGAAGAAGAATTATCCGAAGAGGAAGAGATGGAAGCAGGTGAAAATAATTTTGCAAACACTGATGGTGACAGCTTAGACATTGACTTGTATGCTGATGAAACATTGGAGTCATCCTCAGAAGAGGACAATAAGGAAAACATCACTCCTCAAATAAGAGCAGTATTGGACAAAATGTCGTTGTGCAGGAGACTTGTGATGTGTAGCAGAAGATTATTTTTTGATTGCAGTGATGAGGAGGACAGTAGTGATGAATATTCACCTTTGTAAAAAATATTATTTAGCATTTAAAAACCAAAAAAAAAATATAAAATGTTAAAAAGGAAAAAAATAGAGCGGGGGATAGAGCAGCAGATGCTCTATCCTCCGCTCAAAATAATAATGTCCGATGACCTTGACCTACTTTTGTGAATTAATTATGGTGGGGGAGAGCATTAGTGGTGGGGGAAACGTCATATATACGGGTAGTCAAGCCTCAGTCTCATTTGGTAAGAAAGAGGGAACGCTGGATCGGAGGTGATGGTAAGATTGACTTTATAGCAAATACTTTAGCACTGCAATATTTTAACAGGTTGCTAACGTTTAGGAAATATTTTTATTTTTATACTTGCTAGTTTGTTTAATTTTAAAACTTTAAATATATTTTCTTTTGGTCAAATGCTTTTGCCATACTTCCTACACGCTAACACTCATATAAAGTACAGGATTAAGCTGATCTCTCGGGGAAATACTATGTAGCCACCTCACATTGGTTGTCCAACTCGCATAGTATTGGTGATTTATACAAAATAAAATTTTTTTTCAATATGTTATATATCACCAATTCTTATTCGAGTCAGATAACCAATGTTAGGTGTCACATAAGTATTTCCCCGCGACATCAGTCTTAATTCTGTACATTTTTTGAGTTTTGGCGTGTGGTAAGTGTGCCAAAAGCATTTGCTCAAACAAATATATGTAAAAGTTTTAATTTTGAACAAGTTGGACAGTAAAAAATAAAAATATTTAACTTTTGAACTTGTTGACATATTATTGAAAGTATTTGTTAGAAAGTCGATCTTACTACCATCTCTTATCCAGTGTTCCCTCTTTTTTACCATATTAAAGGTGGCCTTGACCTATATATTAGTCCTGAATAAAAATTTTATAAAGAATTTATAACATTTTGTTCTGCGCATGCGCAGAAGGGTTTTTTCTAATTTCACCCCCCACCACCCATTATAAAAGGAGGTCTGCTAACCCAGCGTCTCATTATTGGATGAACCTTTGTGGAGTAAACATCTAAACGCTCTTGTGGTAAAAATGCTTCTTTGCCACATTTGTGGGGAATTTTTCCCTGATGAACATATTTTGCAAATCCATCTGGAATTGCATAAAGAAGAGGACAATGTGCAAGTAAGTGAACAGGATTTGGACTCTATTGAAAAATTTTTATCAGAACATCACAGAAGACTGGACGATTGGGAAAGCGAGCTGCAGTTGCTGCAAAGGAGGAGGCCAACCGTCATTCAGTTTGGAGGCGCTGGAACATCAGGACTTGGAAGGAGACCTACAGCGGACATGGACACGGACACGGACACGGACACGGACACGGACACGGACTCGGACATAAACATGGATTTGGATTCTGAATCTGAAGGTAATGGCATAACACAACTACGCACTATCGCATTGGAAGGACCTGTAGTCACACACTTTACAATAAATAATGTTCAATTGGAATTACAAAATTTTATTGACAGTGCAAAACTTTTAGTTAGTAAAACACTAAAGGAAGAGCTTAGAAGATTAAAGTTTTTAAAATTTGGACTGGTATTAGACGCTATGTTCACAAACACTGATGGAGAAACATCACCAAGAGGATTTGTCACTAAAAACCGTACTATAACTTTTGCATCCAATATTGATGATATAATTGTGGAATGTTTGGAAGAGTTATTGACGAAGCTTCAAGAGCATGAAGGAAGGGGATCTGGCTGGACGCTAACATCAGTGGAAGGTATGGATTTAAGAATACAAAAGCATGGTTATGGTATGAGGGGTAGTAGTTACATCCCTCTACCAAAAAAGATCCAAGAAACCAAAGCGTGTATTAATGTACAAAATCTTGACACTGAATGTTTTAAATATTCTATGCTAGCCAAATATGTTGTAAATCATACTGTTAGACCCGGTGTTGAATATCAAAATGTACAAAATAGATATAATTTTTGTGGTATGGTTTATCCTGTAAATATTAAAGATGTATGTAAATTTGAGAAGCAAAACCCTGGAGTCAGTGTAAATATTTTTGGGCTCGATGACAGCAATAATGTGTACCCACTACGGGTTGTAAAAAGAGAACTTCGAAACCATACAGATTTATTGTTGATTACAAAAGGTGAAATATCTCACTATGTATATATTAAAAATTTTAATGCCTTAGTCACCAAACAACTGTCTCGTAGGAAGTGTAAAAAAACTTTTTGCAAAAGATGTTTCTGTTTTGTAAATAAGGATATAAGGAGAGGTGGTGCCCAGTGGTTGTTGGAGCATCAAAGACTATGCAATGAAAATTACGAGTGTAAAATTAGTTTACCACCACCAACCCGATCTGTTGTACAGTTTAATCATATTAACCACCAGTATAGGATACCATTTGTCATTTATGCAGACTTTGAGTCTACACTTGTACCGCTGGAACACCCTGACGGTGAAATTACTAGAAGAACCAAGTACCAGATGCATAAACCAAATAGTTTTTGTTTGTTGGTTAAGTCTACCCTATCTGACCAACACTTGCAAAATTTTGGACTAACCACAACACCAGTATTGTACAGAGGTGAAAATCCTGCCAAATATTTTGTAGATATTTTGTATGATATAGCTAGTAAGGTGGAACAAGTGTATGATAAAAATAATATTGTTCCTATGTTACCCCTAGATGAAGAGGAGGAAATCCAATTTTTAAATGCTACAACTTGTTATATATGTAATAAAGAATTTACAGTGGACAATTATAAAGTTCATGATCACGACCATCTGACCGGATATTACAGAGGACCAGCCTGCAATGCATGTAATCTAAATTTAAAACTTCCAAATTTCATTCCAGTTGTGTTGCACAACCTTAGCGGGTATGATTCCCATTTTATAATACCGGAATTGGGAAGAGACACAGGCAAGATTGATGTGATAGCTCAAACTTTAGAACATTATATTAGTTTTTCTAAAAAAATTGGCAAAATAAAATTAAGATTTGTTGACTCATATAGGTTTATGCCATCAAGCCTTAGTAAACTAACTGATAATTTAAGACGACAGGATTTAAAGGAAACAAAAAAAATTGTACCTGCAGACAAATTGGATTTGGTTTTAAGAAAAGGAGTGTTTCCTTATGATTACATCACCGGAATGGAAAAATTTGAAGAAACAAGACTACCACCCATTGAAGCCTTCAAGAGTAAACTGACAGACACGGAAATTTCCATAGAAGATTACAATCATGCCTGTAATGTTTGGAACCAATTGGGAATGACTACCTTAGGTGATTATTCTGATTTTTATGTTAAATTGGATGTAACACTTTTATGTGATGTAATGGAAGAATTCCGTAACACATGTTTTTCAGCATACGGATTGGACCCGCTCCACTCGTACACATCTCCCGGCTTAGCATGGCAGGCCATGCTAAAATCGACCCAATGCAAACTGGAGCTATTGACCGACATTGATATGGTTTTAATGATTGAATCAGGCGTTCGAGGCGGATTAACCCAAGCTGTGACTCGACATGTAAAAGCTAATAATAAATATTTACCAAACTATGATGAAACTAAAGACTCAATTTTTCTTGGATATTTTGATGCTAATAATTTGTATGGATGGGCGATGTCAAGACCCCTTCCGTATGGAGACTTCCAGTGGATCGACCCGGACAGCATAGGTGACATTATGCAGATCCCACAAGATGGACCGACCGGCTACATTTTGGACTGCGACTTTGAGTATCCTGAACACCTACACGACCCCCACTACGATCTGCCTTTACTAGCCAGGACCGAAGTTTCACCCACCGGAAGATGGCCAAAGTTGATGATGACTTTGGAAAACAAAAACAGATATGTAGCACATTATTTTGTTGTTCAGCAAGCCCTAGAATTAGGATTAATTATCACCAAAATTCATCGAGTTTTAAAATTTTCTCAATCTTGTTACTTGAAACCCTACATAGACTCCAACACCGTGAGGAGAGCAGCAGCCACATCAGCTTTTGAAAAAGATTTTTATAAACTGATGAACAACTCAATCTTTGGGAAAACTTTAGAAAATAAGAGGAAACACAAAATTGTAAAATTAGTAAGTGATCCAAGAGCATTAGAAAAACTTGTACAAAAACCAAATTTCGGAACCACTATGATAATTAATGAAAATTTAGTAGCGGTAAGCATGAACAAAACCAAGATTGTTATGGATAGACCGTTGTACATAGGGATGTCAATATTGGATATAAGTAAAACGCATATGTATGATTTTCATTACAACAAAATGGTACAATATTATGGACGAGAAAATATCGGAGTAGCCTACATGGATACGGACGCACTAATTTATTGGATCAAGACGCAAGATATGTATGAAGATCTTCGAACGTTCATACACAAAAATGATTTTGATTTTTCCGACTACCCAAGAAACCATCCGAACTTCAATGAAGAAAACAAAAAGGTGCTAGGAAAATTTAAAGACGAATGCAACGGAGCTAGCATGGAAGAAATTATTGCACTAATGTCAAAATTGTATTCTTTCAAAGTTTATAAGGGAGAACAAGAAGAAACATCAACCACTAAGAAAGCAAAAGGTGTGAAAACAGGTTATTTAAAGAAAAATATAAACTTTGAACATTTACAAAAACTGTTTATTTAACGACAACACCTTAACAGCAAAATTTAACACCATAAGAAGTGAAAAACACAAATTATACAGTGTTACAGAAGTAAAAAAAGCATTATCGGCAAATGATGACAAAAGACATATCATGGATGATAAAATTAACACTCTTCCTTTTGGCCACTACTCTCTTAATCCTATCAACGACTAACCTATGCTTCGTCCCTCTTCGACCCTCTACGACCTAAATTCCTTTTCCTTCCGTAAAAAAATGGGGAACACGGCAAGCCCAACGCCGTGTTCCCCATTTTTTTACATCAATTTGAATGACCTTGACCCAGTTAAATAAGGTTATAATAGAATAAAAAAAATATTTTTACTTAATCTACCGAAGAGGAAGGATAAAATTATGGATTTAAAACAAAAAATTGTTAATGAGCTTCATAAACCGGCTAGAAGAAAATTTCCCCGAAGAAATACTGTTATAAAAGGAATGAATGATCTATATCAAGCGGATTTAATCGAAATGATTCCTTATAGTAAACAAAATAAAGGATTTAAATATATATTGACTATTATCAATTGTTTTAAAAAAAATGGCAGATGCTTTACCGCTAAAAGATAAAACCGGCAAGAGTGTAACAAAAGCCATGGAAACTGCGATACAGAGAGACAAAAATACCATAAAACACTTACAAACCGATGATGGTAAAGAATATTTCAATAAAGAATTTTCAAATTTAATGAAAAAACACGACATAAACCATTATTCGACTAATTCAGAGGTGAAAGCATCAATCATAGAAAGATTCAATCGAACTTTAAAAGGTGCGATGTACAAGATGTTTTCAAACAGAGGATCGCACGTATGGATTGATATGTTACCAAAACTAATAAAAGATTACAATAACAAGTTCCATAGAACAATTGGTATGAAACCGAACCAAGTGACTAGTAAAAATGAAAAACTTGTATTAAAACGTATAAAAATGAATACTAAACCAAAAGTCGAAAAACTAAAGCCTAAAACGTTTAACGTTGGTGATAAAGTGCGAATAAGCAAATACAAAGGTGTATTCAGTAAAAGATATCTGCCAAATTGGACAAATGAGGTTTTTACTGTATTTAAGGTGCAACCTACAGTACCAGAAACTTACATTTTAAAAGATAATAAAGGACAATTGCTCGAAGGAGGGTTTTATGGACATGAAATGTTAAAATCCACAGTTGGCGATGTGTATCTCGTTGAAAAGGTGTTGCAACGGAAAAAAGATAAAGTTAAAGTGCGATGGTTAGGATTTATAATAGGAGTGAAGATTCTTGGATACCTAAAAAGGATCTCATATAATGATGGAGCATCATTTTAGGTTGAACCTTTACAAAGGATGGAGATAATACAGCAAAAGGATAGTTTTACTATTAATAATATTGATGAACTCACGGTGGACAATTCGGAATTAAACAGCGGCAAACATGGTGTTTTGTTACCAAACACAGTGCGTTGTCTTGTAACCGGTCCATCCAATTGTGGTAAAACAAATGTAGTATTCAATTTGATTACAAACCCAAAAGGATTGCGTTTCAATAACTTGTATGTCTTTTCCAAATCATTACAACAACCCAAATACCAATTATTAGAAAAAATATTTAATAATGCGCCAGAAGTGAAATATTACAAGTTTGATGCAAGTGAAAGCGTAATGCAACCTCATGAAGCTAAACCATTTTCAGTTTTTATATTTGATGACGTATCTTGTGAAAACCAAAACACTATCAGGAGCTATTTCGCTATGGGACGACATAACAATATAGATAGCATTTACATAGGCCAGACTTATAGTAAAATACCAAAACAACTGATAAGAGACAACGCAAATGTGTTAATTGTATTCAAACAGGATGAAACTAACTTAAAACACATATATTACGATAATGTCAATGCGGATATGTCATATGAACGGTTTAAAGACATATGTGGTAAGGCTTGGGCTGAAAATTATGGATTTTTGACAATTATGAAGGAACAACCACTAAATAACGGCCGATACAGAATAGGTTTCGATAAATTTATATTAATTCACTAACCACTATATCACACAATCATTCTTGTACAGCACGTCTTGCTACAAACATGGTTAACCAAGAAAAGTTAGTAAAGGAAATTAAATCACTTAGTGATTCTATTCGGGCAAAAAACAGAGCGTTAAAGTTAGGTATCAGCGAAAGGGAGAAATTCCTCGAATCTACTTTTAAACCTATTACTGAACCTTTGAAACAATTGAACAAAAAATTGACTAAACCTCCTTTTCAAGGTGATATTATTGCGCCGATAACAGAATATGAAAGGGAAAGTGTAATATCAGAAGAAATTAGCGATGAGGACCCGGAAGCCTCCATATTTAGTGATACAACGGTAGAAAGAGAAGATGTATATGCTGGTAGTGAAGAAGAAGTGGTATCTATAGCGAGTGAAGAAGAAAAAACAGAAGGAGAACCATCAAACATAAGCTTATTGGGTGGAAATATTCATACAAAAGGACCTTTAGGAAGGAAATACTTGTTAAAACTGTTAATTGGAACTGATTCTACTAAAAAATACCACAGTTATGGAGCAAGAATGTCCAAAGAAGGTATAATGATTGGTAATAGCAAATTAGATGTCGATGAATATGATAATATTCGCGTAGATGATCAAATATATAAGGGAACAAGGGGACTATTTGAATTATTATTTCAAAATAAACCTTTAAAAGCATTGGTAAAAAATGATGATTTGGAAGTGTATAGCAAAATTTTGGAACAAACTAATGCATATAGAAGAAATTATTTACCTGAAGCACCCATATATAAAAATAGATCTGTAAAATATAAAGATTTTGTTTCCAAATTAATACCAATTATAAGAAGAAAACCTGTAAAAAGAAGATTAGTAGCATCCACTTTAGATTTAAGTTCCCCAGAACCGAGAAAAAGAAGCAAATCAGTCACCGGTAAAGGATTGATGA
This sequence comes from Neoaliturus tenellus, assembly GCA_030545055.2. Classification (NCBI taxonomy): domain Eukaryota; kingdom Metazoa; phylum Arthropoda; class Insecta; order Hemiptera; family Cicadellidae; genus Neoaliturus; species Neoaliturus tenellus. The sequence continues at coordinate 47,804,266 of CM061534.1, read as the reverse complement.
AGAAACTATACAATACAAATGTAATTTATTACAATAATATCAATAAATTGGTGGATAGAATGAAACTAATACATGAAGCCAAAGAAGCGGGTCACACTGGATTGGAAAACGAATGGATGGCTTTAGTGGATGAACTTAGAAACCGAGGGGTAATCTCATAAAAATGCGTTACTCCCTAAAATGCTAATCAGTTGCACCATGAGTGTCGACAAGTTCGGACGGTATTCCTCGGATGGATTATATTACGCGAATAACTTAAAAAGAGGTGCTGGTTTACCACAAACACCTGAAGGAGATTATGATATTAGTAATAAAAGGTTAAAAAACATAAAAGATCCCACGGACGAAAACGATGCAGTAAATTTAAAAATATTAAAGGAAAAGATATCACCAACATTAAGACTACACAATAACACATATGACGCAGAAGATCATAGAATTATCAACGTTGGTAAACCAAACCAAAACGGTGATGCAATAAACAAAGGTTATTTGTCATCTGAATTAAAAAATACGTTAAAATTCAATGGAAAAACGTATAGTGCTAACAATAAACGTATATCCAACGTAGATGACCCTAAAGATGCAAAAGACAGCGTAAATAGACGCTATTTACATTCCTTGATACCTGAAAAGACAAAAGATGGATTTTCTTTTTATAAATTTGTTATTAATGATATAGGTTATCCAAAAACTGAAAACGATGCTGTAAATCTAAAATATATTAAAGATCATTGTATCATACGTGATGTAGGGGTTATAGATTGTTTTAATAATTGTTTAGCAAATGTTAAAGATGGTTCGGCGCCATCAGATGGTGCAACAGTGGGTCAAATGATGGCAACCTTAAAACAAGAAACAACCTCTTTTGTAAAACAAGATCAAGTAGTATCGAAGCAAGGGGATGACTTTGTTCAAGGTAATGAAAAATTTAATTTATTAACATACAAAAATAATGCTTGGGATTGCATGGGTAAAGGGTTATCAAATATGAGATTGGGTTATACTGCTCAAGATGCAGCTGCTTTATCACAAACCGTACATCTAGATCCAGATCATTCTTTTAGATTTTTTACATGTAATAATAAAGTAATAAAAAACTTGCATAATGGAAGAGATCCAAATGATGCTGCAACTGTAGGACAGACCATCACAACATTATTAAAGGATAGTAAAGTGTATACTTGTAATAATAAACGTATAACAGACCTTAAAGACCCTGAACATGTGGATAATGCCGTCACTGTTAATTTTCTTGTAAAAGTTTTAGGTAATGCGTTATTTGATTTACACAATCATTTTACATCGGATATTCTTCAAGGAAAAACGACTCATAATACTTTTGCTGAATCCGCTAGAGGTGGTTGGATTAAAAGGGAAATTTTTAATAAATACTTTATTAACCCTAATACGCAAAAATTTAGATCATCAGATTGGGGTGATATTGATATTTAATTAAATAACACCTTAAATTACATCATTTATGTGCAACCTGTCATAGAGGTAACACATAGGTTACGCTTTTCGAATATATAGACAATCATGGCGTTTCATTACACCAGTCCATATCGAGACACTATACGGAAAGGAGGCGGTATCACGTCCACAGCGGTTTCTCTGTTAAGAGTAGTGGGGTTTGGTTACTTTCAAAACGGAAGTCGTGCCAATTGCCAGCCGCTGCCGGCCAGCTGCCATCGGCCAGCTGCCAAATCAGTCGCTGCCGCCATATGCCATGCCATATAGCTTCCGGTGGGGTAGGAGATGTTATTTGAAATTTGAAATTCAACTTGACAATTGGGTTATGGAAAGTATGTCAAGGTCATCCAGAGTAAGTTTTAAAAAACCCTATCCCGCTACCACCGGAGTAATAGTTCGGAGAGTGGAACTAACTCCGGTGATAGCGGGATAGGTATAGAATTAGGTTTGTGAATTTTATTTGTGAAAAACATACAATCAATGTGTGACAGCAGTGTTTAAACAAGTTGAAGTTTTGTTATGAACTACAGAGTTGTAAACACAAACACCGACGACGATGAGAAGGTAAACGCAGAGTCCCCAGATGATGTATTTAAAAAGTTTGAACAAACGTAACATCTCGAGTTGGTTTTCCCGTTCCATTTCCAATCGTTTGATTTCCAATTTCAATTTATCCTCTTCCATCCTTGTTACAAATGGAACTTCATCCATCATATCCATCATGTTTGTGTTTTTTTGAAATTTTGAAAGAAGCGATGTTGATAGTTGAAGAGGCGAGGATGGAATGAGAGTTAAAAGAGGGAAATGTCGGTTAAATAAAGAAGTGGTGGGGGGAAAGAGCGTTGTTACATAGAAGCGGTGGGGGAAAGATGCTGCTCATCATTTGCCTCAGAAGTTGTGTCCGACTGTAGAGGGGTAAGAGGAGTAGTATTTAGTAAACTGTCTTCATCAGAACTTTCAACCTTATTACAAATAGGACAAGCGTAAAGTATTTCCAAATTCATTGTAATAGCGTTAAATTTATCTATAATTTCATTTAAAGCATTAAATATTTCTTGTAAATCATCTTTTGAGTTTATTTCAAAACTAGCATTCATTCGTGCCGATGGAGAAGTGTTCATCGTTAGAGAGTTGGCAATGGAATGAGGATTAGCGCCTAGGGAAGGGGGCTTATATAATGGTGACCTTGAGCAGGCGTCTAGGGAGGGGGGCTTTCTAGGGAGGGGGCTTCTATATAGGGGACCTTGAGCTTATGATTGAATAAAACGTTTAGTTCTTCTTCTTCTTCGTCTTTTAATTCAATTATTTGAACCGAAGTAGTTGTTTCATCCTCTTCACTCGATGAAGAAAACAATTCACCAGGATTTAAATATTGAACTACAATTCTGAACCATCTTATAGGATATTCGTCAATGACAGAAAGTAAGTTTTGAAACAATTCTTCCATCTCCTCCCTGTCAGTTATTATATGTTCAAACTTGATAAATTTTCCTTCCATGTTGTTAGTTAGAGTGTTGGAAGTGGAATGATTTAATATTATATAAAAATTAGAACTAATGGTGGGGGGAAATCTCAAGGTCATCCAATTGAAGTTTTAAAAAAGAGTGTAAAACTGAAATTATACATTTGATGGTTCTACAGGATCGGAATACCAATCTGATCTGTATTTACATCTTTTTATCATATGTGTACAAAAATCATCTTGATGAGACTTGGTGCGTTGACAATGAGCAAGATCTAGAGGGTGAAATTTGAAACATCTTTGAGGACAACATGTATGAAAATATCTTGATTTGTAAAATTTGAAAGTTCGCAATTCCGGTGGCTGTAGTTGTTTTGTTTTACATTTGCAATAACAAGATCCGAAGAATTCACATTTAGTACAAGCTAACCCATCCACCATCATTGGTCCTAAATCTGTACACTGTTGTTCACAACAGTAACGAGGTTTGTACTTGTATTTTTGCTCTTCCATGTTGACGCTGCGGAGTCTAGTGAAAGAATAAGATTGTATAGTGATGAATAGCGAGTTTTATGTACTATGAAAAGTGGTAGGGGTAATTTCAAGGTCATCCAAATGGAGTTTTAAAAAATTATACCTTACAAGTGTAAGGATTATTGAAATTTAGGAAGTTTGTTTCTGTTTGTTTTCTTCAGACTTTTTTTCTCTCTCTGCCTTAGCCATAGCAATAAGTTCTTCTGTTGATAGTGGATGTACTTCAGGAAATTTTAAAATTAATTTAGCTTGATATCCTTCTTTAGTTAATACATCTAAATCTTGAGTCATTTGTTCAACAGTGTTATAATCCTTTCCATAGATTTTCCCATCAAGTTCAATCATCATTCTGTATAACATTTTGTAGAATAGATCTTGTTGTGGCGAGAGCTGAGAAGCGAATGATTATTTATCAAACTGTTACATCCTTTTTATGAACTTGATATTGATCACGTGATTCCTTAGTTGTAATTTTATTTATTAAAAGTTATTCAACATTGGTAATACTTCTGGAACTTGACGTTATGTTGACCAGCTGGCGATGAAGAAGTTGTAGGTTGTGTAGAAAAAAATATTTCATCATCGCAATATTTTGTTTTAGTGAACATCCTTGTATTAGTAGCACTAACATCAACAGTTAAGTGATAACCACCGGTAAGTAAAACTCGCATTTCGTTAGTTAAATCTTCAAGTTGTTCAAAAGTAGTTATGGTGTTGGTATCATAAGATGCACACTTAACCTTTAGGGACATGTTGAAGTTTTGTATTTAGTGATAGAGAGTGAGATGTGTACGGTACGAAAGGTAGTCGTAGACTGATGAATTTAACAAGTTGATTTTCACTTTTATTATCACACAAAATTGGGTCAAGGTCATCCCATGGAATTTTTAAAAAAAGCAACATATTGTAATGTACAAACACATTACAATATGTTGCTTTTTTTATTTTTTTTTTAGGTTTATATCATATTTATTGAGAAACAAATACAAAGAAACATTTACAATCTTATGTACAAACTAATCAGTAGTAGGTGTTACATGAATTGTAAGTTCAGTAGAATTGTTTCCACTTGGTCCATGTGATACCAAATAGAGTGCGCCGGGTTGAATTATACGAAGATCTTCATTTTGTAGTAGTTGTACGAAGCGCTTTGGTAGGAAGATTTGAAATTTTGCTTCATCACCAATTGTATAAGGTGCCTCGCTTAATGTGCAATTTATAGCATCACCTACTGAAGTTTCCATCTTCTTTATTGTATGAATGATGTAGTGTTTTTCTTCTTTCAGCTCGGAACATTTTTTTGTAGGTAGGATTGTTGATTTTGAATGAGCGTTGAATTGTTCAACTAAATTTTGAAGTAAGTTGTTTGATGCCATCTTAATGTTTTTGCTGATGCTAATCTTCTTGTTAATAAGAATATCCGTTGGAGATGTTGTCTCTTCGGAGGTTCGAGTAATACTCATGCTGTGTCATGGTAGCGCTCTCACTTTTATTATCGAGAATACCCCCACCACTGACACTACCCCCACCACTGATGCTACCCCCACTACTTTGTTGAAGGAAATTATTCAAGCGGTAGGCATTCTTCAAAGCACACTGTGACCTTCGATGTTTAAAACTTTTTGATGAAATACAAAGTTCATTAAAGTAGCATTGGAAATCTCTATCTATTATTGCATTTATCACTTCATTGCTTGTAAATGATTGTATCCAATTTGCTTTTTCCAATCCTCTTGTGTAGATAGTTTTAAACTCTTTACAATAATGATTCATAATATGCGGCATCATGTTATAATGAATAAAACCTTCATCCCATTTTAAGTTATGAAAATGTTTGTTTAACCATTTGTTTGTAACTTTCGCTTTAGTTGTTAGTTTATTGAATGGAAATGGAGGTTTGAACAAGTAATGATAAATTACAGATGTGTTCATATCCAAAATTACTAATTCTTTAATAATTAAATTTCCATCATTCCCTCGAAAAGCTTGAAATTCAATTATACCTCTTTTAACTTCCATTAACTGTGATGCAGTAGAAAACGAAACCCGTTTGTTCATGATGAAGTCTCATCCACAACTGACTGTTATTACAAACATGATTGTTCTTCTTTTATTTCTTGCGCTTCTTCATTTATATTAAAATTGGTGTGATAGTTGTTTAATTGTCTCCACATATCCACTTCTTGAGGTATTCGATTAAAAATTGAAGTATCCACAGGACCATATAAAATTGGAATGAATGGTTGTCTGTCCAATGTATCGATTAGATAATCTTTAATTATTGTACTTGAAAATACTAGTTGTTTTAAGTATCTAGTGACAGGACCGGTAGTACAACTTAAAGTGTAAAATTCTTCTTTAGTGAAATGTAATTTTACATCATGTCTAGTTAAATCTTTGAAGCGAACAACTTGTCCCCCACGATGTTTGATTATATCAACTTCAATATTTGATTCTAATAAACTTAATCTTGTTCTTTTTCCAAATGTGTTGTTAGTTAAATAACATTCCAAAAGATGTAAATGTTTCATTAGAGAATCCCAAGAAGTTTCAGTAAAGATAACCATTTTACTTCCTTGATTTAACATAACAATTGGTGAATAATCCAATGATTTTACAATTCCAACAGATATACTTTTTGTCATGCATGAAGAAATAGGGTAGAAAATTCGAAGAAATACTTCTGTTAAAATATTTGTTGTAATGTTAACTTCAACCTTTTTTCTTTTTACTTCTTTTTCATCTTCTCCTTCTTCTTCTTTCTTCTTATGTTTGTTAAACTTGAGGAATTCATCCATTTCTTGTTCAACTTGCTTTTCTATATCAGAACTATTTTCATCCATTAGAGGTGTATTTTCTTCTCCGTTAGTAGAATTCATCTTGCGAACGATGTTTCCCAAACGACGGTTGAAGATAGAATGAAGTTTCTACTAGGTAATTTCCTGCTTTTATATTTTTTGTAAAATTTTTGAAATTTATACAATTACATAATTGTTTATTTTCAACTTGTGTTTTATAAACAAAATTCTAACCTTAAAAATTGAGGAAGATAATTCTAACCTCAATATTTTGCAGTAGTTGTACTAATTATTCTTAAAGTACATTCTTCACTATTCCGGTCAGTGGTGTGTAAGTAACTATTTTATCATGTAGAATTAGACAGTATGCCGAAGTTCCATCCGCTACTGGTTCTTCAAATTCCATTTCAATTTTTATATCCACACTTGATGATTTTACTGATTCATTTTGTTTTGAACAATCGATTACAATTATTGGAGCTTTGGAATAATACTGATCAGGTGATAATAGTGGTGTATTAGTCTTTCCATAATATGATGATTGAAATCTTGCATACATATCATATAAAATGGAAAAACGTTTTTTGCTAAACATGACATTTAAATTGTCATATGGAAAGAATTGAGAGTTTAAGAAAACTTTACAATTCTTTATTTTACAGTGATCAAATTGACCAGCATTTGCAGTAATAACATCTTTTCGCTTAGTTTGAAAACCGAGTATTATGTACCTTGCACGTTCCAAGTAAGTTGATGTTTTGACGGTCCATGTTTGTCGTTCTGTTTGAGGTAATGTAGGGTATTCATGAAATTCCCAACTTCGGAATGGCATTACAATGTCACGGTCAGATTTTAACTTTCTTAACAATACGATTCTATGTTCATCAGCCAATCTTACATGAGGTACTCTCCAAACAACTTTATCCAATTGTAGTTGCCATTCCAGTTTATCTTCCGTAGTTGCAGGGTCTGCAAGTATTAAGTCCTTATTAGTTGAAGATCTGAGTAATACTAATTCTTGTTTAACATTTATTATAACCCTTTTGTAATCTTCAGCAAATCCTAAAAGCAATCGTAAAGGTACATGAAAATCAAAATGACCGTTGGAAGCAGGTGTTATAGTGTCTTTATCAGGAGCAACCCATCCGGCAGTGACTATTGAATTCTTCTCATGTGGTGTTAATGATGTTAATCCTTTTAATGTAGTTGTTATACCAACCTTTTTTGTTGAATCAACTGTCACCCCTGATATCTCATATCTTATTTCATCAAAAAGATATGCCATTGGGTTATTTATAAAAGGAACTGTTGAAGCAGTTTTTCCATCCAATTTTAATACCCTTCCTTCGATGTACAAATAACTTTCACATGGTAATGTGTAAATATCTTGTTGTTGAATGGGAATTCTTATTTCATCATTATTGTTTAATTTTGATGAAGTGTAAGGGTTGTGTGTGTGATATTCCTTCTCCCATAGTGTTTCGTCGAATGTCGGTCCTTGAGATATATCCAGGATATCCATCGTTGTTAAGTTTCAATCCAATCTTTTGTAGAAAACGAATGTTGTCTGATGTTAACTCTTCCAATGTCGAGGAGCTACTGAGCTCCCGACTCTTCCGTTGTGGTTTAAATGATAATCCCATGTTGATTTTTATGTCGCCGCTCTGATGTGTATTCGTATAGTAATTGTTTCTCCTCTAAAGTCAACACTATGACCGTCTTGATCCAATATGTTCAGTACGATGTCTGAAATGAAACTGGTGTTTAACGGTAGGTATATCAAGTTTTGTGGCTTCTCAACAATTTTAAAACCTGGAGCAACTGTTGGATAAAATGTATGTAAAATATGCTGATTTACTCCTTCTCTATATGATCCATGTATAATATTACATGTTACATCAATACTATTTACTTTTAATATTGTAACAGTTGTATTACCTGAATGAGTAGTTTCAGGAGTTAAGATTTTCTTTTTTGTATCTGTAAATCCAAGTAAACTGCCAATAGAGTTTTTCATTCCGACATCGATATAATATTTTGAAGTTATTTCTGCTTTTAAAGTATTATTGTTTCCTTTAACGGTGATATTTTCTTCTCCGAGTTTTTTCTGTAGTAATTGGTTTATATCATCAATTTCATAAGCTCCAGTAGGAAATGTAATTATTTTCAATTCTGAGTATTTTCCTGCAGCATCCTTAGTTTCATAATAATGTAGTAAATTGTTTTTTCCTTCTGTAACATTAGGAATTGAATTGTAGGTAGTCAAATCAAGTAATGCTGCTTCCCATAATCTTTCCTTGGATAAACGCAATGCTGGGAATAGAGTACTTTTTAATGTGGATGAATTTCCACTCAGTGACACTGTATACGATGACATCTTAAAGGTGACTGACACTTTTCGCTAGAAACTCCAAACATAAATGTCCACATATTTCAGTATTGTTAGGTTGTTCTCTTTTGTAATTGTAAAAAATGTTTTTGGAGTTTTGAAAATAATGTTGAAGTTCTTTAGGCGGTGGTAGATTGCCAAAACTGTCAAAGTAGTAAACGGTTTGTCCGAGCTTTTTATAGCATACCCAATGAGTGCCTGGACCATAGGTGGAATCCAAATTTACTATTCCAGTTTCATTTTTCCATATTTTAGTTGGTAATGCATCTTTCATAAAAACTCCTCGAAAGAATGGTATTTTCAAACATTTTACATAATCATTTAACTGATGATTAGTTAAGGCTTTATTTGGAATTATCAATTGATTTTTTTTATTTAGTACACACGGTACGGTCTTAGGTATAAACCTGCTCCGTTTTTTACCATTGACCAAACAGAAGCCTTTTTTACTTTTGCTTTACGAGTTCTACGACGTCTCTTTCTAATATTTCCACCTTTTTTGGGAGCTCTTCTTTTTGCAGGTCTTCCTCTGCGACGTCGTCTTCCACCACCAAACTTAGCTTTTGTCTTCATGGCTGTTGTTACTGCCCAAGCCGCTGCTTTTTCTGCAATACTTGCGTCACTTGATTTTACTCTTTGCCAAGCTTTTTCTGCTAGAATTTTATCTGCTATTGATCTATTTGTTGAATCTTTAAACTTTGAATATGCTATATCGTGTTGTTTGCAAGCTTGATCTAATTTATTAATTCCAGGATCTCCTCTTGCTAAACGTTTTGCCAACTTAGTTCCAGGTCCACAATATTGATAACCTCCAGGAATATGTAATTCGTATGGTAAAGCGTCTATTGCTCGATTTACAACAGCACCAATAGGTATCCGTCTAAGCAGGGATAACGCAGTTGAAGTTATACCACGTCCTCTCTTGTTGCTGTCTTGATGATGACTGAGTGATACGGCCTTCATTATGTAGTCTTATATAAACTGGTGTGTTTACTCCACAAGATACATTACATAAATGAATAAGTTATGTATAATTTTTTATATTTAAACACTTAGTTATTCAAATTAATTATATATTGATTTATAATTCTATTTTTAATCCAAGCTTCCCGTTCATCGGGTTGAATTATCACATGACTCGTTGTACTAGCTATATGATTATGGGTATCAATAAGTAAATTGCCCACTATTCTTATTAAACAATCTAAATTTACAGCATCTTTTGGATGTTGAGGATCATGTAATTGCATAATACGTTTATCATTACATGTGTAAGCTGTTGAATCACTTTTTGATGTTTTTATGACTTGTCCAATAGTAGCAGCATCATTTGAATCTTCGCCTGGTAAAATATTAATTATTTTCTTCATCTTTGCATCATATTTGGTCCCAAAGTGTTTATCCCAAGTTATTGTTTGTTTCATTGTAACACAATCATTTGCTTCGTAACCAGGATAAATATCTTTTATTCTTCTATTACGACCATTGTATGTACCTAATGTACCACCAGTAGCAATTAATGTTTGCACCATTAGAGGTACATCTGTATCTTTTATACCAAATCTTCCATTTGTTATTGTTTTACGTCCTGCATCCCATTCATCATTATTTCCTTGCATTAAATTAAACTTTTCATTTCCATGTATAAATTTATCTCCCCGCTTTAACACGGCATCTTCATGTTTTACAAAATTGGATGTTTCCTTTTTTAATTCTTTAGATAATTGTTCTATAGTAACAGCATCTTTTGGTTGAGAACCAAACTTTACATTTGTCAATGTTTTACCATGACAATCGATTTCATTAACATCTTGTAAAATACAGTTGTCCTTGATGTATTTTAGGTTTACAGCATCACCGTCTTCCTTTGGGTATCCAATGTCATTTATAATAAATTTATAAAAAGAATATCCATGTTCAGTTTTTTCTGGTATTATAGAATGTAAATATTCTTTATTAACTGAATCTTTATCATTTTTGGGATTTCCCACGTTGGTTATTCTATAATTTCCAGCATCATATGTTTGTCCATCTTTTAAGTTGTTACCCCATTGCAATTTTAAAGTATTTGAAAGTTCAGATGATAAGTACTCTTTAGTAATTGCATCAGAACCTTCAGTTGGTTTACCAACATTAATTAATCTATGTGATTCAACATCATAAGTATTCTTATGTAATTTCAATGATGTTGAAGTAGCTTCTTTTACTGTCTTTAAATTTGCTCCATCAGTATCTTCTTCTGGATCTTTAACTAATTTTAAACGTTTATTACTTATGTTATAGTCACCTTCAGGTGTTTGCGGTAATCCGCTTCTTTTTCTGTCTTCTCCAACTTGCACTCCTAATGCGGAGTAGCGTCCGAACTTGTCGACGCTCATGTTAGAACTGATACATCTTATACTTGTAACTTCTTTATATTTGCGGACAATTATACAATTATACCACGATTTTTAAGTTCATCAACTAGAGCCACCCATTCATTATTTAAACCAGTATGACCGGCTTCCATAGCTTCATGCAATAGTCTCATTCTGTCAACTAATTTATTGATGTCGTTGTAATAGATAACATTTGTATTGTATAGATTTTTCATTAATCCTTTACCAGATGTTGAAGTATCTCCTTTACTCTTTTTACCATGTTGTTCAAGAAGTGATAAATCCATAAGTGATAAAGATTTTCTTTTTAAAGGTTGTCTCACAGCCGGTGTGGTACGTAATGTTGGTAATTTTCGTGGAGGAAACAATTTTTTTATAACAATACTATATTTTGTTGCACGTGAACGATTAATCATTCCATCCTTTGAGTAGTTTCTTTTATGAGCGTTAGTATTTTGTAAAATTTCTTTAAAAGTATTTAAATCTTTTGCTGAATATTTTATTGGTATATTTTCAAAAATTAATTCATATAATCCTTTTGTTCCTTTATATCTATGGTCACCAATAATGATATAATCGTCTTGAGTTACTTCAAGCTTAGAGTTACCAATTTTCAATTCATTTCCATCAATTCTTGCTCCATATACATGTGATTTACTTAAATTTGGATTTGATTTCATGTCATGTAGTATTTTCATTATATATTTTCGTCCAAGAGGTCCATGTTGTAATATATCACTACTCAATTGAGTTAAATTTGGAATAGATTGTTCTGCTTCAGGTATTGGCTGTTCTTCCTTTTCAACAATTGATTCTTCTTCATTTTTTGTTTCTTCTTGTTCACTAGCACTTGTATATGAATCATCATCATCATCTTCTTTTTTTAATGCTTGTACTTCTTGTTTAGAAACTGGTAGTAAAACATCTCCTTCATAACGAGGTTTACCAATAGTTTCTGATATCTGTTTTAAAGGTTCCGTGATAGGTTTAAATGTATTCTCTAAAAATTCTTCTCTTTCACTTAAACCCATCCTTAATGCACGATTCTTTATCCTAATAGAATCACTGAGTGATTTTATTTCTTTTAATAGTTTTTCTTGATTCACCATGTTTACACTGTGAAGTTCAAAGTGTTACTAGATGTAGCATAGGTAGTTCAACGTATTAATACAAATTTATCCAATCCTATACGATATCTACCATTTTTAATATCTTCTTCTTTCATAATAACGAGAAATCCATATTTTTCATTCCATGCTTTACCACACATTTCTTTAAATTTATCAAATGGCATATCCGCATTAACATGATCATTATATATATGCTTTAAATTTGTCTCATCTTGCTTAAAGATGATTAACATATTTGCATTGTCTCTTATAAGTTGTTTTGGAATTTTACTGTATGTTTGACCAATATAAATGCTATCAATATTATTATGTCTTCCCATAGCAAAATAATTTCTTATAGTATCATGATTTTCACAAGAAACATCGTCAAATATAAAAATGGAAAATGGTTTTGCTTCACCTGGTTGCATTATTGTTTCACTAGCATTAAACTTGTAGAATTTCACTTCAGGTACACTTGCAAGTATTTTATCTAATAATTGATATTTTGGTTGTTGCAATGATTTTGAAAAAATATATATATTGTTAAAGCGTAAACCTTTAGGATTAGTTATAAGGTTAAAGACAACATTAGTTTTTCCACAATTTGAAGGACCAGTTATTAAACATCTTATAGTATTTGGTAGTAATTCACCATGTTTACCATGATTTAACTTATTATTGTCAACTGTCAATTCATCAATATTATTAATATTAAATCGATCTTTTTGTTGTACAATCTCCATCTTGTTTAAAGGTTAAACACATAATGAGCTATTTAATAACTATACCAAGTCTTTTGAAGGAATCCAAGAGTCTTCACTTTTATCAAATCCTAACCACCTAACTTTAACCATATCCTTTTTCCTTTGTAAAACCTTTTGAACAAGATATACATCACCAACTGTTGATTTTAACAACTCATGTCCATAGAATCCACCTTGAAGTAATTCACCCTTATTATCCTTTAAAATGTAAGTTTCAGGTATAGTTGGTTGCACTTTATAAATTGTAAATACTTCATTATTCCAATTTGGCAGATATCTTTTACTAAATACACCTTTGTATTTGCTTATACGAACTTTATCATTAACCTTAAACTTTTTTGGTTGTAACTTTTCTATTTTTGGTGTTGTATTATTTTTGATGCGTTGTAATACAATTTTAGCATTAGCACTGTTTACTTGGATAGGTTTCATTCCAATGGTGCGATGATATTTGTTGTTATACTCTTTTATAAGTTGTGGTAATATGTCATACCACACATATGATCCTCGTTTTGAAAATTGTTTATACATAGCTCCTTTTAATGTTCTATTAAATCTTTCAATTATTGAAGCTTTAACTTCAGAATTTGTAGAATAATGATTTATTTTATATTTTTTCATCAAAGCTCCAAAATCTTTATTAAAATATTCTTTTCCATCATCCGTTTGTAAATGTTTAATTTTAAATTTATTTCTTTGTATTGTTGTCTCCATAGCTTTGGTAACACTTTTACCAGTCTTGTCCTTCAAGGGTAAAGCATCAGCTATTTTAGTAAAACAGTCTATAATTGTTAAAATATATTTAAATCCTTTGTTTAATTTACTGTGTGGTATCATTTCAATAAGATCAGCTTGGTAAAGATCATTCATTCCTTTAATGATTGTACTTCTTCTTGGAAATCTTCTTCTTGCTGGTTTATGTAGTTCATTTACAATCTTATCCTTTACACTTTCCATCTTAAAGTGTTGCTTGCACACTGTTTGTAGAAATACTGATCCATACAATGGTTTATTCTCTTATATATAGTTGAAATATAGGTCAAGGTCATTTAATATTAGTGTAAAAAAGAGGGAACATGGCATTGAGCTTGCCATGTCCCCTCTTTTTTACGGAAAGGAAAAAGGAACAAGGTAAAGGACGAAGAATAGGTTTACTGGTCGATAGGGTTTAAGGAATAGTGGCCAAATGGTAGAGTATTAATTTTATCTTCTAAAATATGTCGCTTGTCATCTTTGTAGCTTAATGCCCACTTTGTTTGTTTGACACTAAAAAGTTGGTGGTTATAACTTCTAATAGTGTTAAATGTTGCAGTTGTTTCAACATTTTCAAACAAACATCTTTTATAATGTTGAAACTGTACGTTCTTCTTTAGGAAAGATGTCTTTATTCCTTTAGCTTTTTTTGTGACTTGATATTCATTCCTTTCATTTATGTACAGTTGAAATGAATAGAGTTTAGACATTAATGCTACAATTTCCATCATCGGCACACCATTTGTTTCATCTTTAAATTTTCCCAATACTTTTTTGTTTTTGTCATAGTCGTAATTTGGATGGTCCTTAGGATAATCGGAAAAATCAAAATCATCTTTATATACAAAGGTCCGTAAATCCTCATACATGTCATTTGTTTTAATCCAGTAAATAAGTGCATCCGTATCCATATATACAATACCAATGTTATCTCTTCCATAATAATTAACCATCTTCTTATAATGAAACTCGTACATGTGTGTTTTAGAAATATCCAATATTGACATTCCAAGATATAAAGGACGATCCAATACAACTGATTTTTTGTTCATAGAAATGACGACAAGATTTTCATTTATAATTACCGATGAACCAAAGTTTGGTTGTTGCACTAGTTTCTGTAATTTTACTGGATCAGTTACTAATTTGATATTCTTATGTTTCCTTTTGTTTTCTAAAGTCTTGCCAAATATTGCATTGTTCATCAGTTTGAAAAAATCTTTTTGAAAACTTGATGTAGCAGCAGCTCTTCTTCTTGTGTTGTTGTCGATGTACGGTTTCAGCCAACAAGATTGAGAGTATTGTAGTATTCGATTAATTTTTGTAATTTTTAATCCCAAGTCTAAAGCCTGTTGTATCATCCAATAATGTCCAACATACCTAGACTTATTGTTTAAAGTCATTAATAATTTTGGCCATCTTCCAGTAGGGGAAATTTCAGTCTTTGGAAGAAGTGGTAAATCGTAATGATGATCATGAAGATGTTCAGGATATTCAAAATCGACGTCAAAAATGTAACCAGTTTCACCATGCTTTGGTATATCCATTATGTTTCCAATTGATTCTGGATCTATCCATTTAAAATTATCATATGGAAGGGGATTTGACATTGCCCATCCGTATAAGTTATTTGCATCGAAATAACCTAGAAATGTTGTTGGTTTTGATGCATCATAATCGGGCAGATACTTATTATTAGCCTTAACATGTCTGGTTACACTTTGTGTCAATCCCCCTCGAACTCCTGATTCTAACATTAAAACCATATCTATATCAGTAAGAAGTTGTAATTTACAATTTGTTTCTTTCAACATGGCTTGCCATGCTAGTCCAGGTGAAGTGTATGAATGAAGAGGGTCCAATCCATATGCTGCAAAACATGTATTTCTAAATTCTTCCATTATATCACATAATAAAGTTACATCTAATTTAACATAAAAATCTGAATATTCTCCCAATGTTGTAAATCCTAATTCATTCCATACTTTACATGCATGATCATAATCCTCTTGAGATATGTCCATGTCGTATAGTTTACTTTTAAATTCTTCTTTTGGCGGAAGTGATGTTTCATTAAACTTTTCTAAACTGTCTATATAATCATATGGGAAAACACCTTTCCGAAGTACGAGATCCAGTTTGTCGTTACTTACAATCTTTTTTGTTTCAATAAAATCTTGTTTCCTTAAATTTTCAGAAAGTTTAGACAAACTCGACGGCATAAATCGGTAGGAGTCTAAAAATCTTAATTTGACATTTCCAACTGTTTTAGAGAAACTTATAAATTTTTCTGAAGTTTCAGCCAATACATCTATCGAACCATCGTCTCTTCCTAATTCAGGTATTATAAAATGAGCATCATACCCACTGAGGTTATGGAGAACCACAGGAATAAATAGTGGTAAACGATAGCTCAAATTACATTTATTACAAGCAGCACCCCTGTAATAACCTGTAAGGTGGTCATGATCTTTAACTTTATAATTGTCAATGGTAAATTCATTTTTACATAAGAAACAATGAGTTGCATTTTCATGTTGAATTTCCTCTTCTTCCTCCATCGGTTTCATTGGTATGATATTTGTATATAATCTTTGTACATTTTCAGCTATTAAATATAAATGGTCAAGAAATATTGTTTCCACATTTTCACCACGATATACTAGAGGTTCTGAAGTTAATCCATATTGGTTTAAATGTTCTTCTGATAATGTTGATTTAACCATTAAACAAAAACTATTTGGTTTATGCATTTGATATTTGACACTTTTTCTAGCTTCACAATTTTCATCTTCTATAGGAATTAGTGTTGATTCAAAATCAGCATATACAACTATAGGGATACGATATTGATGATGAACTTTTTGAAATGTAATAAATGCTCTGCTTTCTGAAGGTAAAATAATTTTTGCTTCATAATTATTGTTACATAATCTTTTGTGCTCTTGTAACCATTCCATTCCTTGTCTTCCTTCTCGTTGGAAATTAAAACATCTTTTGCAGATCAGCTTTTTGTTTCGATTTTTTGAAAGTTGTTTATTAACAAGAGAGTCAAATTTCTTTATATACACATAATGAGATACATCTCCTTGTGTTAGTAGTAGTAAATCTGTATGATCTGCTAGTTCTTCTTTAGCAATACGTAAAGGATAAACTTTATTTGAACTATCTAATCCAAAAACATTAATAGATGTGCCGGGATTTTTCTTCTCAAATTTTGATATATCTTTTAGTGATACAGGATAACTAATTCCTTGAAAGTTATATCTATATCTTTGATTTTCATAGTGCTGGTTTGGTTCATTACAATGATTTGGTACAAATTTACATGTCATCGCATATCTAAAACATTCGTTATCTTGATTTTTCACATTAACACATGATCTTGTATCTTCAATTATTTTTGGTAAACGAATATAACTAGATCCCATTAGTCCATATCCATGTTTATGAACTCTTATATTTAATCCTTCAATACTTATAAGACTCCACCCTGATCCTCGTCCTTCATGTTCCTGAATTTTAGTTAATATTTCTTCTATACATTTTTCAACTATTGAATCAATGTCTGAACTTCCTATGATAGTTTGATTTTTAGTTATAAATCCTCTTGGTGATAATTCTTCTTGTACATTTATAAACATAGCTTCTAGTAGTAATCCAAATTTGAGAAAATTCAATCTTTTTAATTCTTCTTTTAAAGTTCTACTGATGATTGGTTTTGCTTCTCTAATAAATTCTTCTAAGTTTAAATCTTCATTTTGAATCTTATGATGCATTACTACCTTTCCAGGTAAAGCTGATACTTGTAAATTTGGTAAAGTTGTTGTAGGTCTTGCTGTTATTTCATTTTGTTCTTCTTGTTCTTCTTGTTCTTCTATGTTGTTGTGAATTAGTTCCTTATGTATTTCTAACAGAATATCATCATTAAACGATTCCAAACATTTATCGCAATGATACATGTTTGGTGGTGTTCACTCTTCAAAATTTCGCCAATAAATGAAATGAGCTCTCCCTTTCCTTCTTTTATAATAGTTCCCCCACTACTATTTCATCTTCTTCTCCTTCACTTTCAGAAGAAAACAAACGTCTTGGACAAAATATTAATCTTCTACTAACAGATTCTTCATTAATATTCTCTATATGAATTGGAGTTTCAATATGTATTTCTTCATATTCAAATGATGACGAAGACTCTGATATTACTACATCCATATCCAAATTTTCATTCTCCACATCATTGGCATTTTCTTCTTCTGATGTTGTTACATCCACATCCATATCATTTATAGTTTCTACTTCTGAAGTTTCGCTATTATTTTCATCTTCTTCCATATTTAAATCCTCTAATTGAATTTTATACAATATTTCAATCATAGATTTCCTTGGATAATCGGTGTTGTCTACAGGAGCCATTTCCAGTAAATGAGGAATAACTGTTTTTAATCCGGCTTATATGATATTTTGCTAAGTATGTCAAGGTCATTTTTGATTAAGCGAGAACTGGGAATAGATCACTAAGCAGCATGATGATTCATTACTACAAAGTGATCTATTCCCCATTCTCTAAGAAGTGTCCAATCAATAACCAAAGTCCAAATTCATTTTTTTGTTTAATTTAAGTCTTTTACATCTTCTTCTTTTATTACACAATTTATAGGTTCATTGTTCGATGTTTCAATATGTTGTTTTATCTTGTGCTCCAGCTCTTCTATTCTTGCTTCCTTTATCATTAATTCCGATTGTAAGTAACTGATGTAATCAGCCGCCATGTCTACCGTTCTTGATCTTATTTCTCCTAACTTAACACCAGGAATCAATCTCTGTAGTTTGTAAAATCTCAACCTTATTCTTGACTCTCTTACTTTAGCCATTTCTCGAAATCTTTGTTTTCTATCTTCTCCTTTGCTTGTGGTCAAGTCCATACTTCTGACAAGTTTACTTTCAGAGTGATTCCTCTACAGTAGGCTTCTCCTTTATACACTTTCCCCCACCATTTTCAATTTCCCCCACCCTACTAATGTAGGTCAAGGTCATCCAATATAACGCGAGAACGAGGAATAGAGCACTAAGTGGCATGTTAGTCCATTACCACAAAGTGATCTATTCCTCGCTCTCTATTCTACATCTACTTTTTTTTCATTTTACTATTTTATTATTTTTTTTTTGTTTTTCTTGGGGGGAATGAGTGTTTACTTCTTACAATGTTCATTCTTCTTCTCCAACTTTTCAATTTTTTCTAACAATTCCAACAAATATGCATTGGTTGCTCTCAAAGTTTCTATTCTAGTACATCCCACTTTAATAGAGGGAACTGTTAACTGTAATTTTGTAAATTCTATCCTTTCTTTCTTGCACCTTTCTCTCATGTATGTGTTTTTCCTGATTCTTCCTGATTGAGCTGATATTAACTTATTACAATCCAAATGGGGTTTTGATACTTTAAATACTGATGTACAAAAATTAGTTGATGTTGTCGGCTGTTGATTTTCATAGAAATTTTGTGTTGAAGTAATAGTTTGCTGATTTCCATAACAATTTATACTTGAAGTGGCCGGTTGCTGATTTTCATACCAAATTGAACTTGAAGTACTAGGCAGCTGATTTTCATACCAATTTGAATTTGAAGTGCTAGGCTGATGATTTTCATAACAATTTGAACTTGAAGTATTTGGTTGATAATTTTGATGCCAATCCACAGATGCCAATACAGGTGTTGTGGAAGGATGCTCCATCGTTGTATAGAGTGAATTCTGTTCTACAATTTTGCTGGTTTTATCTCATTTCCCCCACCAATAACTTCTACATTTCCCCCACCACAATAATTTAAATTAGATACCAAACTTCTAGGGTCACATCCAAATCTTCTTCTTTTAAATATTTTATAAATGCAGAGCTTTCTGATGTTACATTAGGTGTGTTTAAATATGCCATTATTTTGTCATGACTTTCTTCATTGTGAATATAGCAATGTACATTTAGCAATTTTTGATTTTCTTCTTTAGACTTGACAAATCCTGCAACAGAGCTCCAATCTTCATATTTAATTTTAAAATGGCAAATTTCGAACTGCATGTTGTTTCAACAAATGCTGCAACAATATTAAAAGTCTCTTCAAACAGCCTACATTTATACAAGTTCTCCCACCACTTTATAATCCCCACTCTTTTTCTTCCCCACCTTCTTCATATGTAGAAGGGATATCATGATTTTAATGCACTATACTTAATAAATTCAAACAAGTTTTGTGCACAAATGTTACATTTTTTCTTGACTGTTTCAAATTTCATCACTTGGCCTTTTACAAGGTGAACTAATTTACCTCCATCATCTTCAAATTGTTCAAAGTCTAAAACAGATGCTTTTCCACAATCATGACACATTTTTGTTCCATCTTCAAAAATAAAAGCAAGATAAATACCAAATCCACTATTGTCCTTCTTAAATTTCATGACCATTTCACGAATTGGTTGAGGTATTTCACATTTATTTGATGTTATTATATAACGGTAAAGAAACCCATTATTGATAATTTGTTGTAAACACAAAACTAACAAGCTGTCCATAGTGTTAGACTTGTACTGAAAGTTATATCCATAACTATCTCTTTATATGCTCTTACCCCCACCACTTTTATGTAGGTCAAGGTCATCGGATATTAAGCGAGAACTGGGAATAGATCACTAAGCGGCATGTTATTACATTACCACAAAGTGATCTATTCCCTATTCTCTAAAAGGGGTGCTGATAATTTAGATTCCTAAAATTTCTTTTCCTTCTTCTTCACCTTCTTGAACAGTTGTATTACCAGACATGTGTGATATTAATTTCTTCAATTCTCGATTTTCCATTTCTAATCTTTTCAATTTTAGATCTCTTGCTTCAACTTGTACTTTCAAAAATTTGATATAACTTCCAGCCCAGTGGAGAGTTTTCAATCTTGGTGCTCCAAGTTCAATTCCTGGTATTTGAAATTGTAGTCTATTAAATTCCATCTTCATATCTTCTCGGTCTTGTCTTTCTTTTTCTAGTCGTTTTAATCTTTGTTTTTCCCTGAAGGAAGAAGTTGGATCACAAGGTACATGATGAAACATTTTGATCAACAATTTCTCGAAGAGTAAGCTTCTACACAGATAGTCAACACATTTATCCACATTCCCCCACCAAATTTAAGTCAGTAGTGGGGAGATGCCAATGGTGGGGAGACGTCAGTGGTGGGGAGAGTTATACTAATGTAATGGTTATTTCTACAGTTACACTCGCTCCATTCTCGAAAAGATATTTGTAATATGGTTCGGGATACTGTTCTCTTTCAGATCCCGCATGTTCTTGAATAAAGTTGAAAGCCAATTTTTTTGAATAATCATTGTGAAATACTTCCCTGACACAAACAAGAATTTTTTCTTCCAAAAATTTGACTTGAACCAATGGTATTTTGCTTACATCGTCCTTGTCCATGATAGGTAGCTTGTAGGTAAAAGTATTAGGTGGTAGTTTTTGTGGTTTATCCAGTAGAGAACAAAATTTCTTGTACAATTTCTCCTCAATGTCTGGAAAACGATGTATATCAAACAGATTGTAGTATGAAGGATCAAAAGGTATTTTACGAAACATCTTCGGTCACTAGTCTCTTTAAGACTGATCTCCTGCACAAATATTTAACACATTTATAAACATTCCCCCACCAACTTTTAACTTGTGGTGGGGATATTTTCCCTCCACTACTTCTTCAAAATAGTGGGGGTACCTTAGTCCAATTCAGATTCAGATTCAGAAGACAGTAAAGGTGATATGGGTGATTCCAATGATGAATCCAATATAAATATTTCAATAGCTTCCTTAATTATATCTTCATCACTATCATTTATCATTTCTTCAAATAGTTCTTGTTCAATCTGTACCATTTCTTCCTCTTCCATCATAGAATCATTATCAGTTTCGTCATAAGTTTCCTCTATGTTTTCTTCCTGTATTTCATTTGTGCTTTCAAAAACATCTTTAACTTGAGAATAATTAATAAATGGAGTATCTCTAGACAACATGATTCTTTACTACTTCTTTTACTTCAAATAACAAACTATGTATCGCTTACTTAGTCTTATATATACTCCTACCCCCACTATTTTTGCAAAACAAAGGAATAGGAAGGGGGTTAGTATCTATTCTTCTCTATCTAGGTTATATTTCATTGCTGTCACATCTACTATAATTTTCTGCTCTTCAATTTTATTGCGAATAAATATTGTCCATGGAAATAGTTCATTAATATTGTTAATTGTTACTTTTATACTATACAAAATTTCAAAATGTTCTACTAATGAAACAAAAACAATAACTCCTAGCTCATTGTTTCCCATAATTTTTTCTTCAATTTTTATCCGTAAGTTTGTTATTAAACTCCATATATTAATATCATTGGCTATAAAACCATCAAGTCTGGTAAGCATCTTGATGCTACAAGGTGTGGGTACAGACTAGAAACTTGGAGGTTCATAGCCTGCCTTTTCATCAATTTTAAAAATGGGGAGGGGGAAGGAATAAGGATTGGGAAGGGATAGGGTATAGGGTGGGGGGAAAAGTAATTTTGTTATTACACTACTTGTGCAAGAAAATAGCCACCAGTGTCCACACCTTGTTCATAGCACTCCATCATAGATTGTGCCCACTGCAACATGCGGTCTCTGTCATTTGGTGTGACAAGGAAAGAATGACTATCACCATACAATATAAAAGAGTCAATTCGTATATAACATCCTAAATTTAACCATTTATTAGCTTCAACCAAAAAGTTTTCTATTGTATCAAATGGAAATTGTGGATCAATTGCTATAACTTTACGTTCTTCACTAAGTTCAACACTATAATCATCATCTTCTTCACTCTCACTCTCACTATCATTATTTAAAATGTCTTCAGGTTGTACAAAAACATCGGAAATTTCGGAAGAATTAAAATGGTAATTCACATTAGGAGGCATTTTTTCAAATAAATAATATTTTAAAAGGTGGAGAAAAAAATACAAGAGATGTACTTCACGGCACAAAGTGCGAGTACAGACTAGAAACCTGAAGGTTCATAGCCCCACTTTTATAAATTTTAAATATAGGGAGGGGGAAGGAATAAGGATTGGGAAAGGATAGGGTGGAGGTTGGGGAATCGTAATGTGGTTATTAAACCACTCTTGCAACAAAGTACCCAACACCAATGTTCAGTTCGTATGATCTCATCACATCGTCCTGCCAAGTAAGAATTTGTTCTCGATCATTTGGAGTTAGAAGGAAGAAGTTACTGTTATTGTAGACAATAGGTGAACCAATTATAATGTTGAATCCTAAATTTAGCCATCTATGTGCTTCAAAAATAAATCTTTCAACTACATCAAAAGGAAATTGTGTTTCTATAAAATATACTTTGAATTGTTCATTAATTTCAATTTCATCTTCACTGTCATCTTCACTTTCATCTTCACTGCTATTATCCATGTCTTCTATTACATCTTCTTCATGTTCTTCGAAAGCATTTTCTTCATGATGTTGGAAACCATCTTCAGGTGGTTGAAAAACATCTGCATTTTCTGAAGGATTAAAATTTTCATTAAAGTAAGGAAGCATTTTAAAAATAAAGATATTAAGACTGGCAGAAACAAAGCAACAAGAGCGGCGAAGCAACAAGAGTGGTGGAAGAAACCAGAATGAAACACTAGCCAAAGCCGGCGCGTCTTTTATAACGGTATGCAAATGAGAGGGGTTAGCAGCCGGCCATGACCGGTCATTGGCCCAGGAGGTGGGGGAAGGAGTGGGGGAAGGAGGGGGGGGGGCTCCATTTTTTCGGGGGGGGGGGGGGGCTCCATTTTTTCGGGGGGGGGGGGTCATTGACCTTTCAGATCCGGTCATTGACCCTAAGGAGTGGGGATGGACACAGAACCCTCCTTTGCCTACTACTACATAGATCAAACTAGCCATGTAGCAGAACTTATTTCTGCTAAGTCGCATGTAAGCTAAATAGCTTACATCCCTAAATTCAAGTCTTAGGTGGCCCTGAAAAGGGCCGTTTCGCTGGGTTTGGTGAACTGCTATGGAGCTTAAGGCAGTTCAATGTTGTTTTCCAAATTAATTTCAGCAGGATCGGCTTGTGTAAACTTGTACAAATTAATTGCACAAATATCACATTTTTCTTCTTCTGGGATGATAAACTTATATGACAAGTAACATTTGTATTCATAAATTCCACCATCTATTGTAAAATCCAATAATCCATTTCCTATTGCAGCCGAACCACATTCTGGACACATATTTGTTCCATCCATAAATTTATACTGAAGATAATGAAAAACTCCAAAATTTTCCCTATAAAAAGAATACACTTCTTGACGTAGTGTTAGTGGAAGGTTTCCATCTTCAAATGCAAGTTCCGCCAACACTATATTTGAAACTATCTGTCGCAAACATAATTCTAATAGAGTAGGCATGTTGCAGCAGTGGTCTCACGGATTGGAATGAAGACTCTGGAGTAGCTAGTATAACGGTTAGATGTAGGTAGACAACCGGTCATGACCGGCCATTCACCCAGAGGAGTGGTAGGGGAAAGAATGGTGGGGGAAGGAGTGGTGGGGGAAAGGGGGGGGGGCTCCATTTTTTCGGGGGGGGGGCTCCATTTTTTCGGGGGGGGGGGGTCATTGACCTTTCAGGTCCGGTCATTGACCCGAAGGAATGCAGACAGACACAGAACCATCCTTTACTCACTACTCACATGAAAGTAGGTCACGAGACTTAGAGTGTTAAAAAATAATGGGGGAGAAACACAACGCTATAACGCGTTGTGTTTCTCCCCCAGTATTTTTTAAGCAATAATTTGGAAAAAGCTATGTGAATTTACTTGCTACGCCCCCACCTTGTAATACCATCCAGTTTGTGTCTGAGGAGATAGTCTTTAGAGTCTAACTCATAAACTGATTTCTCTTTGCGCAAGGATTCAATCACTTTAATATTATATCTTAAGCCGTTACAAGTTGCCAAAATGTGTTCGTTGTCAATAACACGTTCAAAAAAATAGACACAACCTCTCTTAAGCCTATTTCCTTTCACACCAATAATTTTGGATTGGTATTCAACAGTGGGGGTTTCTGTCACTTGTGGTTCAGAAATGTGTTTTACGACATGTACACGGCAAAAACTTTCGTTTTTTACACATTTCCTCCCACAAGGTGATCCTTTCTTAATTCCCCTAGTAAGCATTTCAGGGCAAGTAGTGGGACGGCTAAATGCCCTACGACGCTCTTCTTGTAATAATTGAAATTGCTCTGAAGGAGCGGGTTTAGGAGTAGGTTTAGGAGTAGGTTTAGGAGCTGGTTTAGGAGCTGATTTAGGAGATGGTTTAGTAGCAGATTGAGAGGAATCAGTTTTATGATAGGTATGATCTTTAGGTGTACTAAGTGGTGGGGTAGGAGGCAATGGTGATAGTGGGATAATAGGTGTGCTAAGACGATGAACAATGGTTTCAACGGAAGGGGTATTAGGATAGTGATGAACTGGCTTCTGCGGTGGCGGCATAGTAGTTGATGGTGGTGGCGGCATAGTAGTTGATGGTGGTACGGAGTCCTTTGAAGGCGAAGGCGAAGGCGGTGAAAAAATACTACGAAGTCTAGAAGTGTTAGTTGGCGGAAGAATAGCTCTAGAAGTTGAAGGTTCAGATGCAAGTCGGTTCTTGTAGCAATCAGGAAGGTTTTTGAGGCGAAGAGTTTTCTTAGGTGCAGGAACAGCTGTAGTAGAAATAGAAGTCGAAGTAGAAGTAGTAGTCGGTACAGAAGACATGGTTATAACTCCAAGTTCGCAGCGTAACGTCTGGAATCAGAATGAAACACTGGCCGCGGCTGGCTCGGCTTTTATAACGGTATGCAAATGAGAGGGGTTAGCAGCCGGTCATGACCGGTCATTGGCCCGGGAGGTGGGGGAAGGAGGTGGGGGAAGGAGTGGGGGAAGGGGGGGGGGGCTCCATTTTTTCGGGGGGGGGGGCTCCATTTTTTCGGGGGGGGGGGCTCCATTTTTTCGGGGGGGGGGGGGTCATTGACCTTTCCGAAAGTGGGTCAAGGTCATTCAAGATTTATAATGATCCAAGGTGATGGAAACAGTAATACTGTTCCCACCACCCTGTTTGCCTAGCGGTTCCCACTCCCAACCCACTAGTTACGTTCTGCAAGGGAGGTCCCTGGGCCGTCCGCATCAAAGCGTAACTTCCCGTCCGCATCAAAGCGTAACCATTAATTTCAGGGAAACTGGAACAGTTAATGCAGAAACGCAACTCTAACCCCACCCAAACTAATCCCACCCATCATATTCCTAAACAAAATGCAAAAAAAAGTCCGACTTGCGGATGTCCCACCCATTTTAAATGAAGTTCAACTGAACTTCTGAATTTACAGTTAATCTACCCCCTAACATCTAGCTGTAAGGCAAAACAAATGCACAAAACAAACATAAATTATTAGTACCAACACATCATTATTAAAAACCAAATAATTCAACACAACCAAATACCATCATTATTCTTAAAATTAATACACCTTAATGCTAAATACCATCATTATTCTTAAAAATTAATACACCTTAATGCTAAACCCAACTTATAACTAACATCGCAATGCGCAAATTATTTCTTAAATTAAATACACCTTACAACTAAACACACACACACACATACCATATTGCATTAAAAAACGCAACATAGTAGAAGAAGTTCAAATATATATAGGCCTACTATATATTTCAAACTTCTTGCTGAGTCGCCAACAACCTTTCGCTATGAAAGTTTGTTGGCAACTGAAGCAAAGGTATAGCTCCTATCGCTCCTCGGGTTTTCAAGGAGTGGGGGAAGTTGTTTCACTCCAGTACAATGTTCAATCCAGTCCAGTTCACAGCAGTATAAAAGAAAGGTAAAGAAGTGGGGAGCGGCGCATGCGCAACAACACAAAACCAAGGTTTGAGGTTAGAATTATCCATGTGCAGTAGCGCTAAAGTGAGTAATACAGGACTAGGCGCATGCGCAATAGCATAGTCACTATTCCGATCCGGAGAACTCGTTGCATGCGCAGCAGGTTTGAGGTTAGAATTATCCATGGCAGCTGCCATATTTAGTCTGGTTTCACCACATAAAGTCAACAACCGGTGGTGACCGGCCATTGACCTGGAGGAGTGGGGGAAGGAGTGGGGGAAAGAGTAGGGGAAGGGGGGGGGCTCCATTTTTTCGGGGGGGGGGGCTCCATTTTTTCGGGGGGGGGGGGGTCATTGACCTTTCCGGTCGGTCATTGACCCCAAGGAGTAGGGATAGACACAGAACCCTACTTCTCTTACTACTCAAGTGAAAGTCGGTCAACCAGTCATTTGCTTGCCATCTGCCGCCATCTGGCTGGAGTTATTGCCTCTATAAAGGTGGGTAGTTTATCTCGCTACAAACATTCATTGCCTCGCATCCGCTCGGTCATCATCTCTCGTTAGTTTTATGTTATGACTACTTCACTTACTAGGTTTGAGGTTAGAATTATCCATGAAATAGCCTTTGTAAATTCTAACCTATAAAATTACTACTCTGGCTTTCTCTTTCAATTTCTTTTGCACTTCATTTTATATCTCAGTCTTCTTTTAACTTCTGAACTTAACACATCGATTATAATGACTGCACAATATTTAAAATTAAAGCTTTTGCGAACACAACACATATTACGAAGTACTTCTAAACCTTCAATTTCAAAGTGTAAAACTAATTTAAATAGAATTAGGAAGAAGTACAGTTTTAACCCATTATACTGTTCAACAACTTCTCAGGTTAATGTTGATGATAGTGTTATTTACGACATTTTACGTTCTATGTTACACTTAAATAACTTAGAACTTGTTACACCTATCGACTGTGTTCAACAAGTTTTTTTATTTTACCCCCACCATTCCCTATATAAGGGCCCCGACAATAATTCCTACTTCATTATCTTCTATGCTCTTCAGCTAACAACATCTCCACTCTAATTCACACTACAATAATAATGGAAACCAACCAAGAAAATGTTCAAGTTCATGAAGTATCATCAACAACTCATCCAAGGGAAAATCCTTCTAGAAATTCAACTTCAACAACTCCTCAGAACCCTGTACAAGTTCCAGATGTATCTTCTACAACAATAAATGATGTAGAAGCTATTCTTCAATCCCTTGTCGGTTTCGACTGACCTGTATGATGATCACCGATAAACTGAACTCTTAGAGTTCAGTCTTTTTTAAAACCCCCTCCATATGACCTTGAAGCAATTATCCCCTCTCCTTTATACACTAACTCCTACTTCAAAAATTAACACCATCTCCTCACCCCTTCTCCACCCCTTCATTTGATTTAGCCTCTCCCCACCTGAAGCTATATGGCATGGCATATGGCGGCAGCGACTGATTTGGCAGCTGGCCGATGGCAGCTGGCCGGCAGCGGCTGGCAATTGGCACGACTTCCGTTTTGAAAGTAACCAAACCCCACTACTGTTAAGTAAAGCTTTAAATCGAATTCCAGTAGGATCTGTCGTAAATAGAGCAATAGACGCTTTACCATACGAATTTCACATACCGGGAGGTTATCAGTATTGTGGACCAGGAACTAAATTGAAAAAACGATTGGAAAGAGGCGATCCAGGCATAAATAAGTTAGATCAGGCTTGTAAAGAACACGATATAGCATATTCCACATTTAGCGATACAAAAAATAGATCAATAGCCGATAAAAAGCTCGCGGATATAGCTTGGCAACGAGTAAAGTCTAGTGACGCTAGTATTGCAGAAAAAGCAGCAGCTTTAGCGGTAACAGCAGGTATGAAGGCTAAAACAGCAGTAGGAGGTGGAAAAAGGAGGAGAAGAGTGAAAAGGAGATCGGCAAAGACAAAACATGGGGGGAATATTAGAAGAAAACGACGTTCCACCAGAAAGGGTAGCAAAAAACCAACAGTATGGTCAATGGTAAAAAACGGGGCAGGTCTATACCTAAGACCGTATCGTGCATATTAAATAAAAGAAATCAATTAGTAATACCACATAAAGCGTTAACAAATATCGAATTATTTAAATACATTTCATGTTTAAAAATACCTTTTTTTCGCGGTGTCTTTATGAAAGATGATTTACCAGTTAAAATGTGGAAAAACGAAACAGGTATTGTAAATTTAGATAATTCTGAAGGTCCTGGCACTCATTGGGTTTGTTATAAGAAATTAGGTGATAATATATATTACTTTGATAGTTTTGGCAATTTACCACCACCTAAAGAACTTGAGCGTTACTTTAAATCTGCTAAAAACATATATTACAACTATAAAAGAGAACAACCTGATAATACTTCAATATGCGGCCATTTATGTTTGGAATTCCTAGCTAAAAGTATCAGTCACAATTGAGATGTCTTCCTATACGGTATCATTAACAGGGAAATCGTCCACTTTACGAAGTATCCTTTTCCCAGCGTTACGCTTGCAAAAAGGAAGATTTTGGGAGGCGGCACTGTTAGATTTTACAACTTACAACTCTATTCCCAATGTTACAGAAGATAAAAACAACTTATTGCATTATTATAAAGGAAAAGATGCCAGTGGGAAGTTTACAGACTTAGAAGTTTGCAGTTTACCCACAGGTTCTTATGAAATTGATCATATTAATGAATTTTTGCAAAATAAAATGGGAAAAGACAATATAACATTAAAAGGTAATAACAATACTATGAAAGCTGAAATTAACTCCAAATATTATATAGATTTTAATCAAGAACACTCAATCGGTGAATTGTTAGGATTTTCCAAAGATAGCCAAATTTTAGAACCAAATCAAACACATTCCGGCAAACAAACTGTAACTATACTAAAAGTTAATAGTATAGATATAACTTGTAACATTATACAGGGAGCTTACAGAGATGGAGCAAATACTCATATAATACATACTTTTTACCCGAGTGTACCTCCAGGATTTAAAATTGTTGAAAAGCCACAAAACCTAGTATATCTGCCGTTGAACACCACTTTCATTTCAGACATCGTGTTGAACGTATTGGATCAAGACGGTAACTTGATAGATTTCCGAGAAGAGCCAATTACAGTTAGATTACATTTAAAATCGACACTTTAATACAAAAATCATGGGTTTATCATTTAAAAGTGGACAACCTACGGGAAGCCGCATTAGTAGCTCTTCAGCTGTGGAGGAGTTAACACGCGAGAACATTCGTTTCTTAGAAAAAATTGGTTTAAAATTAACCGATTATGGATATACTGGATATAGCGCAGGGTCCGACATTCGACGAAACCCTATGGGAAAAAGAATATCACACTCACAACCCTTACACTTCATCAAAATTGAACAATAACGATGAAATTCGTATTCCTATACAACATCAAGACATTTACACACTACCATGTGAAAGTTACTTGTATATCGAAGGAAAAGTAACAAAAAAGGACAATAGTGTAGGTACAGTAGTTCCATTTATAAATAACGCAATGGCTTTCTTGTTTGATGAAATCAGATATGAAATATCAGGTGTTACAGTAGATTCCACTAAAAAAGTAGGTATTGCAACAACTTTAAAAGGATTAACATCTATATCACCGACTGATACCAATTTATTAATACCCGCCGGATGGGTTGAACCTACAATTGAAACAATCACCCCAAATTCAAAGGGATTCTTTGATTTCTACATTCCATTACGTTTATTGCTTGGTTTCGCTGAAGATTATAGGAAAATAATATTAAATGTTAAACAAGAATTAGTTTTATTGAGATCTTCAAATGATAAAGATATTATTAAAGCTGCGAGTGGTACAACAGATGCGACTTTAGAATGGAAATTGACGTTGGACAAAATCGTATGGAGAGTTCCACATGTTAAATTAGCTGACGAGCATCGAATGCTACTATTAAGAAAGTTAAAGGCTGACCGTGATATTGTAATTCCATTTAGAAGTTGGGAATTCCATGAACATCCCAGTTTACCTACTACGGATCGACACACTTGGACTGTTAAAACATCAAATTATGTGGAACGGGCCAGATATATTATATTTGGTTTACAAACAGCTAGGAGAGACGATATTACTAAACATGCGGGCCAATTTGATCATTGTGATTTGAAAAATATTAAAGTGTATTTAAATTCACAATTTTTCCCATATGACAATTTAAATGTATCGTTTGCAGATAAAAAATTCAGCATACTATACGATATGTATGCGAGATTTCAAAATTCATATTACGGTAAAACAAATACGCCTTTGCTTTCACCAGAAAAATATTTAGATAACTACCCAATAGTAGTAATCGATTGTTCTAAACAAAATGAATCGGTAAAGTCATCAAGTGTGGATATAAAAATAGAAATGGAATTTGCCAAAGCGATACCAGCAAATACTACAGCATATTGTTTAATTTTACACGATAAAATTGTCACTTACACACCTTTGACAGGAATTGTTAAAAATGTTTTATAAAAACTCGTTTTTTGTAAAATTTCAATCACCGGCGCGATTATAAAAGGGGAGCGCACAGACCGCTCCTGATCAGTTTGTTGCCTGACATCGTATGGGTAGCATCATCTTCAATATGGCTTCTACTAGTGGTACAACGGAATGCGATATAGAGAAAGAAATTTCAGAATTTTTGGACATGAATGGACAGCAACACGGCGCATATCAAGAAGAAGAAGAAAAAGGTAAAAAGAAAAAATATTTGCCCAAGAGGAAAAGAAATGTGGAAGAAAATATTTCACCAAATATTTTGATGGAAGTATTTTTACGAATTTTTTATCCAATCTCTTCAAGTTTGGATAAAAGTGTTTTAATTGGAGTTATGAAATCAACCGACTATTCACCTACAGTAATTTTAACTCACGGAACAAAAATGATTTTGTTTACAGCCAATGCTTGGGAATCTTTTATGAAACACCTCCATTTGTTGGAATGTTACTTTAATAGCAACATGTTTGGCAGAAAAACAAAAGTAGGACTATTGGATTCAGACTTGGAAATTGATATTATTAAACACCGAGGTGAACATCAAATGAGATTCAAGGATACAACCAAACATGACATAAAAATTCAACTTAACAGAGAAGAATTTTTTATTTTGACATGTGCAACGGAACCCATAACAAGATATTTAAGACAACTAGTATTTTCCAGTTCAATTATTAAAGATTATTTAACAGACACTTTGGATAAACAACCGGACGCACCAATTTTGTATGGACCTGTGGACACTTCAATATTCAACAGAATTCCTCATGAAGTTCAAATGTGGAGACAATTGGAACAATATGTGCAAGAAAAAAATAATTTTGTAAAATCGGATGAAGAAACACATTTCAGTGATGAAAAGGATCAAAGTGATGAGAATGACTACAACAAGAATGACCAGATGGAAAGTTAAATAAATTTTAAATTTTTTCACAACATTTTACACTAGAATTGGCAAATTTTTAATAAAAAATTCAAAATTTTGTGGGTGTAGGCCTACCGGGGATGGTGCCCACGTTAAATATACACCAACGCGCCTTCAACTGTACGGCCTGGCATAAATACGTGCCTACCGTGGTGTGGAAAACAGTTGACCTTCCGACACCGTGATGGATAGACGGGTGACCTTTCAAATGGACATGGAAGAAGAAATTAAGTCCAAACCGGGTATTATTGAATTTCAGGCGTTTCGTGGTAACGATGATCGGTTCATTATTAAAGAACTAGTATTTTATGATATAGATAAAAATATTCCTTATACATTTGTATTCAAACCACCATGCTCTTTTTCTTCACTAACCACCAAAGCCGCAACCACAAACCGATGGACTTGGAAATATTTTCATCACATCGATTGGTATGACGGTTTTACCAGTTATTCAGACTTGTATCATATTATGCATCAATTTTCAAATAAATTTACTAATATTTACACAAAGGGACTTGAAAAGAAAAGATGGATAGAACAATATACATCAAATCCAGTCAAAGATGTGCAAATTGATAAAAATTTTAAATTTATTTCTGAAAACGTTTGTATTTGCACACAAAGCGTAGAACATGAAAGGGACAGACACTGTGCATTAAAAAACGCTTTAAAATTAGCTACTTACCTGCAAGATGGGGAAATCGGTGGTGGTGGTGGGGGTAACGTCGATTATAAAAGCGAGGAGCAGACCGAGACTTGGCATGAGTATTACTCGAGACTCCGAGACGACAACATCTCAGAGCTAGAAGACAGCGAGGACGTCTAAAACAACCATGGCTTCCAACCAGTTTCTGCAGTCTTTGGTGGAACAATTCAACGCCCACTCCAAGTCTACAATTTTGCCGGTAAAAAAATGTTCAGAGCTTAAGGATGAAAAACATTACATCATACATGCTATGAAGAAGATGGAAACTACAGTCGGCGAGGCAATCTGCTGCAGCTTGAGCGAAGCACCATATACACCGGGGGGATGAAGCAAAATTTCAAATTTATTTGCCAAAAAGATTTGTCCATCTGCTACAAAATGAAGACCTGCGCTCCATTCAACCGGGATGCCTCTACTTGGTGTCCCACGGATCCAGCGGCAGCAACTCCACCGAGCTGACCATCCACATAGCCGAGAAGCAGCAGTGTTAAATAAAAAATAAAATTTTTCTTATATCTGTTTGTATTCACTATATAATTGTTGTCATGTAATCTTGTTTGTACTGTATTAAATAAATATTACAAAAAACAAAAAAAATAAAAAACAAAAAAATAAAACAAAAAAAGGCAATATATCAATATGTGAAATAAATAAAAAAAAAAATTCACATATTGATATATTGCCATTTTTTAAAAAGCTCTGGGGTGACCTTGACCTTTGACCTTTGCATAAATTAAACAAAATAAAAATATTTTTCAAACAGCAATGTGTGTGTGTGTGTGTGTGTGTGTGTGTGTGTGTGTGTGTTTTCCCCCCACCATTTTGGGTTACCAGCATACAGACTGCAAAGAAGTCCAGTTTAATTGCAACTGTCAAACGATGAGCACCCTATTTGAGCTTTGTGTAAGAAAAATTATTGAAGATCAACAGCTATTTAGTCACACTTTAAGATCCAACGCCCCGCAGAAAATAAAAATTTTTATCAAACAGTACAAACTAGACAACAGAGGTTACAACACTTTTGGTTGGTACAAGTTTGATGATGGTACAAAATTTTGTCAAAATTGTGGAAGGGCTGCTGTATCTAACCCAGCACAATTCCTACAAGATGATGGATGTTTACAATTAGGCCATGTAGCTCCAGTTATGAGTTACGAAACACCCAAAGAACTTTGCACAATTTGTTCAATCAATATGTTTAGTTGGAAAAAATTTAACCACCTCCCATCAGACAGCATATAAAATCCTTCCCCCACCACTATTTCATACTACCTTCAAACAACCATGCTAATATTCATTCCGCCTTTGGACATCACACGGAAAACATCAAGATGGCTCTCACTGTAAAATGCGCAAATTATGAAGAGGTATTTGTAAGAAATCTGCAAGAATTAAACGAAATTGTTGAAGAATTTAAATCACTAATCGAACAGGGATACCGACTAAACATGCAAATTTTTGCATGCAACACAAAATGCACCCATGGCTTCAGGGATGACGAGCCGCCAAGGTCATCATCATCATCAACTTCCTCGGCCTACTCCTCCAGATCGTCCATGAAGACTCAAGCCAGTCCAAACTTGGAATATTTCTCCTGACTAATATTTATATTTTGTATCCTTACTTTACTTCAATATGCATATTATTGTATTGTAATAAAAGAATAAAAAAGAAATAAAAAAACCTATCTTGCTACAGTTTTGTAGCAAGATAGGATTTTTTAAAACACAAATTGGATGACCTTGAACAGGTTCTAACATGTACAGGTGTAAACGTAACCACAAATTTAAAAAATATTTTTATTTCCTAATGGATAACCTTGAAACTTCCCCCCCCCACCATTTTTCCTCTTGGAGACCTGAGAAACAACACCAATGTGTTTCATTACATCTTCATCTTTCAAGCTGCAAACATGGATATTCCACCACCAATATATGAGGCTGATGTAGCAGGAGGACAGAGGAGGAGATGCCAGCATGCCAATCTAGTGGAGTTGATGGAAAGAAGAATTGAAGAAAGGCAGACCAGGAAGGATACCATCATAACACAAAAACTTTTAAAATTTGATCTACTCATGCTCTTGGCCTTACTGATTGCAGTCTTCATCTACTTGGTATACGCATTTTTCTACTGCCTAAGGTGCACACAGTATGCTGATAAAGGAGACAACTTGCCAGTTTTCAACACTACTCTTTAAATAAAATTTTCTTTTTTAAAACTCCAAATGGTTGACCTTGAACATGTCTCAACCTGTCTGGTTGTATCATGAAACAGAATTAATTTTCCTCTAAGAAACCAAACCCCCACCACCACCACCACCACCACCACAATTCCAAAAGAGCAATTCTACATGCAAGTCTGACTTCATTTCCAGCTCAGCTACGCTAGCGGTTACACGATACAATGAAGTGGGAATTACTTGTTGACAACCTTGAACACCTCAAAGAAATTTATGAAAAACTGCACATGTTATTACTTCAACATCCAGGGATGGTAATTAAAATGGATTTGGAATACGACTGTCCAACCATCGACAGTATGGATATACCAGAAGGAGTGGTCCACAATACAGAAGAAGAAACTTGTTGCTGTCAAAGTGGCACTTCAACAACAAGCACAAGTTCATCCAGCGCATATGAGGATGAAGGAGGATTTTTGTAAATAAAAATTTAAATTTTTTTAAAACTTCAAATGGTTGACCTTGAACAGGTTTCAACATGTTGAAGAATGTGGATAAAAAATAAAAAAAAATTTCTTCAATCTGATCACTTAACCCCCACCACATAACTGGGTACCTAGGATGCACGGAGTGACTTGGTCAGTCGCTATTCAACTCTTGCAGTGTGCACATCACACTTTTTCCGCTCAATTTACATAACTGGAGTTCTAAATGAAATATTTAGCTAAAACTTACATATTTCACAAGTTTTAAGCGAAACTAAAAATCGCGAAAAAATTATTTTTTTTTATTTTCATATGGTTCAAAATTTTACAAGTCCCAAGCTCACCTAAGAAAAAAATTAAAAAAAATTATTTTTTTTCATTTAGCTCAAAATTTCACAAGTCCCAAGTTCAACTGAGAAAAAAATAATTTTTTTTTTATAATGTTTCCAACAAGGACAAACTCGAATGAGTTGTTGGAAAAAAATAATTTTTTTTATTTTTTTGCATCTGACCACTTTACCCCCACCACGCGGTCTAGTACCCGGACGGCACGGTGCTGTCCGGTCAGTCGACGTCCGGCTCCCGCGCGGTGATGACAACACCACCGTCGGCTGTTCGCAATTTCGTTTCCAGTTGGGCTTCGGGTTTCTCCAGTGGGTAAGTGGAAATAAAAATTATTTATTTTTTTAGTTTTAAGAGTGGGGTTGCTGGGGTTTAGGTCAATGGCCTCTGGGGAATGCCTTACGTCACTTTTGGTAGGTTTTTCGGTCTGGTCGCTGGAAAAATTAACTTTTCTTTGCACTTTTGTGGTTCTTCGTGGATTTTCGCTCCGCAGCCGGATACGAGGAACCACAGAAGTGCAAAGAAAAATTTTTTTGTCTTTCCACATGACCTTGACCTTAATTACGTCAATGACGTCATTATGGTGACGTCAGTGGTGATGACGTCGTCATGACGTCATTTCTATTACGTCATACCTATGACGTCATAGATATGACGTCATCGATGACGTCACCAATGACGTCATTCATGACGTCAGTGACCTTGGTGACGTCAGCATTCCTCAGGGGTCATTGACCTGGTCCAGCAGCCCCACTTTGCCACTACTACAGAAGTTTTCTGTTTTGCCACTGTTAATTAAATGCAGAATCAATACAACAAATATTCATAGACCTTCCGAAAAATAATAAAGCCTACTAGACAATATTGATGAATTTCTTAATTTTGTAAAGGGCTGCTATAATAGTTAAATGGAAAGTTTGTAACATGTCAAAAAAAAAAAAAAAAAAAAAAAACTAATCATGCTTAAACTATTTTAGGTATTTTTATTTTATTATGAAAGATTCACGAAAATAGTCCGATGACAGTCGATCCATTGTTGCCAAATTTATTTTGAAACACGTTTTCTACTGTATTACACATGGTAATCAAAACCACAAATGACAACATTGCAGGTCGAGAGGGAGTAAGGGGGGGCACAGCTGTTAAAATTTCCATCAGACTATTTTCGTGCATCTTACTATAAGATATTAACCAGGTAAGGTAGGTCGGAGTCTCCATCAAGTTACGTCACATTTTCGAACCGTCGAAAAATCTACTCAAACGCTCGGAGGTCGAAAAGCTGGGCCGAAAAATCGACGAATAACACTCGGAGGGTTAAAGCCTCCATTACAAAAATGTTTAATAAGGCTTAAGAGGGCGTTGGAGTGCCGCCATGTTGGATTTATTTCCCATAAGAGCAATGCTAAACTTGTCCCCAGCATTTGTCATATAATTTCTTTATTTTTTGTCCGATTGGTTCAGAATAAATAGCGTTTGAATCACAATCAAATTCCCCGTTCCTTTTGCGAGATCGATTCTTTGTAAATAATTTATAAAATTCTGTAGAAAAAGTTTTAAAAGTAGTAAAAAAACTTGCTTTTTTATTTCAAATTAGTAAAAAACACTTATTTTTATTAAAAATTCTTCTCGCAAACAAAATCCGCCTTGATGAACCCTTTATTTACAGATAAAAACCATTATTTTCTGATTATAAATAAAAGAGTTATTTGACATCCCGTTTAACATTGCTCTTATGGGGGAAAGGCGAAATTTGGATTGACTCCAACGCCCTCTTAACTTTAATATGTCACTTGAGGATGCAACTACAGACCACGTGGGCCATGCGACAGATGGTGGGTGACGTCTTGGTTGTAAATACAAGGGCCGGCCCCCGCCTTTGATGATGAGATCAAGTGCCGCCCGCCGGGCGCCGCTTCCTCACGTACTTTCCCTTCCGAGAATCAAGTGTATTGTTGCTGTTCTTGGAACCCCCATAGAAACAGTGAAAAGGCGTGGACGAGTCGAGATGGGAGAAGAGCGACCTTGAACCTTAATTGTTTTTGTCGCTGTCTGTATCGATTGTTCAAACTGTCGACGGCTGTTGACAGCGAAGTGAAATTGTGAATTGAAAAAGTCGTAACTTCAGTGTAGGCCTACGGAAAAAATTCATAAAAAATCTTAACAAGAGTCAAAAAGAAAGAAATTCATGAATTTGCAAAGTTAAATTTATTTTCCAATTGTTCTGTTGTCACTTCGCCTTTCCTCCATTTTTTGACGTGCAAGGATGCAAGGACGACTGCATCAGGCAGGATTCGACTGACCAAGGGAGGGGATCAGATAACAGAAGATGGAGTATTTCGATTATATCGACTATCGAAACCAGATCAAAGAACCGATAACTTGCAGCCGTTCGAAGGGTCGTTCATCATTTGCGCACTTTTTAATCCTTCTGTAAAATATTTGGAAGGGTCGCCTAATCCCCTTGCATCATTTTCGCACTGTCCCGTCCAGGTAGCCTCAGCCTGCCGACAACAATTATTAACAAACAGTCGTCCCCCACACATACCACTGAATACACATGTGTATCGTGTATGGTTGGTGAGGATTGTATTACTGTAATTGCTCTGGCTGAAATGTTTTGCATGAATTGTTTCTATGGCAAATTTGCCTCTATTCTAACTGTAGATAGCAGCCTCTCCTATACTAACTTCTCAGAATAAAATCACGCATAAAATACACTGTTGCAATAGAAACAAACTACAAATGGTAAACATGAAATCCAAGTGTTAATGCACGGTCAAGGCCGAGATATTGTGTCCGATTATTTCATTATTTGTCATTATTTCTGTTCTGTTGAAGATTGTTTTGCTAATTTTTTAACTTATATGTCTTATGCCAAACATATTTAATCATTCAAAACACCATTTACACGGACATGAGTTTTCAATAACTTTGTAAATAAAAATAATGCTGATGCTTCCACCGCCCTGCAGTGCGCAAACGATGCATATACCAGAGAGCCCCCTGGAGCTCGATGCGCAAAACAAGCATCCCTTCTACCTGGCTCTCCGCATGATGCGCAAATGATGCACGGCCGTTCGGAGCTCAACTATGACGTCATGACCTGTCCTGCTCGATGTGAAAATTCGCTCACCGGACACTTTTCGTACCCAAGTAAATCTGATTATGACGTCACGAAACTATCGATTGTTTCATGTCGACCGTATGATCCGATAACTAAACTGCAGTTTAAAAAGATTACTAACAACTCTATGAACAAAACAGACATTTCACGATTCCTAATAATGCTAAATTATATATGCAATAATACTATGCTTAATTAGTTTTTATTGTTTAGTTTTGATAATATGAGTATGTCAGTAAATAATATTTCAATTTACTATCAGAATGTCCTGGGGCTGAGGTCTACGATTAGAGAATTTTATGTTAACCTATTAGTAACAGTTATGATGTTGTCATCTTAACAGAAACTTGGTTTAATGGGGTTATATCTACATCTGAGTTATTTGATAACAGGTATCGAGTTTTTCGGCGCGATCGTGACTCGCAAGCTGCTTCTGGGCTTACGTTGGGGGTCGGGTTCATTGTTGCTGTTAATGTAACTTTCTTCTCTGAGCATATTGAACGGAGGGAGAGCGATGACGCTTTACTAGTTAAGTTGGGCAAGCACTCGGTTCATACTTTATTTTTGTGTGTAGTTTACTTCCGTCCAAATTCTAATATTGACAGTTACAAATCGTTTTTTAATCATTTCGAAAAATTTTCTCAGTTACTAGGGATAAATTTGTGTATGGGGGAGTTTAATATGAAAATTAAGGGGGCTGATCAGTATTTGTGCGCTAGTGACAACTAGCGCACAAATACTGATCACGAGCTTTCGAACTTCATGAGTCATTACAATTTAGGCCTAAATAGTTAGTGAGAATATGTTTTAGATCATTTGGGAAAACTCTTGATTTGGTTTCAACTAATGTTTCCAGTACCAAGTTAACAAGGAGTAATGATTGTTTAGTAAGCTGATATAGATAGCATCCCTTAATTTTAGTAGAAATGAACACAAAATTTTTTCTAAATTGAAAACCAAGAGAATAGGCGACTTTCACTACAACTTTTCCAAGGCTAATTTTTATGGTAGTTACACAGACACGAGGTCTGCTGATTGGTCGGCGTTGTATCTGTTATCTGATCCAAATGCAGCTGGGGATTATTTTTACAGTATCTTATATAATATCTTTGATTTGCATTGCCCCAAAACGAAATACTGCAACAGTTCCGCGTATCCAGAATGGTACACCCCTGATATAATTTTTCGTATCAAAAATAAATACAAACTATTTAAAAGAGTTAAGAAACTTATATCTCAGAACAGTCCCATTTATCATAAGGTTTATTTACACAGTTTAGTAATGGCAAAGCATTGTTAAAAAGAGACATAAGACAGGCTTACATTAGATATATTAATTCAATCGAAAGTACGTTGCAGCATGATACGAAACGTTTCTGGTCAAATATTAAAAGTTCTAGGAAACATTGCATTGCTTCAAATAGCATGATCTATAATGGTTATGAATTAACCTCTCCGTCAGATATTGTCAATACGTTTTCAGAGGTTTTCATTCAAACTCTTTGCCTTTGCCTCCTCCCACATCAACAGATTTTGACAATGCAATAAATAATTGAAACCCTTCATATTCACAGAACATTACTTTTGACTGCATTAATAAAATCTACGTCTTGAATATTTTACAAAATTTAAAATCCAAGCGATCTGCAGGACCGGACCCAATTCCTCAATACGTTTTTAAATGTTAAA
This sequence comes from Neoaliturus tenellus, assembly GCA_030545055.2. Lineage (NCBI taxonomy): Eukaryota > Metazoa > Arthropoda > Insecta > Hemiptera > Cicadellidae > Neoaliturus > Neoaliturus tenellus. The sequence goes on along the minus strand of CM061534.1, from coordinate 47,763,620 downwards.
GTGAGAACTTGGCAAAGCCTCTCTGTTTCATATATAATCTGTGTCTAAAAACAAGTGAATTTCCAAATGAGTGGAAAATAACCAAAGTTATCCCGATTCACAAAGGCGGTAAAGACAATTCAATCAACAATTATCGCCCTGTTGCAGTGCTTTCAACTCCCGCAAAATTATTTGAAATAATTTTGCATAAGGTTTTCAGCAACATTATTCGTAATTTAAGCCCCAATCAACATGGTTTCTATCCTGGTAAATCTACTTCGTCAAACTTAAGAGGGCGTTGGAGTGCCGCCATGTTGGATTTATTTCCCATAAGAGCAATGCTAAACTTGTCCCCGGCATTTGTCATATAATTTCTTTATTTTTTGTCCGTTTGGTTCAGAATAAATAGCGTTTGAATCACAATTAAATTCCCCGTTCCTTTTGCGAGATCGATTCTTTGTAAATAATTTATAAAATTCCGTAGAAAATGTTTTAAAAGTAGTAAAAAACTTGCTTTGTTATTTCAAGTTAGTAAAAAACACTAATTTTTATAAAAAAATTCCTCTCGCAAACAAAATCCGCCTTGATGAACCCTTTATTTAGAGTAATAACCATTATTTTCTGATAATAAAAATAAAAGAGTTATTTGACATCCCGTTTAACATTGCTCTTATGGGGGAAAGGCGAAATTTGGATTGACTCCAACGCCCTCTTAATTAACTTCACCCAGTATATTTCACACTATATGGACTCAGGTGGGGCGTAGAGCTTCTCGCACCGCGGCTCCGGTCTACCCGAGCCCGAATGCCGCCTCGCGGCCGCAGCCGTAGCTCTAGGCGAGTTTTTTTGGATTGTGATAGAGGTTCACAGGACTCGTGTTTTAAAACTAACTAAGAGAGAGATTGGCTCTTAACTTTTTCTAAAAGTATAAAAAAGGATCTCGTCGGCTATTTTTTTAGAATTTTCAAATAAAATTTCTAATTTTAGCTATAACTGACTAAAATCATTTGTTTTTCTCTATGCAAATGCAAGGGTTTTTTTTTTTAATCCTGTTATCTTCTGCTAAATGCAGCCTAGAGCTAGCTATAACTGAGGTGTCATATTAAAGAAGAATAACGGTGCTAAATTTCCTTGGTTACACTTTGGTAATCTCACTTAGGTAGTTTCATAAAAAAACTAATGGAAAACTTCAGTTAAAAATCGAGAAAACGATTGATTTTAGACAGTTGGCTGAAATTAGAAATTTTATTTAAAAACTCTGAAAAGATAGCCTACGAGATCCTTTTTTCTGGTTTTAGAAAAAGTTTACAGCCAATTTCTATTTTAAGTGGTTAGTTTTAAAACACGACCCCCGTAAACCTCTGCAGCCATCAAACTCGCCTAGCGTCACGGCCGCGAGGCGGCATTCGGCATTGTTGTTCGGATTCAGGTAGACCGGAGCCTGGAATTTTGGGCCAGAGCGGCAGCGATGAATAGGGTATAGTCCGGGCTATAACTACTGTCTGTCCCGCCGTTGCCAAAATGCTAGGCGCTGTTTTGTGGCAAGCAAGCCCCGGACAGAGTCTGAGTAATCACTCGTTTCCATCTATCAGCCATTTCTTATCTTTGTTGCACTCAAGTCAGAAAGCAGTACCATGAATTAAGGCTTATGGAAATGCCAAAATACCTAAAGTAGGGTCAAAATTTGGTTTGAAACTGCTAAAGTTTCAACAGCCTAAAATATAAAATGTCATTCCAACTGATTTATTATTTAATGGCAGAATAAAACTTTTTGTTTGATTTATGATAAATTTTGCTTGGAAAGCTGTTGTTTAACCTAGATCACGAAGTATCCTATAAGCAGATTTTTTTTGTTACAGACTTTTGCTTGACTCACTGAGATACGAACATTTCCTTGTTTTCCCTGTTAATACTTTAAAGATCTGAATAATATTTTTTTTAATATCTAAATTATTTAAATTAACACCAACACATTAACATTTTAATACTTGTTTCACGGGCAAATATATAGTTTTTAAAAGATTTTAAAAAAATTAGTTTGCTCGCTGCAACTTGATAAATTTTTTAAATTTTTATTTTAAACTGCACTGTAATGCACTGATTCCCTCTTAGTTGGTCACAGAACCTATCACTTTCTGACCGGCCTGTACTTCTAACGGATCTACTGTCCTCCCCCCGGCCGACAAAAGTGACAGCGGTACCGGTATATATTTTTTTATACGAGAAGCGTCGTTCCCCTCAGGTTGTCAGGTGGATGCTATTTTTACTGATATGAGTAAAGCATTTGACAGAATTCATCACTAGGTAATTTTAGCAAAATTAAATGAACAAGGATTTTCGGGGAAACTGTTAAAGCTATTCAGATCTTATTTTAGAAATCAATTTGTTTGGTATAAGGTGCGCGAATCTGAGCTAACGGCAGTTACATCAGGTGTTCCCCAAGGATCGAACCTTGGTCCTCCTATTTTTAACATGGTTTTAAATGACGTCGTTAGTTGTGGACAACTGCCGCATCGTCCTGTATGCTGACGATTTAAAAATCTTTAGGGCTGTGTCTAACAATGATGATTTTGATATTTTTACAACAGGACCTAAACGCAATTAATTTCTGGACGTTGAAACACAAGCTGTTATCCAATGTTTCCAAACGCCCTGTATTAACCTTTTCAAAAAACGTAAACACACTTACTTTTAATTAGACTCTAAATGGTACTACTTTAAAAAGAGTTAGAGAAATTAAGGACTTACTTAGGAGTAATTTTTGACTCAAAGTTATCCATTAAAAACCATATTTTTAAGATTGTTAATTCCGCTTTATGTACCCTGGGCTTTACGTTCAGGGAAGGGCGCTATTTCAATTCGATCAAAGTGTTAAAATTTCTTTATTTTTCTCTTGTTCGTTCGCAATTAGAATATGCGTCATCCTTATGATCTCCTCATTATAAGGTTAGGTCTAATATAAATAAAATAGAAATGGTCCAAAAAAGGTTTTGAGGTATGTTTCATTTAAGATCTCGGGGGTTTATTCGTTTGACATACAATATCGACAACTATTAAGTACTTTTGATTTGTGTAGCTTATAGCCACTAGACAGGATTCGCTTCAACTACTCTACTTGTATAAATTATTTAAAGGGATAATAGACGACCCATTATCTCTAAAACATCTAACCTTTTATGTTTCACCTTAACCATATTTTAATTTGTTTAAAATTCCTCAATCGCTCCCCAACATACTAGCCCATTTCCCGATTGTAACTATGATGAAGCTTTATAACACTGTGGCAACACATGTTGAAATTTTTCATGACAATGTACACGTTTTTTAAAAACAGTGCCCCGAGGGTTTGTGTCGGAGGCCACCTGTCCTGTAGGTGTATGGGGCGCGGTGGAAATCGAGGACCTGACGACAAGAGATGCGCTGGAGTTGCCGGCACGACGTGGCAACAGTGTACGGAGGAGAGGGAGGGGCGACCTTGAGCTGACTGCCCCTGTGCCTGTGCTGTCTCCTTTCACAGCATTGTTGCCACCCTTAATATAGCCTTTCATTTGTTTACCCAATAAGAGCTTAGAATTCTTTAGTTATGTTTAATATTATTTAGTTAGTTACACTACAGAACATTCTTATGCAACAAATTTTAACTTACCGTATTTAATGAAATTACTATGAAAGTATAAGTAGCCTAATTTAGTTTTTTATGTATCAAATTTACTTTTTTACTGTTATTGTAAGTTAAATTTGTAGGTTTATTGTTCTCAATCGTTTTGCCCTTTTGATTTTCTTTTGCTTATAGCCTTATGTATAATGTTTTTGTCCCATATATGAGTAATGGGTACGATACTTCAAATTTATATTTATATAAATATTTTTTTAAAGGCCAGAAGCCAAGTGTATTTTTGTGTCATATTTGTATTGCAGGTTACTCTAGGCATATGCATTGTAATTAATTAGTTTGTAAGTTCTGCTTTATTGTAATTGGGTATTGTAAAAGTAATAAAGCAAGAAATTAAATAAACAAATAAACCCCCGGTGGCCTTAAAGTAATTTTAAAGTCCAGTGGGACAGAGCCCTAAACAGCTTAAAAAGCTATATTTGCAAAACCGTTTCTTAGTGAGTACTTAAGAGCAAAGAGGCATCCATGTCAAATTAATTTAAACCCCGGAGGCCCTAAATTAATTTTTAAGTAAAGTGCTTAAAAAACTATATTTGCAAATCCGTTTCTTAGTGAACACCTATGAGCAAGGAGAATCGTCCATGAAATTTCAATCCCAGTGTTAGGCCTTCTAAAGTAATTTTAAAGTCCAGTTGAATGGAGCCCTAAACAGCTTAATAAACTATATTTGCAAAACCGTTTCCTACCTATGAGCAAGAAAATCGCCCATCTCAAATTTCAACCCCTGAGGCCCTAAATTAATTTTGAAGTCCAGTGGGTCGGAGCCCTAAAGTGATTAAAAAACTCTTAGCAAGTGATTAAAAATGGTGAATCTCATACCGGGTATCCCAGACCACCCGAGCATCGCTTTTAAAATCTACAAAATTTATTATTCTCAAAACCAAATTGTGCAACCGGTTGCGCTCTAGCCATTGATGATAATTTCAATGTACAGGTTGTACCAGAAGTACCCTTACTTTTTATGGTATTTTTAGATCCTAGATATAATTTTAAGACCACTTTACAATTTAATGTGGATACCTAATCGTAACGGTTTAGGAGATAATAGAGATAGAAGTTTGATTTTTTCCCCATAAGAATAAAATGGGACTAAATTTCACATACATTATCTCTGTAAGTTTCCCGTTAAACAAAAAAGACCTAGCATATACATGCCTTAGCATCTTCTTTTAAACACTGTAGCATCATAAATTATTAGTTTTGACATAAATAATTTTATTTTCATCATACCATTGCGATAAACGTTGTTTTCGGAACGGTCAGCTGTGATCGAAATTAGTTGATTCCCGGTGGGTTGGATAAACGTGTTGGTAAACAAAGTTTTCGGGACTAGACCTCGAAACAGTGGTTTTCGGGACTAGGCCGGAAAACACTTCCAATGTTTGACACCACTAGCGCTGCTATTCTGCTTGCAGTAACTTAAACCTTGTTGACTCCAATATATAAATGTCAAACAGCTGATTGTTTAGTTGTAAATAGTTCAAATACAAGATAAACAAATAACAACACAAGGGGGGGGGGGGTATATAGGTTAAAATTTATTAATTTTTATCCAAATTGTATATTTATTAAAGGGGGTATGATGAAAAGTACTGTTCGTAACTCGTCCGAAAGTGGTATATCGGTGCTCGATCGAATTCAAGTACTCGGCTTCGCCTCGTACTTGAAACTCGATCTTGCACCGATAACGACCACTTTCCGGACTAGTGACGAAATATACTATTTCCATAAATTTTTCAATATGGCGGAGATTATTTTTAATGTGTAGAAAACTAAAACTAATTACATGAAAATTGGTATTTTATGATGAATTATTATCTAAAATGAGGTTAAAATATATTTTTATGCTTGAACAGATATGTCAAAGGTAAAAGTTTCAGTGTTAATGGATATGAAAATTTGCTACATCTTATTCTGATCGGAAAAAATCAAACTTCTACCTTCATTATCTCCCAAATGTTTTGGATTAGTGATACACATTAAATTGTAAAGTAGCCTTTAAATTATGTCTAGAATCCAAAAATATTATAAAACGTGGGGTTCGTATTTAAAATTAATGACTTCAGGTATGGATAGGTTACTTCTGGTACACTCTGTACAATAAAATTATCATAAATGCATAGAGCGCAACTTGTTTACCTATAATGGCACAATTTGTTTATGTGAAAAACTAATTGTGTAGATTTTAAAAGGGTACGTACGGGTGTACGGGTGGTCAGGGACACCCTGTATGTATGTGTCCCTAGACACAAGAAATCTCATAAAAACGGTCCGATCGAGAACAAATTGGTAGAGATGTGTAATCCTACCTTTATTAGGATGAGTTTGTAAACACCGGAAGGGGTAGTTTTGGGATGTTCTGTACCCCAAAAATGTTTTTTTGTGTTTTTCATATGTAATTTTTTTTTTAATTTTGATTTTTACCACTGGAATTAGCTCAAAAAAACACAAAATTTAGTATTTTGAAGATTTGCTCTATCTCCATTGGTTACCAAGAAATTAAAAAGTCTAAAGACAGTACATTGTATTTTAAGGCTCCAATGTTAATCTTATGGAGAATAAGAATGTGTTAATATTTCACTTATTAACCAATATTTTTTATGAAACTTGGTATTTAAGTTCATTTGGTTGAGATACATACATTTATTTTAAAAAATCTTGGTTTTTATATTTATCATGGCAGCAAACCTGCTTACTCTTTTCCAAAGTTAATCATCAGGAGAATAAGTTATGTCACTTCCTTTAAATGGACAGATATTGATGAAACTTAGTATATGGCTCCATATGGTCCAGATGATTTTTTATGCTCAAAATACCTACTTTTAGTGTTTTATATGGCAGCACGTTAGTGTACATAGTCAATGGCAGCACTCTTTCCCTATATTTATCATATGGAGAATAGACATTAATTTCCTTATGAGCACATGGTGAAATTTTGTTTATTACATTTCCTAACAACATTACATAGCAGCAAACCTACATATCCATTCCTATGGTGTTTAACGGGAAAAATACAAAATCCCACACTCTTTTGGAAATTCGCTGAGTACACAGGTCTGCTGCGACGGGGGTGTATTGAAAGGTAAGCATGTTTCTTTTCTTCCTTTTTCTTAGTTTGTATGCGTAGGAGAAATCCATGCATACCGTTATAAAAAGGTAGTGTCCTGTAGATGAGAAAAATCCAGTTGTAACTCACTTCAGCCCTAAATTCCCTAAAATTCCCGCATCACATCACAAAAAAAAAAAAATCTCAGAACCCCACAGAGGTTGGGCTTATTGAATTTTTGAGCCCTAAAGGCATACCTTTGTTCTATAAGCCGACAGTCAAAGTGACTATGGCTTTATGTGCAATTCGGACTCTTATGTTGGATTTATATTAATTTAAATATATAAAAAAAATCATATAATTGTAATAGAAGTGTATTTTCTTTATGGACACATAAAGCACTTTTACTTCTTCTTCATACCTCTGAGAATGCATATATAAGAATTAAGTAACTTATGTTACATTCTACATCCAAAACCCTAGATACAGTATAGAAGAAGTATTGCACTGCCCAATATTTAGAAGTTCCCAAGACAAATTTTGGTCTAAATGATATGGACCAAACAGAAAGGATTTGTTAAGTTTATAGTTTTATTCCAAGTATGTTATTCCATACTTGTTATCCATGAGTTATTCCATTGATGTTCCTGTATAGTGGTAATGACTTTAGTACCTAATAAGGGTAATATCTTTAAGGCTATATCCTGAAAGTTATGAACCTGATTTTTTGTGGTTAATTGTAACGAATCGTCCTTGTTAAATTTTGATAAGCTCTTGTATGTACGTTCACTTTAATTTTATTTCTATGCTTGGCATTTCAATTTTTCAAAAAACCATCGCTCCATCTCGAAACAAAACCAGTCTTTTATTTTTGTTTTAATAATGAGCATGACTGATATACCACAGAAAATTATAGCTTTTATAGCTGTTCAAAAAACATAGAAACATATTCCCTCTCTACAGCAATATACCGTACCTCTTTTCTTATTAGTACAGATATCGCAGAATATCTTGGCCTCTGACATACTCCACTTCTGGATTGAAATTGGTAAACATATGTTACTAAAAACAGTCTGCGACAATCTGCAACTTCTTCGCTCTACTCCAATTATTTGAACTATAAACGGTTGTCACAGGCCAAGATATTCCGTGTTATCTTTAATACCTATTCTAAAAATTCCAGTTGAAATTTTGAGAAACCACTTATGCAGCAAAAATCAGTTGTAAAATGTTAATTTCAAACAAATAAATTTAAAAGATGTCTACACATATTATGTATACTGCATATGGATTAAAATTACAAATGAAAATTTAGGACACATATACTAGTTTAAATCTATCTTACTAACTAAGGAATTTCTTGTGAGCAGCAAAACTCTTATCTATGAACCGATTTTGATGATTGAGGTGTCAAATTAAATGGAATTCTCTGTAGACGTCATGGAATAATTTTGTCGCCCCCAATTCAATCTGCTTCTCTCCATATGACTTTTAAGTTTCCATGCGTTTTAAATATAAGTCAAATTTCTGTCATGGCAAGACAAAATTTAGTAAGTTTACCTATAAAATATGGTTCATTTAATTAAAACAAACAGCTGTATTCATAAAAACAATCTATCTCCCCCCTGTCATTTTATTTTATTTAGTTTTTCTGTTTACTTATCAGTTAACTTTCAAATTCCCTTTGATGTATTTTTTACACTTTGTCCAGAAATAAACCATATACAGGGTGGAAAAAAAGTCTGGAAACTGTCTAATCTCTTTAAAAGTATTTAGGTAATTAAACTAAAACTCTGCAAATTGATTGTGAATGACAAAGTCTACTTCCTAAAGTACTTTCTGTCCTTAGACCTCCAAGGGGGGACGGCCCACAAGGGGTCAGAAGAAAATCTTAAATGTAAGCATAGGTCAATATGCACATCAAATTAAAGGTCTCTAAGAATAGGGAACAATGCCGCAAACCGACTCAAAAATGGCAGGTGATCAAACTTTGCATTAAAATCATATTTCAAAAAACAAAAAAATGCAATAACTCCCGATGTACTCGACCTTTTGAGGTAGAGTTTGTGCCAAATTGCTTGGAATGCAAAGCACTTTAAAATTATATTATCATTGACGTAGGCCAATGAAGTTTTTCCTAGGACTTCCTTTAGGGACGTCCCTTTGTGGAAGTCATCAGAGAAACTGATTTGGTTTGTCAATGAGTTCCTATTTTAAAAATATCAATCAATTCATTTATAGGTCATAAGGTCTCTTAGGTTAGAATATAGATTATAGAATATTTTCAAACTCCAAAAAATGGCAAACTGCCAGCAGAGGGTCATTTGCTAAATTGTAGTCTATTATTTGATGTTTTCAAAATAACACAATACATCGCCTAGTCGACTAGTCGAATAGAATGTCATTTTGAAGAGGAAGAAATGATGTACCTAGCTTACAGGTTGGTAGTACTGATGATCACATGACATGGTGTACGTCACATGTTGTTTACATTCTGTGTCTAACTTCCTTCGCACTTCTTATATTTCTGGTACATCTTCGTGTTGAAAGCATTGCAAATTTCAAAAATTTTTATACAGTTTACACACCTCATACATTTTTTATAATCTATTTTTTAAATGTATTTAATTTGAACTTATAAGGACAATAAAATACATATTTAATGCAAGTATATAAACTTCATTTTTATTGCCAGTTTCCAAAATAATCATATATGTTATAATTTAGAATTTTTCATATACTTGTACATAATTAAAAAAATGTCTTCCCATGTATTATATGTTTTAGTGTAAGAAATAAAACTGCCTACAGTATTTATATAATAAATTTTATTTTCAATTTTATATTCACGTACACACAATGTCTTTATATCGTTTTATTTTTATTTTGCAAAAGAAAATTCCAATTTTTACATTCATCTTAAAAGAAAATTTAAAATATACTATTGTTCTTTTTCTATATTCAAATTCTACTGTTCATTCTAAAAAAAATTTTGTAGGTACAGTTAAAAACTATATTTTCATCTTGTGCTACAAGATAATGAACATGTGAAATCACATAACTGGTAAGCATTTTAGTCACAATCTTCGTTATTATAAGCCTTATATAATTGTGTCAATTTTTAATGAGATGATCATGATTGTTGAGAACAGCTATATAGTCAACTTTTTGGAACGGTTATTTAATTCAAATGAGGGACCATATCCTTAGGGAACCGTATGTTCCATCCGAAGATGGATTTCAAGGTTCCGCCTGAACATAAAGTCCCGCGGGCAATGGAGGCATCTATAGGGTTGCCCTCCGGTATTGTCCCTCATGTGTTTAAAAAAACCACCTCGGTTTTGTATACGCTAGGTACAGTTAAAAACTATTAACTATTACAATTATTATTACTATTATTACGATTACAATATTACTATTACTATTTATATTAAAAATTATTTACTATTACAATATTACTATTACTATTTATATTAAAAATTATTTACTATTACAATACTATTTGTAGGTACAGTTAAAAACTATTTACTGTTACAATTATTATTACTATTATTACTATTATAATATTACTATTACTATTTATACAGTATTAAAAATTATTTACTATTACAAAACTATTCGTAGGTACAGTTAAAAACTATATATTCATCTTGTGCTACAAGATAATGAACGTGTGAAATCATTACATCTGGCATACTGACATACTATTCCAAAGGGCAAATTGGGGGAAAGGGGGTCCATTTCAACACCCTTTTCTCCAGTCGGTGCTGGAGGAGGTAGAGAACAGTCCACAAACTCAAACTCCTCCAGTCTTGTTGAGGAAGGTGGACTGTTGGGGGTTGGGGACTCACACTTGACCGGGGTGTTGTGTGGAGGGCTTCCCACCTGAAAAATAGAACATAATCATTTGGCAAAACGTTAAACAACAATTCTAAAAATGTATTATATTGATCAGGTTACACTTTAGTAATGTTAATTTCCGTCATTATACTTTTTTCCAAAGCTAAACAATCCTCAGTAGTAAATAGAATCTATTTTATTTTATTTCATTAAAAATGATTTTATTTAGTTCAGAATTTATTTTATTAAAATCAATAGTGTAGTCATAAAAATGAATGATAATCTATGCCTTTAACAATTTGAAGAAGTGGAATCTTAACCTAGGTTAGGTTAATATCGACAAAAGTTTTTCAACATTGATAAATATTTGGTCAATATTGATTAATATTTTAACAATATTGTTACAATGTTTTCACACAGCAAAATACATTGTCTAGACAATATTGTGGGAATATTGTTCAACATTGTAACAATATTGTCTGACAATATTGAGGAAATATTAGCAAAAGGAAAATAAAATATTGCTCAAAACCCCAATAGCAAAACAAATTTAATTAAATGTTTTTTTAATAGTTTGAAAATGCTTGCAGTTGACAAATGAAAACGTTTTAAAAACATTGAGAAAAATACCAAAGCATCAAAAAGTCTCAGACGCGGCTAGGATTCTAACCTGCGACCTTCAGACTACGGTGCCGTGCCCTTACCAACTGCGCCACGCAGATTCATATCGATAGGGGATTTGGTACAGTACTTGGTCAGTTGATACTCAAGTTCTCTTGTGAATTATTCAATTCCCGTGGTCATCGCAAATACGTTAGGCCTTACAATAAGAAATATTTCATGAGGAAATATTTAACAAATTACATTTATTACGATTAAATAAAAAAATTATATCTAAGTTACTAAACCATACTGTATTTGGTTGTTTTGAACTAAAGAAAACATCACAAAACCAAACAAAACAAAACACGATTATACAACAATAACACTTGCTGGTCTATAGCAACGAACCAGGTGATAAAATGTCATACGGCATTATTTGGTTATTTCAAACTGAAAAAACATCACATAACCAACAAGACCTAAACATATACAACAAAAATATAAATCAATATTTAAATTTTGATAAGAATAGTGTTAGCTGTAATTGGGCTTTAGAAAAGGAAGGTTGACTTACCCGGGGTTGGGAACTGGTCGAGGCAGTTCGGGCGCCACTCTTCGCCGGGGTCTATCAAGCCGGTATGCTAGTGGCAGAGACCGAAGTCCCCAACCCCGGCCACAGATCCGACCCACCCCTCTGCCTTCTGACCACTCCTCTGCCTCTGGTTCCCTGCAATAGGATTCAATGAGTCAGTTGTAAGAAACTTGATAGTGTTCTAAAAATATCTATATTACCTTCTACAATTGGAAATATATTGCGTGTAAGACCCCCCCTCATACATGTAACGATCGGTCTGACAGATCCACGACGGCGAAAGACCGCGTTTGTAGCACATTGTGAGTTTATTCGCGGTTATAATAGGCCCTAATTCCATTTTTAGTCGGTTGCACAAACTTGTATACTGATAAACACCTCTTCAAATATATGTCCATTGATTTTTTTTTTATAGTTTGAAAATGCTTGCAGTTGGCAAATGAAAATGTTTTAAAACATTGAGAAAAATACCAAAGCATCAAAAAGTCTTAGACGTGGCTAGGATTCAAACCCGGGACCTTCAGACTGCGGTGCCGTGCCCTTACCAACTACGCCACGCCGATTCATATTGATAGGGGATTTGTTACATCACTACTTGGTCAGTTGATACTCAAGTTCTCTTGTGAATTCATTTCCCGTGGTCGTCGCAAATACGTTAGACCTTAACTAGGGTTTCCGTACATAATAATAAGAAATATTTCATGAGGAAATATTTAACAAATTACATTTATTACAATTAAATAAAAAATTATATCCAAGTTACTAAACCATTACTGTATTTTGTTGTTTCGAACTAAAGAAAACATAAAAAAACCAACAAAACACGATTATACAACAACAATAACACTTGCTGGTCTATAGCAACAAACCAGGTGACAAAATGTCATACGGCATTATTTGGTTATTTCAAACTGAAAAAAACATCACATAACCAACAAGACCTAAACATATACAACAAAAATATAAATCAATATTTAAATTTTGATAAGAATAGTGTTAGCTGTAATTGGGCTTTAGAAAAGGGAGGTTGACTTACCCGGGGTTGGGAACTGGTCGAGGCAGTTCCGGCGCCACTCTTCGCCGGGGCCTGTCCAGCCGGTATGCCAGGGGTAGGGACCGAAGTCCCCAACCCCGGCCACAGCCCCGACCCACCCCTCTGCCTTCCGACCACTCCTCTGGGTCTCTGCAATAGTATTCAATGAGTCAGTTGTAAGAAACTTGATAGTGTTCTAAGAATATCTATATTACCTTCTACAATTGGAAATGTATTGCGTGTAAGACCCCCTCATACATGTAACGATCGGTCTGACAATCCACGACGGCGAAAGACCGCGTTTGTAGCACATTGTGAGTTTATTCGCGGTTATAATAGGCCCTAATTCCATTTTTAGTCGGTTGCACAAACTTGTATACTGATAAACACCTCTTCAGATATATGTCCATTGATTCCGTGATCAAAATATATCAATTACTAGCTGTTACCCGTCACAGCTTTGCTCATGATTGAATTTATTTTAAATATAATAAATCTCTTATTATAAGAGCAACAAAATTTTCTTCTTACAAGAATTATATTAAAAGATTGAAGTAGTGTGAGCGGAACCCTAAAGGGATTTTACTAAAAATCTTTTCTCAGTGAGCAAGAGCAATCATGTTAAAAATTTCATTTGAATTTAAAAAAATTAATAAAAATGCATTTTAACCTCCCCCCCCAGGCCATAATAGTCATTGTGGGGTGGGGCCCTAGGGAAATTATAAAACTTATTTACAAAACCGTTTCTTAGTGAATTACCTATATAAGCAAAGAGAGATGTTCACGTTAATTTCAACGTCGTAGGATCTATAGTAATTTTTAGGTTATGAGTGGGGTGTAAGCTTCAAAAACATTACAGAACAGTTAGCACGGACTGGTACCTATTAGTGAGCTCCTTATTGAGCACCCTATTAGAAAAAAAGACGTCCATATCAAATTTCAACCCTTAGACCCTAGAGCAATTTCAAAGTCGTTTTGGCGTGGAACCCTAGGCCTAATTAACTTCAAAAACTATATTTGCAAAACTGTTTATCAGTGACCATCTATGAGCAAAGAGAATCGTACCACGTCCAATTTCAAGCCTTAGGCTATACAGTCATTGCGAACTTCTGATGTGGGGCGTAGCCCTAATTTATTTTATAATCCCTTTTTTATTGTGCGCAGTTTTTTGGCGAATTTCCCAAAGTGAATTAGCATTACTGTATAGGTCTTATAGTAAAACCTAAGCCCGGGACCATGTTACTTTTTCGTTTTGAGGTGCCCATAGAGACCAAAAATAAAGTTCATTAAAATTTATATATATATATGTGTGTGTGCGTGTGTGTGTGTCCCTAAACACGATAACTCGCGTAAAAACGGTCCGATCGACACCTAATTTGGTAGAGATGTGTAATTCTACATTTATTCGGATGAGTTCGTAAACCAGACAAATCGACCTACCAGAAGGGGTAGTTTTGGGGGGTTTTGTACCCCAAAAATAGGTTTGTTGCATTTCTCATATGTAATTTAAAAAAATTTTTAATTTTTATTTTTATCATTGGATTTAGCTCAAAAAAACACACAATTTAGTATTTTGAAGCTTTGCTCTATCTCCATTGGTTACCGAGATATTAAAAAAGTCTAAAGACAGTACATTGTTTTTTGACGCTCCAATGTTAATCTTATGGAGAATAAGGATGTGTTAATATTTCACTTATTACCAATATTTTTGGATGAAACTTAATATTTAGCATCATTTGGTTGAGATTCATCCATTTATGGTAAAAAATCTTGGCTTTTATTCTTATCATGGCAGCAAACCTGCATACTCTTTTCCCATGTTAATCATATGGAGAATAGGCGAACTCGTTTAGCAATGGACAGATATTGATGAAACTTAGTATATGGCTTTATATGGTTGAAATAAATTGTTTTTATGCTAAAAACCTACTTTTAGTGTTCCCCATGGCAGCATACATGCATACTCCTTTCTATTTATCATAAGGAGACTAGACATTTATTTCCTTATTTATGAGCAGGTGATGACATTTGGTTTACAGGTTTATTTGGTCAAAATTAATATTACTAATTAGGTAATTCGCTGAGTACGCAGGTCTGCTTTGACGGGGTGTATTTTATTTGGAAATTAAATATACAATAACCATTTGGTTTTATAACCTCAAACAAGATTTATTACACTCTTAAAAAGAACTAATAACAAAATAGTTTTTATTTATTGTAGATAAAATTTTAGCTATTACAATTTTTTATAGTAATTTGAAAAAGATACAGAATAAAATATGCTCGTATTATCAAAGCTACCAACAAAGTTTGTTAGTGTTACAGGTGACTTCCTCAATGACTTCCAATGACTCTCTAACAACTTGACAACCAATGACTTCCTAGTGTTACAATGACTTCTTCAGTTCCCTAAAATATATTTTATTCCAAGTATGTAGTTGAGTTAGAGGAAGACTTAGCAAATAAAGAAAACAAAAGAAGGGATTCATAACGTATGACAAAATACAAAATGAAAGAGTAAAAGCCACTACTTAATAAATAGAATAGTTGTTACTGCATATGTTTAAAAAAAGTTCATAGGGGAAGGTCGGCTAGTATCGGACAGCGGGTAGTATCGGACAAAGCTGTTTCCAAGCTTGCAAGCTGTTTCCAGCTTTTGCCGCTAGAGACAGCACTGACTAGGACATCAGCAGAAGCACCAAGGAGAAAGACTATGTGAGCGCCATTATGCGTTTCGTACCTCAATAATCGTCTGCGCTGTGACATTTCTTTTCGTTTTTGTGACAATTTCTGTGCACGTACGTATGTTTGAGGCATCAATGTGCTAAACTGAGTCAATACTTTTATGATTCAACACCACTATTTGATAGTAAAGAGGCTTTACTTTGTTTTGTAGGTGAATGGTCATTTTAGTTTGGTTATTATGGAAGTGGTAGTCAAAATGGCGGACCATATCAGTCGGGTAGTATCGGACAAGCTCGCGTCGGGTAGTATCGGACAGAATGAATTGGTTGTAAATTGTTGAAATAATTGTAAAAAAAACTTAACATAATCAATAATTAACTCCCATTATTTATTTTTAGGTTTTCGAACATCGTTAGAGAGAAAATTAACAAAATAAAAAGCGCAAAGATAGACTTAAAAATATAAATAATGGACCAAGGCCTTCAAAGGAGGAAAATAAGAAAGTTTTGAAAAAGGCAAAAGACATAAATGTAAAAAAAGTTAAAAAAAGGCAATTACAGTTTGAAGAAAGAAGTAGATCTGAAACACATTGCATTATTTGTGATGAGACATTTCAATAACACTGGATACAATGTTCACATTGAAAGGGTTGGCCTCCCGAAAACTGTGCTCAGCTTGAGGACAGCCATCTCTATTATAAGTCTATTATATATCTATTATAAGTGTATGATATTTGTGTTGGGCACGAAGCAAAGAAGAAAATACTTTAAATGGAACACCAAGAATGTTTTGAGCCAAAGTGATCTTAATTTTGTGACTTTGAAACTCAATTTCCTTTTTTTAGACTTAAGGTTATCAGCTAAAAAACTGATAGTGAAAACCAATTTTTTATACTTATAGTTAAGTTTTTTATAGTGTTGAAACAATTTGTTTCGATAAAAGTGTGTTTTCAGGCTGCAAGTGGTTTTATTTTAGCTACAAGCAGTTGTAGTTAACCCTGTCCGATACTACCCTCCAAAAATCAAATGGGCCCAAAAGTAAGGGTTAGAAAAAGTGTGGAAATCTAAACATTCTTTCATACAATAATTATTATATTAAATGTGTGGATAAATAACATTTCAAACTTTGATATTTTGCATAGTAAATTATTATTTCTTTTAACACTAATTAGAAAATCGAAAAAAAGCTTAAGTGTCCGATACTACCCGACCTTCCCCTAGCTAATTGAAAGTCATATAATTTTCTCGAATATGTTTTTTTCTAATGAAATGCTTTTCAGTTCTTTTGATTGTTTTCTCTGTATTTTAAGTTTTGAAAACTAAACATATAAATATATCGCAAAAATATCTAAAAACTGTATTTATTATACACAAAAAAGTATAGGCTATGAGGTGTGACCACGTTTTCGGTGTTCGTTTTTTTCCCCGCGATGCCCAGATAGTTCGACCGAGTGGGGAAAGGTTCCAGGGGTCAATTTTCTACTTTACGGTTGGCGAAAACGCGTGTCAACAATTTTGGGGTCGGAGGAGTTAGCTCAGACTATAGGCCAAATTCAAACACTAGGTTTGACAGGTAGGCTACTCATCACCGCTAACTCCCACGTTTTAGGTGTCAGAGTAGCGGCTCTGGTTCCTAAAAGACCTATCACTAATCCGAATTCACAACGCGTGACGAACTGCGCTTCAAATCTCTTTCTCAAACGTTACGGCGGGGCCGTGGGTATTAGGGTAGCGACCCTAGTTCCCAGAACCAGAAAACGAATTGATCGACTACGACTAGAAAATCGAAAAACGGTCAATCTGACAAAACGGACGGTTCGTGGGTGTTAGGGTATCGGCCCTAGTTCCCAGAACCAGAAAACGAATTGATCGACTACAAACAGAACAACTGGAAAATTGGGAAACGGTCAATCTGACGAAACGGACGATTCGTGGGTGTTAGGGTATCGACCCTAGTTCCCAGAACCAGAAAACGAACTGATCGACTGGAAAATCGAACAGACGGTCAATCTGACGCAACGGACGGTTCGTGGGTGTTAGAGTGGCCCTAGTTCCCAGAACCAGAAAACGAATTGATCGACTACAAACGGAACGACTGGAAAATCGGGAAACGGTCAATCTGACGGAACGGACGATTCGTGGGTGTTAGGGTATCGTCCCTAGTTCCCAGAACCAGAAACGAATTGATCGACTGGAAAATCGAACAGACGGTCAATCTGACGCAACGGACGGTTCGTGGGTGTTAGGGTATCGGCCCTAGTTCCCAGAACCAGAAAACGGATTGATCGACTACAAACGGAATGACTGGAAAATCGGAAAACGGTCAATCTGACGGAACGGACGATTCGTGGGTGTTAGGGTATCGTCCCTAGTTCCCAGAACTAGAAACGTATTGATAGACTGGAAAATCGAACAGACGGTCAATCTGACTCATAGGACGGTTCGTGGGTGTTAGGGTATCGGCCCTAGTTCCCAGAACCAGAAAACAGATTGATCGACTACAAACATAAAAACTGGAAAATTTTGGGGTCGGAGGAGTTAGCTCAGACTATAGGCCAAATTCAAACACTAGGTTTGACAGGTAGGCTACTCATCACCGCTAACTCCCACGTTTTAGGTGTCAGAGTGGCGGTTCTGGTTCCTAAAAGACCTATCACTAATCCGAATTCACAACGTGTGACGAACTGCGCTTCAAATCTCTTTCTCAAACGTTACGGCGGGGCCGTGGGTATTAGGGTAGCGACCCTAGTTCCCAGAACCAGAAAACGAATTGATCGACTACGACTAGAAAATCGAAAAACGGTCAATCTGACAAAACGGATGGTTCGTGGGTGTTAGGGTATCGGCCCTAGTTCCTAGAACCAGAAAACGGATTGATCGACTACAAACAGAACAACTGGAAAATCGGGAAACGGTCAATCTGACGGAACGGACGATTCGTGGGTGTTAGGGTATCGACCCTAGTTCCCAGAACCAGAAAACGAATTGATCGACTGGAAAATCGAACAGACGGTCAATCTGACGCAACGGACGGTTCGTGGGTGTTAGAGTAGCGGCCCTAGTTCCCAGAACCAGAAAACGAATTGATCGACTACAAACGAAACGACCGGAAAATCGGGAAACGGTCAATCTGACGGAACGGACGATTGGTGGGTGTTAGGGTATCGTCCATAGTTCCCAGAACCAGAAAACGGATTGATCGACTACAAACGGAATGACTGGAAAATCAGGAAAAGGGCAATCTGACGGAACGGACGATTCGTGGGTGTTGGGGTATCGTCCCTAGTTCCCAGAACTAGAAACGAATTGATCGACTGGAAAATCGAACAGACGGTCAATCTGACGCAATGGACGGTTCGTGGGTGTTAGGGTATCGGCCCTAGTTCCCAGAACCAGAAAACGAATTGATCGACTACAAACGGAATGACTGGAAAATCGGGAAACGGTCAATCTGACGGAACGGACGATTCGTGGGTGTTAGGGTATCGGCCCTAGTTCCCAGAACCAGAAAACGAATTGATCGACTGAAAAATCGAACAGACGGTCAATCTGACGCAACGGACGGTTCGTGGGTGTTAGAGTAGCGGCCCTAGTTCCCAGAACTAGAAAACGAATTGATCGACTACAAACGGAACGACTGGAAAATCGGGAAACGGTCAATCTGACGGAACGGTCGATTCGTGGGTGTTAGGGTATCGGCCCTAGTTCCCAGAAGTAGAAAACGGATTGATCGACTACAAACGGAATGACTGGAAAATCAGGAAACGGTCAATCTGACGGAACGGACCATTCATGGGTGTTAAAGTATCGTCCCTAGTTCCCAGAACTAGAAACGAATTGATCGACTGGAAAATCGAACAGACGGTCAATCTGACGCAAAGGACGGTTC
Source organism: Neoaliturus tenellus (assembly GCA_030545055.2). Classification (NCBI taxonomy): domain Eukaryota; kingdom Metazoa; phylum Arthropoda; class Insecta; order Hemiptera; family Cicadellidae; genus Neoaliturus; species Neoaliturus tenellus. Next base: position 47,744,281 of record CM061534.1, on the reverse strand, counting down.
GTGGGTGTTAGAGTAGCGGCCCTAGTTTCCAGAACCAGAAAACGGATTGATCGACTACAAACGGAATGAATGGAAAATCGAGAAACGGTCAATCTGACGGAACGGACGATTCGTGGGTGTTAGGGTATCGTCCCTAGTTCCCAGAACTAGAAACGAATTGATCGACTGGAAAATCGAACAGACGGTCAATCTGACGCAACGGGCGGTTCGTGGGTGTTAGGGTATCGGCCCTAGTTCCCAGAACCAGAAAACTGATTGATCGACTACAAACATAAAAACTGGAAAATTTTGGGGTCGGAGGAGTTAGCTCAGACTATAGGCCAAATTCAAACACTAGGTTTGACAGGTAGGCTACTCATCACCGCTAACTCCACGTTTTAGGTGTCAGAGTGGCAGCTCTGGTTCCTAAAAGACCTATCACTAATACGAATTCACAACGCGTGACGAACTGCGCTTCAAATCTCTTTCTCAAACGTTACGGCGCGGCCGTGTGTATTAGGGTAGCGACCCTAGTTCCCAGAACCAGAAAACAAATTGATCGACTACGACTAGAAAATCGAAAAACGGTCAATCTGACAAAACGGACGGTTCGTGGGTGTTAGGGTATCGTCCCTAGTTCCCAGAACCAGAAAACGGATTGATCGACTACAAACAGAACAACTGGAAAATCGGGAAACGGTCAATCTGACGGAACGGACGATTCGTGGGTGTTAGAGTATCGTCCATAGTTCCCAGAACCAGAAACGAATTGATCGACTGGAAAATCGAACAGACGGTCAATCTGACGCAACGGACGGTTCGTGGGTGTTAGAGTAGCGGCCCTAGTTCCCAGAACCAGAAAACGAATTGATCGACTACAAACGGAACGACTGGAAAATCGGGAAACGGTCAATCTGACGGAACGGACGATTCGTTGGTGTTAGGGTATCGGCCCTAGTTCCCAGAACTAGAAAACAGATTGATCGACTACAAACATAAAAACTGGAAAATTTTGGGGTCGGAGGAGTTAGCTCACACTATAGGCCAAATTCAAACAATAGGTTTGACAGGTAGGCTACTCATCACCGCTAACTCCAACGTTTTAGGTGTCAGAGTAGCGGCTCTGGTCCCTAAAAGACCTATCACTAATCCGAATTCACAACGCGTGACGAACTGTGCTTCAAATCTCTTTCTCAAACGTTACGGCGGGGCCGTGGGTATTAGGGTAGCGACCCTAGTTCCCAGAACCAGAAAACGAATTGATCGACTACGACTAGAAAATCGAAAAACGGTCAATCTGACAAAACGGACGGTTCGTGGGTGTTAGAGTAGCGGCCCTAGTTCCCAGAACCAGAAAACGAATTGATCGACTACAAACGGAACGACTGGAAAATCGGGAAACGGTCAATTTGACGGAACGGACGATTCGTGGGTGTTAGGGTATCGTCCCTAGTTCCCAGAACCAGAAACGAATTGATCGACTGGAAAATCGAACGGACGGTCAATCTGACGCAACGGACGGTTCATGGGTGTTAGGGTATCGGCCCTAGTTCCCAGAACCAGAAAACGAATTGATCGACTACAAACGGAACGCCTGGAAAATTGGGAAACGGTCAATCTGACGGAACGGACGATTCGTGGGTGTTAGGGTATCGTCCCTAGTTCCCAGAACCAGAAACGAATTGATCGACTGGAAAATCGAACAGACGGTCAATCTGACGCAACGGACGGTTCGTGGGTGTTAGGGTATCGGCCCTAGTTCCCAGAACCAGAAAACGGATTGATCGACTACAAACGGAATGACTGGAAAATCGGGAAACGGTCAATCTGACGCAACGGACGGTTCGTGGGTGTTAGGGTATCGTCCCAAGTTCCCAGAACTAGAAACGAATTGATCGACTGGAAAATCGAACAGACGGTCAATCTGACGGAACGGACGATTCGTGGGTGTTAGGGTATCGGCCCTAGTTCCCAGAACCAGAAAACAGATTGATCGACTACAAACATAAAAACTAGAAAATTTTGGGGTCGGAGGAGTTATCTCACACTATAGGCCAAATTCAAACACTAGGTTTGACAGGTAGGCTACTCATCACCGCTAACTCCCACGTTTTAGGTGTCAGAGTAGCGGCTCTGGTTCCTAAAAGACCTATCACTAACCCGAATTCACAACGCGTGACGAACTGCGCTTCAAATCTCTTTCTCAAACGTTACGGCGGGGCCGTGGGTATTAGGGTAGCGACCCTAGTTCCCAGAACCAGAAAACAAATTGATCGACTGGAAAATCGAACAGACGGTCAATCTGACGCAACGGACGGTTCGTGGGTGTTAGAGTAGCGGCCCTAGTTCCCAGAACCAGAAAACGAATTGATCGACTACAAACGGAACGACTGGAAAATCGGGAAACGGTCAATCTGACGGAACGGACGATTCGTGGGTGTTAGGGTATCGTCCCTAGTTCCCAGAACTAGAAACGAATTGATCGACTGGAAAATCGAACAGACGGTCAATCTGACGCAACGGACGGTTCGTGGGTGTTAGAGTAGCGGCCCTAGTTCCCAGAACCAGAAAACGGATTGATCGACTACAAACGGAATGACTGGAAAATCGGGAAACGGTCAATCTGACGGAACGGACGATTCGTGGGTGTTAGGGTATCGTCCCTAGTTCCCAGAACTAGAAACGAATTGATCGACTGGAAAATCGAACAGACGGTCAATCTGACGCAACGGACGGTTCGTGGGTGTTAGGGTATCGGCCCTAGTTCCCAGAACCAGAAAACTGATTGATCGACTACAAACATAAAAACTGGAAAATTGTGGGGTCGGAGGAGTTAGCTCAGACTATAGGCCAAATTCAAACACTAGGTTTGACAGGTAGGCTACTCATCACCGCTAACTCCCACGTTTTAGGTGTCAGAGTGGCGGCTCTGGTTCCTAAAAGACCTATCACTAATCCGAATTCACAACGCGTGACGAACTGCGCTTCAAATCTCTTTCTCAAACGTTATGGCGGGGCCGTGGGTATTAGGGTAGCGACCCTAGTTCCCAGAACCAGAAAACGAATTGATTGACTACGACTAGAAAATCGAAAAACGGTCAATCTGACAAAACGGACGGTTCGTGGGTGTTAAGGTATGGGCCCTAGTTCCTAGAACCAGAAAACGGATTGATCGACTACAAACAGAACAACTGGAAAATCGGGAAACGGTCAATCTGACGGAACGGACAATTCGTGGGTGTTAGGGTATCGTCCCTAGTTCCCAGAACCAGAAACGAATTGATCGACTGGAAAATCGAACAGACGGTCAATCTGACGCAACGGACGGTTCGGGGGAGTTAGGGTATCGGCCCTAATTCCCAGAACCAGAAAACGGATTGATCGACTACAAACGGAATGACTGGAAAATCGGGAAACGGTCAATCTGACGGAACGGACGATTCGTGGGTGTTAGGGTATCGTCCCAAGTTCCCAGAACTAGAAACGAATTGATCGACTGGAAAATCGAACAGACGGTCAATCTGACGCAACGGACGGTTCGTGGGTGTTAGGGTATCGGAGCTAGTTCCCAGAACCAGAAAACGGATTGATCGACTACAAACGGAATGACTGGAAAATCAGGAAACGGTCAATCTGACGGAACGGACGATTCGTGGGTGTTAGGGTATCGTCCCTAGTTCCCAGAACTAGAAACGAATTGATCGACTGGAAAATCGAACAGACGGTCAATCTGACGCAACGGACGGTTCGTGGGTGTTAGAGTAGCGGCCCTAGTTCCCAGAACCAGAAAACGAATTGATCGACTACAAACGGAACGACTGGAAAATCGGGAAACGGTCAATCTGACGGAACGGACGATTCGTGGGTGTTAGGGTATCGTCCCTAGTTCCCAGAACCAGAAACGAATTGATCGACTGGAAAATCGAACAGACGGTCAATCTGACGCAACGGACGGTTCGTGGGTGTTAGGGTATCGGAGCTAGTTCCCAGAACCAGAAAACGGATTGATCGACTACAAACGGAATGACTGGAAAATCAGGAAACGGTCAATCTGACGGAACGGACGATTCGTGGGTGTTAGGGTATCGTCCCTAGTTCCCAGAACCAGAAACGAATTGATCGACTGGAAAATTGAACAGACGGTCAATCTGACGCAACGGACGGTTCGTGGGAGTTAGGGTATCGGCCCTAATTCCCAGAACCAGAAAACGGATTGATCGACTACAAACGGAATGACTGGAAAATCGGGAAACGGTCAATCTGACGGAACGGACGATTCGTGGGTGTTAGGGTATCGTCCCAAGTTCCCAGAACTAGAAACGAATTGATCGACTGGAAAATCGAACAGACGGTCAATCTGACGCAACGGACGGTTCGTGGGTGTTAGGGTATCAGCCCTAGTTCCCAGAACCAGAAAACAGATTGATCGACTACAAACGGAATGACTGGAAAATCAGGAAACGGTCAATCTGACGGAACGGACGATTCGTGGGTGTTAGGGTATCGTCCCTAGTTTCCAGAACTAGAAACGAATTGATCGACTGGAAAATCGAACAGACGGTCAATCTGACGCAACGGACGGTTCGTGGGTGTTAGAGTAGCGGCCCTAGTTCCCAGAACCAGAAAACAGATTGATCGACTACAAACGGAATGACTGGAAAATCGGGAAACGGTCAATCTTACGGAACGGACGATTCGTGGGTGTTAGGGTATCGTCCCTAGTTCCCAGAACTAGAAACGAATTGATCGACTGGAAAATCGAACAGACAGTCAATCTGACGCAACGGACGGTTCATGGGTGTTAGGGTATCGGCCCTAGTTCCCAGAACCAGAAAACAGATTGATCGACTACAAACGGAATGACTGGAAAATCGGGAAACGGTCAATCTGACGGAACGGACGATTCGTGGGTGTTAGGGTATCGACCCTAGTTCCCAGAACCAGAAAACGAATTGATCGACTGGAAAATCGAACAGACGGTCAATCTGACGCAACAGACGGTTCGTGGGTGTTAGAGTAGCGGCCCTAGTTCCCAGAACCAGAAAACGAATTGATCGACTACAAACATAAAAACTGGAAAATTTTGGGGTCGGAGGAGTTAGCTCAGACTATAGGCCAAATTCAAACACTAGGTTTGACAGGTAGGCTACTCATCACCGCTAACTCCCACGTTTTAGGTGTCAGAGTAGCGGCTCTGGTTCCTAAAAGACCTATCACTAATCCGAATTCACAACGCGTGACGAACTGCGCTTCAAATCTCTTTCTCAAACGTTACGGCGGGGCCGAGGGTATTAGGGTGGCGACCCTAGTTCCCAGAACCAGAAAACGAATTGATCGACTACGACTAGAAAATCGAAAAACGGTCAATCTGACAAAACGGACGGTTTGTGGGTGTTAGGGTATCGTCCCTAGTTCCCAGAACCAGAAAACGAATTGATCGACTGGAAAATCGAACAGACGGTCAATCTGACGCAACGGACGGTTCGTGGGTGTTAGGGTATCGGCCCTAGTTCCCAGAACTAGAAACGAATTGATCGACTGGAAAATCGAACAGACGGTCAATCTGACGCAACGGACGGTTCGTGGGTGTTAGGGTATCGGCCCTAGTTCCCAGAACCAGAAAACGGATTGATCGACTACAAACGGAACGACTGGAAAATCGGGAAACGGTCAATCTGACGGAACGGACGGTTAGTGGGTGTTAGGGTATCGGCCCTAGTTCCCAGAACCAGAAAACGAATTGATCGACAATTTACGGGCCGACTGGTCAGTCGAACAAACGGTCGATCAGACAGAACGGACGGTTCGTGGGTGTTAGGGTATCGGCCCTAATTCCCAGAACCAGAAAACGAATTGGCCGACTGTCTAACGATAATTAAATAAATGTAAGATAACTCAGATTTAAGAAACTCAGTGTATTTTTACTCAAACTCTAATGTCAACAAGGACAATAATATAAACAAATAATACATATGATTTAAATAACATCTGTTGCATAGTAAATTTGTGAAATAAAGCAAAGAGGAAGAATTAATTATAAGTCTTGACACACTCCCCCTCTTTGAGATATATAAAGATATATCTCAACACATGTTCTGTTCCATGGGGAGAACTATTAACCTTGAAATGTGTCTCTTGATAGTTCCATTATTAGTCCTTAGTGCCACCACTCGTATGATTCCGTCACTTCCTGGAAATACTTCCTCGATTCTTCCGAGCTTCCACTTGCATGGAGGAAGATTTTCTTCTTTGATTATGACTAGTTCACCAATCTTTACATTCCTTTTAGCTTCCATCCATTTGGTTCTTTGTTGAAGGTTGTTTAAATATTCACTTGACCATCGTCTCCAAAAATGTTGGTGTAGTTGTTCCACCAAATTCCATCTCTTCTTAATACTCATGGTTTCATTAGTGATGTCGTGATTAGGCACTGCTGTTAATGGACCATGCACTAAAAAATGTCCAGGAGTGATCACATTGAGATCTCGAGGATCACTCGACATTGGTGACAGTGGCCTGGAGTTGAGACAGGCTTCAATTTGTGTTAAAAGTGTTAATAGCTCTTCAAAGTTGAATTTTTGATCCCCTATAACTCGGTTCAAATGACTTTTCATCGCCTTTATAGCAGATTCCCACAATCCACCAACATGTGGGGATGATGGGGGAATGAAGTGCCAGTGAATTTGTTGTTCCTGTGCAAATCTTTCAACGGAGGTTGAAGTAAGAACTCTACGTAACTGGTTACTGGCACCTTTAAAATTCGTCGCATTATCCGAATAAATATGACTTGGCAACCCTCTTCGACTGACAAATCTTTTTAAGGCGCTTAGAAATGTGTCAGTTGTTAAGTCTGATACAAGTTCAATATGGACCGCTTTTGTTATCAAACAAACAAACATTGCTATGTAGCTTTTCACAAACACTTTAACTCGTCCTCCCATTCTTTTAGTTGTGATTGGACCTGCAAAGTCAATACCAACGATGCTGAATGTTCTTCCAGCCGTCACTCGATGATGTGGTAAATTACCCATTATGTTGGAGATGGTTGAAGCTTTATAGCGTAAACATATAGTGCAGTTATGAATGACCGATTTGATTTCGTTCTTGATATTTAAAACCCAATATCTTTGACGAATTACATTTTGAATCAGTTGAGCTCCTGCATGTAAATGTCTAATGTGTTCATAACGTATCAAAAGTCTTGTGAAGTCATGTTTTGCTGGCAATAACAACTGGTGTTTAGAATCAAAGGGAATAGTGGAATTTTGTAATCTTCCACCAACACGTAACAAACCTTCTTCATCTAAGAACGGAAACAATGATTTTAATTTGCTCTTCGGTTTTACCATCCCGTGTTTTTTCAATGCCTTGATGTCCTTTGCAAAACATTCATTTTGAACAAGTTTGACGATTGTTTTTGTAGCCTTTGCAATCTCACATCCGTTCAAGGCACCCCTTCTTCTTTGTTGAAGTGATTTTTTCGTGTTTTCAGCAAACCTCAATATGAATGCCATAATCGTCAGTATTTTGAAAAAGCTGGAAACATTCATAAGTCTTCTTAGTAGTGTAGGTTTTTCTTCTGCGATCATGGTTTGTGTGACTGTCTTCTTCGCTTCAGGAAACTCATCTTTGACACTCGTGTTCACATTACCTTTGGGCCAAGTGACTTTATCTTGTTTTAGCCATTGTGGCCCATTCCACCAAAGCTCATGCTTATGGAACTCCGACGCCGAACAACCTCTAGAAGCTAAGTCAGCTAGATTCTCGTTTGAAGCCACGTGGCTCCAATTGGACGGTGGAATTATGTTTTGGATCTCCGCCACACGGTTTGCAACAAATGTTTTCCACTTACTTGGCAACTGTGCCAACCAGCATAAGACAATTGTGGAGTCAGTCCACGCGTAGCATTTGCCCTTATCAATATTTAAGGCGAATGCAGTTTTACTCAGAAGCTTAGACACAAGTAATGCCCCACAAAGTTCCAATCTGGGAAGTGAAATTTGTTTAATTGGAGCAACTCTAGTTTTTGAACAAAGTAATTTAACTCCAATCTCATTACTAGTTGAAACAGACCGCACATAAACGCAGGCAGCGTATGCCTTCTCTGATGCGTCACAAAACCCAATAAGCTCAATATCTTCACGCAAGTAGTTGTGGCACGTCACTTGTCTTGGTATACTTAATTTATTGATTGACAACAAATCACCCTTTATGTGATTCCATTGTTCAGACAACTCTCTACTCACCGGTGTGTCCCAACCTAATCCAGTTAACCATAACTGTTGCAACATGATTTTCGGAATTATTATCAAAGGGCTTATGAGTCCTAATGGGTCAAATATTCTAGAGATATCTTTCAAAATTTCTCGTTTGGTTATTTGGGTGGTGTTGTTAATCTCAAAATTAATGTTAATTTGGAAAATGTCTGTAGTTGGCTCCCAGACGACACCTAGTGTCTTTATAGTTTGGTTATCTTTAAGATCTAAGCTAATAGAATGTGTTTCCCTATCCTTATTTGGAATACTGTCAAGCAAGGCAACACTGTTAGAGCACCATTTACGGAGTTTGAACCCTCCTGAATCCAGAAGCTGAGTGATCTCGCTCTGTAACTGGCGAGCAGATTCTATGTCATGCGCTCCTGTCAACAAATCATCAACATAGAAATCTGTACTCGCTGCTGCACAAGCTAAAGGAAACCGCTCTATTTCGTCCTCCGCTAACTTCTTTAAACATCTGGTGGCCAGAAAAGGTGCACATGCTGTACCATACGTTACAGTGTTTAGTTGGTACACTTTAATCGGATCACTAATCTTTTCCCTCCACAGAATTTGTTGAAATCTACGATCCTCATCACAAACCAATATCTGGCGATACATTTTCTCGCAGTCAGCAACCATTACAATCTCATGCAATCTAAATCTAGCTATAATAGAAAACAAGTCTTGTTGTACTCTTGGACCTACCATAAGAGTGTCATTCAATGACACTTGTGTGCTTGTAGGACAAGAAGCATTAAATACAACTCTCAATTTGGTTGTGGAGCTAGATTCTTTAATTACCTCGTGGTGAGGTAGATAACACTCATTGATACCTGATTGTGATGCATTATCACTTAAGTTTCGCACATAATCCATGTGACCTAAGTTTACATACTCATTTAGAAAGTTATTATACTGCTCTTTTCTCTCGGGTTTTAATAATAAACGATTTTCTACTCTTTTGAAACTACTAAGTGCTATTTGTTTTGAATCGCCTAACTCACTCAAACGATCATTGAAAGGTAATTTTACAATGAATCGCCCTGACTCATCTCGCCTGACATTGTCTATGAAGTGTTGTTCACAAAGTTGCTCCTCCTTGTTAAGCACAGGATGATGATCAATTTCCTCTATCTCCCAGAATTGCTTAAGTTGATTTTCAATAGAGAAATTACAATAAGACTCCACACATTCATTCTTGTTCCCACATTTACCAGCTACAATCCAACCAAACACACTATTTTGAAGAGTTGGTGTATGTACGTTACCAGTTATCTTACCTTCTGACAGTATTTCGAAGAACAATTCGGCTCCAATCAATATGTCGATCTCACTTGGTTTGAAGAACTCCGGGTCTGCCAGTATAAGTGTGGACATATTTTGAGACCATCCAGCATAGTTAACATCTTCGCTCGGTAACCTATCAGTGATAGTGGGCAACACAATAGCTGAAAGATTAGTTACATAGTTGCAGATTCTGGACTGTATTTTCAATGTTACTCTCTTTGATGATTTTGTTTTAGAATTCCCAATTCCATTAATAGTTATCATAGAATTAAAAGGAGATAAGTTGAGTTTGTTGACGCATGATTTTGTAACGAAGTTAGACTGAGCGCCTGAGTCTAGCAGCGCCCGCACTCTAACTTGTTCACCTTTGTTGTTTTCAGCGAGAATTACGGCAGTTGAAAGTAAAACTTGTGATGAATTTGTTACCCGTGACTCGGAATTACTTAAGTCCGTAGATTGTGACTCAGCCTCCGATGACGTGTGATTACTTGACTTGGCCTTAAATTTTGATTTTTTGTCTGGTTCCTTACAAACCTCAATGTGTAACAAGGTGTGGTGGTTTTTATTACACGTCTTACAATTAGAACTATAGCAATCAGTTGCAGAGTGATTGGGTTTTAAACAGTTAAAACACAATTTATGCCTTTTAACTTGTTCTATTCTATCATTTACACCCATCTGATTGAATTTAATACACTGATAAATTACATGATTTGAGTTTTCACACACGACACAAAAATGATTTACTGATTGTTTACCTTTTGTGTGATTAGGCACCCATTTACTCTGCTCACCGTGATTACGTTGACGGCTAGATGGCTGGGGCTTATTAGCTAGATTTGGGGACCCTAACGCATTTATTCTTTGAATAAGAAACTCTTTAAGTTGATCAAAGCTAGGACATTCAGGTGTTTTTAACGACATCTCCCAATGTCTTCTAGTTTCATTATCTAGCTTACTAGACACTGTGTAAACTAGAACACTGTCCCATGCATCAACCCTTTCACCTAAGGATTTTAAAGCTCGAATATGGTTTTTAGTTTCATCAACTAGTTTCCTAATACCCTGAGCAGATTCAATATGCAGTGGTGCCTGATTAAATACCCCTGACAGGTGTGAATTAATGATAAGTCGCTTGTTATCATATCTCATTTTAAGAATTTCCCAAGCCTCAGAATAATTTTGATCAGTAGAAGGTAATGATTGTAGAAGTTTTTGTGCATCCCCTTTCAAACATGACCTTAGATAGTACAACTTTTGAATATTAGGTAAAGATTCATTATCATGGATAATAGACTTGAATAACTCATTAAATGCAGGCCAATCCTCAATATTGCCACTGAAAGATGGCAATTCCAATTTGGGTAGCTTAACTTGAGGATTAGAACTAGTGCCACTAGTTGGGGGTTGTGGCTGACCTACATTTGCTTGAAGGGAATTTGTCCTATCTGCATCTAATAATCTTAGACATTTAGCTGTAACTTCATAATAGTCATTTTCAAAGTTCCCTAACATTTCATCTGAAGCTTGTTCCTCAGATAAAGAACATAGTTCTTCATGAATTTGTAGAAACCTGTCATAAAGTGACCCAAGTTTCTCTTGCCTCACCTGGATGTTAGTCTTATCTGTATCATTACTTACATTGTCAATGAAGTTTTTTATTCTAGTAAAACATGATTTTACTGTTGTCCTCTGTTTTATTAGTAATGTTATTCTCTCCTCTTGGCTCATGACTCATCCGGCTTCGATTAGGACCAATAAATAAATGTAAGATAACTCAGATTTAAGAAACTCAGTGTATTTTTACTCAAACTCTAATGTCAACAAGAACAATAATATAAACAAATAATACATATGATTTAAATAACATCTGTTGCATAGTAAATTTGTGAAATAAAGCAAAGAGGAAGAATTAATTATAAGTCTTGACAATAATCTTATCTTCGCTTAACCCCGATGATCTTGACTTAGATTTCCCGAGTAGTCACTACTCACTTAATATCTTCTGTCAAATTTACTGATGGCGATTCGAAAAGGATTTCTGGTTGTCGGAGTATTATCACCTCCGGTTCCCGATTAACGATGTGATAATAAAATATTTGGACTGGATTCCGCAAATGGTCACTACTAGTTTACTTGGTTATATTCAATTTCTACTGGTGATGATCCGAAACTAATTCTGGGTGTCGGAGTATTATCGCCTCCGGTTCCCGATTAATGAGATGGTAATAAAATATTTGAGCTGGATTCCAAAAATGGTTACTACTGATTTACTTTGTTAAATTAAATTCCCCCTGATGATGATTCGAAAACTAATTCTGGGTGTCGGAGTATTATCGCCTCCGGTTCCCAATTAATGAGGTGGTAATAAAATATTTGAAACTAATACATCATCTACTGATACAACTACAAAAGCAACAATGACTACGAGAGACGAAGAGCGACCAAGAGGGTTACTGCCTAGGTACTACACGGCTACGAGTGTACTTACTCGAGCTCTGGAGTGTGCGGGGTCACTGTTGGCGCAAGACTGACGGATAGAGATGTTCGATATTTTTGTTTCGGTGACAAAGTCACCGATATTGCTCTGTCACCGATATATCGGTGACAAGGCACTCGAGCAATCGGTGACAGCAAATTCAGTGACAGGCGCAGAACACCACCGCGCAGGCACCCAATCCGTTGCTACACAACGTCACCGGTCGCCGCGCCGGTCACCGATTGGCCGACGCGTGGTCACGAGGCTGCCTTCGCCTTTGCTTCGGGCCACTTCGCAATGGTTCGGGTGGAATCGGGCACTAGCACGTTGGCTCTGTCACTGATCTCCCAGCAACAGCGCCAGGCCCAGGTCGCTGTCACCGATCGATATACTGTAGAACTTTTGGATTCAGTGACACAAAATATCGGCGACAAAGCGGCCAATCAGAGGGCGCGATCTGATGGCTTCGCTGGAGCCGTTAGCGTTACGATATTTACAACACTGGTTAAGGGTCGCATCGTAATGGAATCCGAAATCATATAGACTCGAAAATCGCTAACGTCGTGTATCTCTTTAACAGTCATTAGCAGTAATTTGTTATTCAGATATTTTTGTAACTTGTCACCGAAATAAAAATATCGAAAATTCATTTGCTCAGTGGCGCGACTGCCGCAGCCGCGGTATCTGGTTCTCCCCACCACTCGTGGCTCTGTCACCGATTTTCCTGTCACCGATTGAAGTCACCGATATTTCCTTGTCACTGGAACTGAAGTCACCGATATTTGAAAGTCACTGGATCGCACATCTCTACTGACGGACCGGCCGGCGCTAAGGGCCACGTCGCGGCCTCCCCACTCCTCTCGGCGGGCGCCGCTAGCGCTCGTCGCTGCGGCGGTCGTCGCGGAAGCTCTCCGCTCGCGATCGTGTTGCGGCATGCCTCCCGGCCTACTACTCTTATCAACTGAACTTTGCTGCCGCACCGCGGCTCATAACGAAATAAAGGGGGTCTAATTTTTTACCGTTACAGAGGACACATAGGTCTACGTATTTTAGAGAACGAAGATCTTTCAAAGCTAAGAGATGGATTAAAAAAAAGTGATTGGGGGTTGTAAATAACACATTATAAACATGTTTCTTGCATTACCGCAAATATTGACTTAAATAAGCATTCTAAAACCCTCTCACCTTATAATAATTTATTGGTTGGTCCGATTCCACTTCTGGGTATTGAGGATCGTTTCCCTATCTTTCCCACACCTCCAGGTTAGTTACTAGGTATACCTTTCATATTAAAAAAAATAATAAATTCAAAATAAATATTTAAAAAGCCAAAAGATTTTTGCTGACTTACACTTCAGCCGAGCTGGCTGCGAGATGGGGTGGCACGGGGGTCAGCCAGGAAATCATGCCCTGGCCCCGGTCAAACCCCCTTGGCGGCGCACTGCAACATAATTTAAAATCCTTATTTCAATAAGTGTACATAAATACCCCGTCATAGCAGACCTTCATACTCAGCGAATTTGAAATGAAATTTGGTACTTTCATTTTCTCCATATCCACCATGGAAAAAAGTATGCAGGTATGCTGCCATGGGGAACACTAAAATAGTTATTTTAGCATAAAAATTATTTTGACCGTATGAAGCCGTAAGTTTCATCAATATCATCTGTCCAAATAAAGAAGTCTGTATATTTTCCATACGAATGAAGAAAACAGTTTTGAGTGTAGTTTTGTGGAAGTTAGTCAATGGAACACATTATTCATATCAATTTATCGAATTCCAAATCTAGAAATTGATAAACTGTTCCTAGAAAAACTAGACCGTCTTTTGACTAAACTATCAAATGAATCAAAAAATAAAAACATTTTAATAGCAACTGATCACAATATGGACTTTTTAAAAAATGATAAGAGATCTAAAAGTTTACAATTCCTCTGTAAACAACATGGCTTTAAACATCACTTCTTATGCTCCACTAGAATAACAGTAAATTCCAAAACGTGCATCGATAACATATTTTCAAATATGAAATCCATGTCAAGTACAGCAGAAACTTTAGTTATAAGCTCAGGTGGACCCGACCATGAAGCAATATTATTATCTTTAGATGATTTAAAACCTGCTATAAACGCTTCCAGTAAACACAGCGTATCACTTAAAAGAATTTTTAATGAAACAAACTTAGATTACTTTAGGTATAGTCTCATGGAATCGCCATGGCTATTCCTACCTCATTTAGATGTAAACACTAATTACAATAGTTTTTTAGATTACATTGTACTGCTTTTCAATCAGGCTTTCCCTCTTAAACCCTCTAAGTCTAGGACTCAAAAGCTCAAACAAAAGAACTGGATTTCATCAGGAATTAAAACATCTGCTGAAAAGAAACGACTTTTACATGCAGAATCAAAATGGAATAAGTCAAAACTATTTCAAGACTATTATAAAAAATACAGAAAGATATTTAAAAGCACACTCAATCTGGCAAAAAGAAAATATAATGATAACTATATAATTAGTTCTTTAAATAAGACTTCAGCAACTTGGAAGGTTATAGAGAGAGAGCTTGGTCTTTACAAAAAGGAAAGAGATATACCTTTTCCAGTTGAAAATAATTCTTTGAAAATAAAAGCTTTAGCAAATTCATTTAATGATCATTTTTCACTAGCTCATAAAATAGTAAAGTCATCTCCAAATGAAAAAGAAGCTCTTAACCTCTTAGACACACATATCCAAATCTTAAACTCACATGAAAGTGTTTTCAAGTTCTCTAAAATAAGTCCCACTGATGTAAAAACTATTGTTTTTTCTTTAAATAATACCAAAGCTGTGGGCTGGGATGAGTTACCATTGTTTGTAATTAAACACGTAATAGATATAATTCAGTGGCCACTTTGTAATTTAATAAACCAGTCTCTGGAGCAAGGCATTTTCCCAGATAAATTAAAACTGTCAGAAATTTTACCGCTATTTAAGAAGAAAGATGAAAGTAATTTAGAAAATTACCGTCCGATAGCTATCCTCTCAAGTATATCTAAAATATTTGAAAAAACAGTAGAATGCCAATTGCGAAGATTCTTGGAGGAAAACAATATTTTTAATAACTCCCAATTTGGTTTTAGAACTGGTTTAAATGCACAATTATCAATGTCTAATTTAGTCAATAGTATTACAGAAGCTCTGGATGGGTCACAGAGGACTACAGGTGTTCTTTGTGACCTGTCCAGAGCATTTGAGTGTGTTCATCACAATATTTTAATTAATAAATTGGAAAAATATGGAATAAAAAATGTTGAGCTAAAATGGTTTTCTTCTTATTTGAGAGGTAGATATCAGAGGACAAAAATTGCTAAATACGGACAAAAAACCAATTCTTTATGGAATAAAGTCGAAGTCGGGGTGCCCCAGGGCTCAATCTTAGGCCCCTGTCTGTTCATAATTTATGTGAATGACCTACCTAGTGCCACAAGTATGGAAATGTTTCAGTTTGCTGATGATACTGTGTTGCTGTGTAAGGAGCCCAATATTGTAACTTTAACAGCACACAGTTGATAGGGAGGTGTCATCTCTATGCGACTGGTTTAGGGTAAATGGACTTTCCATGAACATGGACAAGACCCAGTTAATAAATTTTAAGGCAGATTATAAATATAGTCCCCAACAAATAACTCTTTCAACCTCCAGGTTGATGTCTGAGGAGACAGTTAATTTTTTGGGTATTCTTGTTAACCAGAATCTTAACTGGCTTCCTCACATCAACAAACTAAGTAAAAAACTATCTTCAGCTGTATTTTCCCTCCGGATAATGTCTCAAGTGTCGGATTTAAAAACTCAACTAACTGTCTATCATTCTTACTTTTCATCTTTGATGTCATATGGTATTCTTGTGTGGGGCAACTCAAGTCATTCTAAAAAAAATCTTCAAAATTCAGAAAAAAGCCATTCGAGTAATTGCAAAAATAACCACAACAACTTCATGCAGAAAGTTTTTTAAAGACTTTCAAATTTTAACTCTCTATGACCAATATATATTGGAAATAGCATTTTGGGTAAAAAACAACTTGACCATGTTCATGGAAAGTCAAACTAAACATGTATATAATACTAGATCTAAAGATATTATTAAGCCAGTAAGTCATCGACTAGTTTTATATGAAACCTCCCCCCAGTATATAGGTCCAAAAATTTTCAATAAATTGCCTAAAGAGCTTAAAGATATTGTATCACCCATGAAATTCCGAAAGAATGTTAAAAAATGGCTACTAACAAAGAACTTTTACTGCCTAAATGAATACTTTAACTAACTGTTAATGTGGATTTGGGTCAGTTAGTTATTTATTATTATTTTTCTTTTTTATGTAGATAAATTACAAGTTTTATATTTTCTAACATACCTTATTTAGTTATAAGAATATTTTGACAACTGTCCTGTCATTGTTAATGATGTTATGACAATCTTATAATAAATAAAATAAAATAAATAAATAAAATAAATAACATGGGAAAAGTGTATGCAGGTTTAGGCTATGATAATACAAAAACCATGTTGATTAGACAGTTATAAGCCACTTAAAATCCAACGAATTTCAATGGTCAATAACTCAAATTAAATACATTGATGTACTAGTTGTTTTAAGACCAGAATTAACTTTGTGTCTTATTTAGAACTTGAGATATTAATCTTTTAACTAAAAGCGAATTTTAAAAAATTTGAAATTTCTATTAAATAGGATATAACTCGTCTCAGTATCCTCCAAATTGAATGAAGTATAGCTAAAATTAATGCCGGAATATTACTGAGTATTTTAAGGTCATAATGAACAGCATTCCTCAATTAGAACTAGATATAAAAGAAAAATAATGCAAAAATAAATTTAAAGTTCGAAATGTTCATAAGAAATTTATAAAAATGAAATTTTATTTGAGTGTATCTTAAAACTAACCAAGATTTTCAAAAACGGATTGCGGCATTGTAATCAGCGTAAAAATCTGAAAATGATGTGTCACAACACCATCTTTACGTTAGAAAAAGCTAACTTTTATCCAATATGGCGGCCAAAAATTAACGTCCGGTCCAAATGAACTACTTCCCATCCAAAAATTATCAGTGGTGGTGCCACAACATTATATTGAGAAATGCAGGTGAAAAATAAAAATAAATACTTTTTTTCAAATATATCCCATTAACAAAAAAAAAACCGCCATTTTGAAAAGTGGTTTTATAGGTGAAAACAGCTTTATTTTATGGGGGCTCATCGTATCTTTAATTGCAGCATTTAAAACCAGCTCTTATAAAATTTTTTGAAAGCGCATCAGTTGTCGATCTAAAGCCCTAATTTTACCGTACTAAAAACCAACAAACAAATTTTTCAGAATCATTTAACTGAAAATGATACTAAATGGTATTATATTTTGAACCCCAAAAAAATACTGGCTGGAAATTATAATTCAGTTAAAGTTAATGGTTGATGATGGTGAGGTTGATGATGTAGCAGAATTAAAATTTTTAGGCCTTAACATGGACTTCAACTTAAGATGGAATACACACACTGAATTTGTAATTTCAAAGTTAAATTCTTCAAAACACAGTTATGTGACTAAAATGTACTTCTTTCTGTATATTATGCGTACTGTTATAGTTATATGACATACGGTGTTCAGTTATGGGGGAATTCATCTTTAAAAAACCAACAGAGAATCTTTAAGATTAAAAAAAAATTATTCGAGTAATAGCCAAATTGAAACAGAAAGATACATGTAAATCGGCTTTCCAACAAGTTAAAATTTTAACATTCCCATGTATTTACATTTATCTAACCCTTGAATATTACAAAAAACAAAATTTGTCCTTACACCAAACACCCCAACATTCTTATTACACTAGGCACCGACTACAAACCATAGACTTTCATAGATTAGAAATGCATGGAAAATTACCTCTTCCAGCAGGAAGGCACTTATTCAAGTTTTTGCCAAATGAAATTAAAGAAATACATGAACTCAAAAATTTTAAAGTAAAACTTAAAGCCTACCTCACTACGAATGCTTTTTACTCTCTGCAGGAGTTTTGTGATAAATTTGCACCATCTTAGACAAGTTCTCAAGTCAGTCTGTTAAGTTTTCAATTTATGTATTTAACTAAGTAAGATAACTTGGGTTAGTTTATTTTATTTTTAGTTTACCTTAATTCATTTATTTAATTGTATTATGCTATTCCAATTTCAATTGTATGACGCATCCAATGCTTGTTTGTACAAGTTCATGGTAATAAAGGAATTTTTGATTTGATTTGATTTTTTAGGGGAGAGGGGGGTCATGGCCCCCTTTGACCCCCCGCATGAAGCCGCCACTGACTTATACTATTTATGATAATATTTATATTCTAACGATGTACTTACTCTTGCCGGTGGGCGATTTGCCTGCTGGGGCCCGCCTCACTGCAACACAATTACAGAATTAGAATTTAGAAATCCTTATTTCCGCAAGAGTAAATGAGTGTATATAAAAAGATTCAGTTGCAAGAAACTTGAAAGCATTTTAAGAATCAATTAAACCTAATTATAAAACATTAAGAAGAATGAAGTAACATTATCTTTGTTAATGATTGGTAAAATTGAAATATTGGTAACTGAGTTTATAATTGAGTCTAATGCAGAATCTTAACCATTAATTCATTAATTCTGAACAAATTTCTCCCGAAGAAACTAGGTTAAAATACCGTTTCCTAGATCTTAGGCGTGAAAATTTTGGTACGCATAAATATATTTAATTTTCCTATTTATTCACAAAGGATTATGTATGCTAGTCTCGCTTTCTTAATCTTAAAAAAAATTTAACCCGCACCCAAAAAGTTACATTAAAAGTTAGACTGTAATAATTAACGATTTTTTTTAAATAACCGTAACGAATAATTATTGCAAAATTGTTTTATCTGACCAATCGATGTACTCACCCCTCGCCGTAGATTCTGCGGCCCTCCGCCATAAACTGCCTCCACATTAGTGAATGGCGGCGCACCCGGTATGGCAGACTGTAACATACATAAATTAGAAATTAATGTACTAAAAAGGAGTCATTTTCAAGAAACTTGAAAGCGTTTTAAGAGAACCAATTAACCCAAAAGCAATAACATATTGAGAAGAATTAATAATAAAATTTTTCAAATAACAAAGTAAAGAGGAAATTGTTTTTAGGCCTACTAACCACAATTTTGAAAGAACAGGAGCTTTATATGAATATAAATTTTGTTGATAATAGAAATCGACCAATTTACTATGTGTCAAAATAATTAAATTAGTTTTTTTTAACGTTTCCAGTATTTTTAGCGAATTTTGCTATACTAAATACGCTATTACAGTAGTAGCCACGGTAAGACATTAGCCCAGGACCACTTTACTTTTTTCATTTTGAGGCCCCCAGAAGCCTAAAAGACCATTCGTTCATTTTCATAAATACCATTTGGTATGGAGGTAAGACTATGTCTAGTTTCATGAGTTCGCGAACCAGCATTCTCGGGTAATGGGAACGGGGTTTTATTGGGGTTTGGAGGGGTAAAAAATGGGTTATAGGCATTTTTGAATCTCAATTTTCTAAATTCAAGAATTTTAACTAAAACCATTTAAAAAAACTTAAAAAACAAACAATTCAGTATTTTGAATTAATTATTAACCTAGTCTAACATATTCCGGAGAAAAGCTAAAAATAGGTTTTCTACCTTAAGGTTATGGGAAATTAATAAAACCCTCTATCTCGCTTATTTATTGACATGACCTGTTAAAATTTGGTACCCACATTCACTAGGTGGGGTTTAACTGATATTTGCTTACAACCCCTATGTAGGAACAAACCTACATACTCACCCCACATTTGGTTTATAATTTACATGGCTATTATTTTGCAGCAATTGCTTAAGAATCTAATAGTTTTGTATGTCCTAATGCCATTTAAATGCTTAATTATCAATAAAAAAATTAGATATATTTTTTAGTTAGACTATATATAACAACTCGCCTACGGCTCGATGGGGGCTCCGACCCCATGCCCCCTTAGGGGTTGCCCGAAATTTGTAGAATGGTTTAAAGTCAAGTATGTAATAGGTTAGTTCCACAGAAGAACTGTAACAAAGAAGTAACAAAACCGTAACAAAACCATCTAATACACACAATTCACAATCAATAGAAAAAAGCTTTAATAATATCCTATGAATCGGTTTAAAAAACCCTTATTTTTAAATAGTTAAAAAATAATAATAAATAGTAAAAACGCTTTGAAAATTTCCTATAAATCGGTTTTAATACAACTTTGTATTTAAAATTCGTTAAAAAGATTTGAGCTGCTAATTTATAATAAGAAAGTTAAAAAAAGAAGTTTAAATTAAAAGTTATAGTTGTGGTTTTTGTTATAGTTATAGTTAGGGGTAGTAGTTAAAAAAAACAAAAGTTCTCCTAAGTTAAGCTTTCCCTTAAAAGTTCCATCTGGCATACATAGTTTCCCCCACGATGAGGCTGGGAAGCGCAGGAACCCTGTGTATGTACATAATTGCAAATTCCTTAAAAAATTACACACCAGGCAGTCTCCTCTATGCCTCCGCCCCCACACTTTGTCCACAACGTCAAGGAGTTAGGTACGGCACGGAGAGAGAACGTGTACCGTATGTATTTAGTTTTTATTAGTGCAAACCAAACTAATTATTAATTTTTCCAATATTTTTTGTAAGCTCAATCAGACAAAATGAATTATTTTATTCTGTCTAAAGACAGAGAAGTTTAAATCAGCTGATGCCTCTGCTTGTTGTTAGTGTGTCGACCAATCAAAATAAAGCACAGAGGAGTGGGGATATATTTCGTTCCGTTTATTGTATTCATAGATCGTTATTATTATTCTACCGGCGGCCAGCGGTGCGTCGAGTCTCATCAGCGCGCCTACAGACCCTTCTGAGAAAGGGCTGAAGACATGGGGAACAACAACCCTTTCAATCCCTTCCTTTATCCATAAAATCATTCAAAAAATGTCATTAATTTGTTTAGGATCAAAATTGTAAACCAATTAGGCCTAGCTCAGTAATGCAGAATCTTTTTGTTATATATTTATAAAAATTATGATTTAAACCCAAGTAAATGAATAATGTGACAGAATTATGTGAGTGTTATTTCTTATTGAAATAAGAAACCCAATCTTCAAGTTATACTATGTCTTTGTTATGCATAGGCGGCTAAAGGGGGGGGGCTTGGGGGGGCTAAGCCCCCCCCAGATTTCCTGGGCACAGTACAAAAACCATATTACATAAAAATAATGATTTATATGTCGACTGGTTTTTCCAAAATAAAATTTGGCAGACACTGCATAGAGTTGGGCGAAATTATAATGTAACCATAGAAGATTGACATACAATTTTCAATAAATAATAATTACATTAAGAAATGAGCTATTTGCTCTCAGCTATTTATGCGTTTTATTTTCACGGTTAGGCTATACATGGTTTTCTACACGCACATGTCTATCTCCTAGAGCCTTTACTAGCTGCATGTCAGAGCACAGTTTTTCACACTCTCTGTCAAATAGACCTATCAGTACAAAATAATAAATCTTAGATATCAAGTTGGTATAGGCTAGCACCCGTCTGCTACCTGTCACTTTGGTACTGAGCAACAAATATATTTAGGCCTACAGTAGTATTGACTACTGATAAAGTTACGAGTAATTTCATTGTCCAATAATTGACTACCTATCTGGCTCGGTTTTGTATTTTTTTACTCAGACCACGGTTGATCCCATGGGTTGATCCAGATTTGCGATGAATTAATTTTGGCGTCTGCTTCTTAGTCCCCATCAGGTTAGCGTTCACCTGCTTAGGCCTATTACTGTTCACAAAAACCCCGAACCACATACATGACATCAGTGAGGGTTTAAAATTGTATAGGCCCAGCAATGAGTATAATGAACATGCTACGTGAGAGCTACGAGAATAAACAATATTTGCAAATAAATCTAAATTTGCAAATTAAAGCTCTTAATCAAGTAGGCCTACCAAGTAACCCTTAACTGATAGTGATGTCCTTTTCAGAATTTATTGTAAAATTGTTGACATAGTAATTTTAGTAGTTTTTAATAATTATAGTTTTGGGAATTTAATATTTTTTAGGAAATCCGCAACTATAAACCATACAGAATGCCTATAACCATAATTTTTAGATTGAACATCCTAAAGATAAATGAATTCAATGTAGAGTGGTGAAAAAATCGTCTTGGAACCTTCCTTTCTTTTGCTTGCTGCTAAAAAAGCTGCCTTCTTTCTTTCCAGTTTTCTGCATGATATTCAACAATAACTTATGGAATCTAGCCTAGCACATAAAGTGATAAACAGGTTTTAGATTTTTATTAAAGACCATAGTCTTTTAATAAAATTTCATCCTTCTCAAAATACAGTTTTTCTACACTCATTTTGAGTGAAATTTTCAGTCTCTAAGAATTTTTTTGAATTCTCCCACCTAAAAAACGACCTATTTCACTCTGGATTTTAGCGTGTAAACTAGAGAATCCGTGCTTGGTGAGCCTATACTAAGAACTACAGTATATGAAACTGAGATAAGAACACAAAAAATAACAAAAAAACAATAAAAAACCATCTCATTTGGTTAATCTACAGTTGGATGATTGAAATTAAGCAGATATTTTTGTAGACGTATTGATAAACAAAATAATTAGCTCTTTTATCTGAACATTGTTTTAGTATGCATCAATAAATCCAAAATATGAAACAGTGAAAGATCGCAGAAATAACAACTTAGGTATGACACATTAAATAACATGAACATTCTTTATTTATTAACGTACAAAGTTGTACAGGAATGGTGTCAAAAGGGTAATATCAAACTTAAAACTATCGGAAAATACAACACAAACATGTTTAAATTGCCCAAATACAAAATTGTGCCAGTAGTTATAAAAATTATAAATTAAAATGTTATTTATTTTGCTAAAAAAAAAATCATTTAAATTGTATAATGGTCGAAGGAGCATGAAATTTTTTAATTCTCATTTGAGATTTTCAAAATTTTGATATTTTTGTTAGAAATAATTTATATTGTAATAAATCTATACATATTTAATACGCTAAGGGTTTTTCGTCTTGAGAACTCCTCCTACAATTTTCAACCTATTTTTAAGTGTTTGGTGTCGTTGGATAGGGCTTGGTCTGTAGTTGTTTCCGCCAAAAACTGATGAGAATCGGACTAAAAATAAAGCCGCTATCGACCATTGAAATATCAAAATTCCCCATTTAAATAGCATTCAAAATTCCCCATTTAAATAGCATTGGGATTGAATAAAGCATTTTAAACATCTGTTACTAATCAGCTGTAAATATGTGCAGTTTGATGATTAAAGATATTCACTATTGGATTGGTCGGATGTCATTGATTTAAATCTAAAAGCAACATTTGTATTGTTTTTACAATATTATTGATAGCAGTTGTTTTTTAATCAGTTTACTTTAGAACTGTTACTTTTTAACAAGGAATAGGTTTGGCTTAAAAATATAACACCCGACTAGGAGCTACTGAAAGATATAAATTGTTTTTCATTTAAAACATTATTTGAGGAAATCTGATACTCGGCACACGTTTGTCACGAGTTTAAATGTGTTGTTTACAGTTTAAATTTTTTGTTTACAGTTTAATTGGTTAGTTTTATTAAATGACTGTGATAGTAATGATGTATGTTCTATGTTTTTAAATGTATTGTCATATCATCTCAATGTTTATTGTCCTGTAATTCACTCTAGACCTAGGCCTAAGTCCAAATCAAGCGAGAATAACTGGTTCACACCTGAACTGGAGCGTATGCAGGGCCGGATTTAGGTTTTCTTCGCCCATGGGCATATAATAATCTGCCGCCCCTTCACCCCCCCCCCCCCCCCAAACCGGCTCCCTTTGTACCCTCCAAGGAGCCACATTGCGGCGACATTGCTTTTTTTTAAAGAAGGAATCTAACATTAAAGTTTGGACAAGCACCTCATTTTCCTTCTTCTTCTTCACTTCAGCTAATTTCCGGTATTCCACGCAACTAAGTATTTTTCGCTCATCCATTAGGGATATGTTTTAAAAATATAACGAAAATTTTTACGTATGTCAAATTCAAATGAAATCTCATACGAAATACAGCATTAAAGAGTTATGAGCAAATCAACAACACACAGCCGCACACGCACTACTGCATAACAAGCAAGCCGCAAGCATACTCGTACAGGCTGTCAGTTCTAATGCGACATTAACAACGCCACACCACACTGACGAATGACGTTTGTACACTGACCGCCCAAGCGGAAGCGAAATGGCTACTTGGCGGGCTGGGCTGATGCACGGCCATCTCTAGTACTCTACTATGTACTAGAGATGGCCGTGGCTGATGACCGGTGGGGCATACGGGAGACATTCGGAGCAAACTATGACGTCATTGAATTAGTTCCTTGGTTATCGCTACGAACAGTCTAGCGCTCAATACGCTTGATTTCAGAGTTATCGTCTGCAACAACTGAATAATATTGTTTACACTAGGCCTAACCTCTACAGGATTAGATGATGATGTATGGAAATGGATGAATTCTATCATGGTCCTCTTTTTAAGGAGAATTTGAAAACTCTTTTACAAAATAAAAATGTTTATTTTCGTTATAGGTATTTTTTGTTTTGTTTTTATCAGGCCTAGCTTACATAAACTTGGGCCACTTGGGCTTGGGCCTGCTTTAGTTTGAATAGAAAAGATTCAAAGCGTTCAACATTTTAGGCCTAGCTAGGCTATATTTGTGGTTAGTATGAAACGTAATTTTATGCAATTAAGATTAACTGTCTTAACAGTCAGCCTATTCCTTAATTCCCCATAAACGAATCCTAGTCGGATTCGGTAAGATGTAATTACCGGTAGTAAAGTTTAAATTTGGTAAAGTTTTTTTGGAACCAAAACTTAGGTGCAAGGTTTGGATTGCAGAATCCTACACCATTCTATCACACACCCAATTTAACTTAACACTACATTTAAAGAGTGCCAATCCAAAAATTGTTAAGGATTATGTACCAAGGATACTGTATCTATTTCTAAACTTACACATGAATACCGGTATATTTATTAGTAAATTAAATGCTTTTAAGATTTTTAGGCTTAGGTTTTACTTATTTATTAATCTTTATCAAAATCGTACTACACTAACAACGATTCCTCAATAGGCTACTCAAAATAAAAGAATGAAACAGGGCAAGCGAGACTAGCCGAGTAGCGGCAAAATATAGAAACTTTAATGTTATGACGTCAGCATCATAGCCGTCACGCAGTGAAGCGACGTCATTAAGCTGCTCCGAATGTCTCCCGTATGTCCCACCGGGATTATGACGGCGAGGAATACGAATACGGCTCCCCACCACTAGCACATCGTCTGCCACGCGCAATAGACGCTCGTCCACGCATCCGCGGCTTCCGCGCAGGCAGACTGCAGTGAGTCTGCCCTTTGCCGTTTCACCACAATACGGCTATGTGGCCTGCGACCATGACGATGACAACGCGCCGTGCATACAGATATAAATTTTAATTTCTCCAAAATTTTGCCGCCCTTGAAATTTGCCGCCCTTGAAATTTGCCGCCCTGGGCATGTGCCCATGTTGCCCGTGCGGTAAATCCGGCCCTGAGCGTATGAGAGCTCATATGCTCTCTCTTTATGACATTTGGAAGCTTAATGATAATACAACTGACAAAGCTAACTTTAAGAATTTTAAGAAACTTTATAATGAAGTACTGAATGAAGCAAAGATAGCTGCTAATGGAAAGGCAATTAGTAAGTCATCAAATAAGTGTAAGACAGCTTGGAGAATTGTAAAGAGAGAAACAGGGCAGAATATTGCACCCCCTAAAATAACTATTTCCCCTGATGTCTTTAACGATTTTTTTTGTCAATGTACCAAATAGTGTTAATGTCAGTCAAAACTCATCTGTTCCAACTTATGTAGATTTATTAAGTAATTTTAAGGTTAATAAAAGTTTTGATATTAATTCTCATAAATTCTCATGGCAAGTAGTTGATACAGAAACTGTGAGATCTATTGTCAACAGCCTAAGTTTCTCGCACAGCGAAGATTGTTTTGGTCTATCAAACTACATATTAAAAATTGTTATCGAGTCTATTTTAGTGCCTCTCACATACATTGTAAATTTAGTATTAGAATCGGGGAAATTTCCTGACCGCTTGAAACTTTCTTTGGTAACTCCAATTTACAAGAAGGGTTGCAGGGATGCTCCTGAAAACTTTAGGCCTGTAGCAATTGTTCCTGTTGTTAGTAAGATAATTGAAACATGTTTATTTAGGCAAATGTATGATCATTTCACACGTAACCATCTACTTAATGTTAATCAATTTGGGTTTAGGCCTAATTGCTCAACCACCATGGCTGTTGAAAAAATTGTAGATTAAATGTATTAAACAAACTTGATTCTTCAATGAAACATTGTAAGGAGTGGTACAGTGCAAACTTTTTGGCCCTCAATAAAAATAAAACTGAAAACATTTTGTTTACACTTAGAAATAATTTAAGTAATGATCAACAGCAATTTTTAAAACCTGTCAAACTGCTAGGCATTGTATTAGATATTAAGCTGAGTTGGAGCAATCATATAGATTTTATATGTAAGAAACTTGCCAGAGTCACTTATGTATTGAGAAAACTAAAAAACTGAGTTAGTACTGAGGTATTATTACTAGCCTATTATGGTCTTTTTAATTCACAATCAAACTATGGTCTTCGCTTGTCGGGGAAAAGTGCTGATGTTAAAAGGGTATTCATTTGGCAAAAAAAGATTATTCGTTGTATTTTAGGCTTAAAAAATCAGGAATCTTGTGAGAACAGTTTTATTAATCTTAAGATCATGACTTTACCCTGTATGTACATTTTTTGTAACTTAGTACATGTCAGAGAAAACCTTTTTATGTTTAGTAAACAGTTTCAACACCATGACCACAACACTAAAAACAAAAAAAAAATCTTGTAACACCTTATATTCGCCTACATAAATCTTTTAGAAGTCACAGTTATCAACAATTTCTGTTATTTAATAAGTTGCCAATAGTTGTAAGAAATTTACCTACTGATCCACATTATGTTGGGTTGTAAAATGACCAGCTGGTTTGCAACAGTGAAATAAAACAAAAACAACAAAAAAAACAATAAAAAAAACAAAAGGCTTCAACCAATGGGATGGTAATAAGTATAAACAAACCCCCTCCACGGCCTCCACCATCTCTACCGCGGAGGATCAGGTTTAAAAAAACGGACTATAATTCTAGATCTACTAACCCTTAGCCTACTATATCTTAGCCTACTATATACATTTGAACAGATAATTACAAATTAAAGATAAGTCCCTGAAAAAAATTTAATTCACATGGGCGGATTTAGATACACTGAAAAAACTTGTTGGGGTAACAAAAAAAATTGTTGCCCCAACAAAAAAATTTGGTTGAAATACGGACAACTATTTTTTTGTTGGACTAACAAAATTATATTGTTAAAATTTTTTTTGGTTAAAGCAACAACAGATTTTTGTAATTGCAATAAAAATTTATGTTGTCTATTCAACAAATTCTGATACATTTTGTCACCGTAACCAAACCCATTTTGTTTGCCTGAGTTATTGCAAAGTATTACTTTTATATACAAATTCATGAATTAATGCATTTATGCCAACCGACAGCGAATAGTATATAATCTGTAACAGGATTCGAACCTACAACCTCACACTCAACGACCCGTCGCTCTAATCACCTGAGTTACGGGAGCTGTAAGAAAATAGGTTCATATTTATTACTTAGCCATTTTTTATTCGGCCTCTGTTTAGAAAATTTAAAAAAGCCAAATAACCTAAATGTGAATGAAATAAGTTACTAATTGACTTTGAACGTTTATTTGACATGAAATAAATATTCTGTGCTATGTGGGTAGATAAAATATTTGGTTGGGAATGCCAAATTTTATAACCAAACCATTTTTTGTTGATCCAAACTATTGGTTTTGATAGTTTGACCAATTTCTTTGGTTCCCCCCCATCAACAAAACGGTGGCATCAAGATAAATTTTGTTGCTCCAACAAAACAGTTTTTTTTTTTTTCAGTGTAAAAAAACTTTGGGGGTGCCAGCTGTCCTGTTCCTACTTTTTTATGTTATCTTAAACTGGGATCTTTAAAAAAACACATAAATTTAGCATATAAAACGCCGGCCGAAACACCGGGCCTAATATACGCAATCAGCTAAGTTTACAGCACGCTGTTATTATTTCTGCTATTGATATAAAGGTCAGAAATCATTTTGTTAACTCAAAACTTTAGTTGAGAAAACTGTCTATCTAATTTGGAATTTTATTATGAAATTACCCTGGAGTTGTGGACATGTAGTAGTTTGTGGACTAGATTTTCGCCTTTGCTAGAAGAGCGTTTTTTAGCATCTTTAAAATGGTACTTACATTGTTTTATAAAGATTGTTATTTAACCTTAAAGTTAATTTGATTTATTTAATTAATTTATTTACAAAAAAAGTTAGGAATGCAAAAAAAACTTTTTTAATCCAATACAAAAACATTATTTAAAAAAATTAATAGAAATTTAAAAATATTTTTAAAAATCAGGGGGTGCCTGGTACCCCCCCGTAAATCCACCCATGGTTGAATAAATAACTGTTACAAATAGTTGACGATATGTCTGTTGGCTGTTATCAACAATCACAACCAGCTGATACACTCTACAAAACAGCCTACAAAACACTCAATAATTGTCTTTCTCAACGTGTCGTTCATGTCGTCTGAGACATCCCTCAAAAATCACATTCAAAAGATTTTCCGGACAATTTCTACAAAACATACCACAAGGTCATTTTTAATTACAATCCAAATTAAAGTTGAAGACGCTGCTGAAATGAAGATAAGACTTTCATTAAAAATATATAATTTTTGTAACTATGCTCGGTTGCAATCAGACGGCCAGACGGAACTACCAACTCGTAACACCGAATAAACTGAAAATTCCCAGATCGTCACGAATTTTCATGGCGCGTCCAACCCCCTCTTACTGAACCTCTTACTGAAAATAAATTTATATTTTTTTTTATATATATATGGAAAATTATTCCAGAACAACTCCAAAACAATCCAAGGACAAAATGATAACAAATCAATAACATATTTCTGATTACGGTTGGCGCAGATTTCGATTCAGAACAATTTTCCAGAACATATTTGCTTTTTTTATAAGTTGGAAAAATCCTCACCCGACCGGTTCATAATGGCCCAGTGATTTTAGTTTGAATTGACTGTTACAGTTGGCGGCGCACCTGTCTGGCAGTCTGATTGCAACCGAGCATAGTTACAAAAACTATGTTTTTATGAAAGTGTTATCGTTATTTCAGCACGAAATAGGAATTCGCGATGCGCACCGTGCCGCAGATTGCATGGACGACGCGACAAGACAGACAATATTATTGGGTAGCCTATTGTGATGGCTATTAGATAGTCGCGATTGTTGAAAACTGCTATATAGCCAACTATTGAAACTGTTATTTATTCAAATAAATATTCAAACACCCTTAAGAAACCTTAAGAATGTTTGAATAAAATATGAATTTTTAAATTTTTTTTGAACATAAACTCCCGCGGGCAGTGGCGGCACTTACATTGTTGCCCGCCGCGGGTGTGAGTGCTGGTATGCCGGTGGAACCATTTTAAAGAAATGTACTCTTTGAAACACACCTGGCAGAACAGTTTGTTGCCGATAGGCGGCAAACTGGGTGCCAGGGGATCCAGATCCACACCCCCCCCTTGGGTTGGCGTTGGGGGGGGGGGGGAGAGCACCAACACATCAACAAATTCTGGTTCGGCCTGAAAAATAGAACATAATCATTTGGCAAAACATTAAACATACAAATCATTTAATTACATAACGCTGTTACATATGCAATCTCAATTATATTAAATGACATAAACATGATTGTTTTTAATATAAAACACCAACTAGAGATGGTAACTGGCAGTAAAAAAGGTATGGCAACAAGTTATAACTTATGCTAATGGGGAACTGACAACTTACAATGTGGGAATCAGGCTCAATGCTGTTACATATGCAATTGCAATTATATTAAATGACATAAACATGATTGTTTTTAATAGAAAACACCAACTAGAGATGGTTACTGGCAGTAAAAAAGGTATGGAAACAAGTTATAACTTATGCTAATGGGGAACTGACAACTTACAATGTGGGAATCAGGCTCAATGCTGTTACATATGCAATTGCAATTATATTAAATGACATAAACATGATTGTTTTTAATAGAAAACACCAACTAGAGATGGTAACTGGCAGTAAAAAGGTATGGAAACAAGTTATGACTTATCCTAATGGGGAACTGACAACTTACAATGTGGGAATCGGGTGACGCCGGTTCCTCCATTTTTGTCCTGATCCAACCCCCGTGCTGGCTGCTGTATGGTCTACAGAAAAAAATTGTTTTGTTGGTACCATTGGTAAACAGCAGAAATATGTGGCGTGGGGTTGAGATTTGTAGGTTTTAGGCTAAAGAATAACAACTCATCGACCCATGTTAACCGAATTTTATTAAAAGAATTACAATTTATTTACACAATTATTTTATTTACAGAATTACAATTTATTTACATAATTGTTTTATTTACAGAATTACCGCTTACTCCCACGGGCGCCAGAGCGTTCAGAAACATAATATAGTTATTATATACCATACAATAATGACGACGCTGGTTTATTTAGAATTATGTAAAAATCAATACAAAATGAGAGTAAAAAAGGGGGGCTGCTAGGGTAAATTAAAACTTAAAAATTAAAAAAAATTTACTGGTTGTTTTTTACTGGTGTGTTGTTGTATGTAATCAATTTTAATTTTACATGCGTAAGGGATTACGGCACCGTTTGCGGTGACTGCCAAGGATAATTGTGCTAACAAAGTGTGGTGCCTACACATCCAATAAGGGATACCCAGTACCCACAAATTAATTTAAAAATCATAAACTTATAACCAATTCACTTTGGGGCATTCTCCTCTGTCGAGACCGGAGTGAGCAGTCCTGCCGCGGGCAATGTTCTCTGTTTAGTCGGTCGTTCTCAGTTCAGAGTCTCGCCGCCGCGCCGCGCGACCGCGCTTCCGGTTATCGGCCCACGTGGTCAGCGTAAATTATATATATATATATATATATATATATATATATATATATATATACTGATAAAACTCTATAACATTAATTTTGGCAACTTTAATGTGTCTGGTAAAAAATATACCAATTTTGGCATTTGGCCATGGGGGCGGAGCCCCCCTCGAGCCGTAGGCGAGTCTAATCAGTTGTTTGAGCCCAGCGCTCAAAACAACTGTATGCCCAACTTTAAATATTTTTTTCTCGATGAAGAACTAAACAATATATATAGTGTTATATATTTTTGTAAAGGGAAAGATTCGTAGAATTTTTTAAAAATATAAAAAAAAATTGTGTTTTTTGGTCGATCAAAGGTGTAAAATCCCCTTAATATCATAAAACTGTGTAAATTTTGTTTATACTTTTTTATTTATTTTATATTTTGCCATACATAATACACACTTCAATAAAAAAGGGTAGTTTTAAAGGGGCATTGGTCTAGAATAAGTTACCAAAATTTCAAGTTAATAACTCTTATAGTTTTTGAAATATTCTGTGTCAATCAATAGTATGTTCGTCCATTTGATTAACATTGGGGCCGGAAAGTCTTTAAACACCCAGGGTAGACTGGGGTGGTCCCGGGCTCCGGTCTATTCGTAGCGCGCACCCACATGCAAGGGTTTTTTAGAATCGTGTTATCTTCTGCCAAATGAAGCCTAGAGCTATAAATAAAGTGTCATATTAAAGAAGAATAACGGTAATGATTTCCCTCTGTTACACTTTTGTAATTAATTCATTAAAACCAATAGAAAACTTCAGTTAAAAATCGAGAAAAACAGATGATTTTAGACAGTTATAGCTGAAATTAGAAATGTTATTTTAAAATTCTAAAAACATAGCCGACTAGATCCTTTTTTCTACTTTAAAAAAAAGTTTACAGCCAATCTCTATCTTGAAAGATTAGTTTTAAAACATGATCCCCGTAAACCTCTGCATTTACAAAACTAAAAACAGATGATTTTAGACAGTTATTACTGAAATTAGAAATTTTATTTAAAAATTCCAAAAAGATAGCCAAATAGATCCTTTTTTCTACTTTTAGAAAAAGTTAACAGCCAATCTCTATCTTAATCGGTTAATTCTGAAACACGATCCCCGTAAACCTCTGCAGCCATCAAACTCGTCTAGCACTACAGCCGCGAGGCGGCATTCGGCATTGTTGTTGTTTTGGCTGGGGTAGACCGCAGCCTTAAAGGATAGGGATTGCCAGTCTATAGTATTCCATGGTCGCTGGTTAAAAGGCGTTACCTTTCTGGCCAGAAGGTAGCGTCTGGGGGTTCAAATCCCGTCCGATTCCCCGAGGCAACCTAAAATTGTGTACGTTGGTGTCAGTGCACAAATGCATATGATATTGGCGTCCTCGGGATAGGCTCCTGCACAAGCTGCCAGGAACCCTGAAAGCTCCGGTGAGGCAAGCCTATGCTTTTAAAATATAGGGAGGACCTGATATTGTATGTATTTGTGGACTGACACCAACACCTGTTTTGCTAATTTAGAACGTCAAATTTAAGCCTATATATTTTGTTGTGTTAATATATATACATTTTTTAAGGGTTAACGCTCAATATTTTCCAAAAACATATTAATCAATATTTAAAAAATATTGTTTCTATATTTTTACAATATTGTTTGACAACATTGTCTCAACATTAATCAATATTAAAACTATCCTTTTTCAATGTTTTCTGATTATTTTTTTAACAATGTTGTCGGCAATATTAAACGATATGGTTTTAATATTTTTACAATATTGTTTTGCTACTTGGGATGCCCTTACCCAACTACGCCACGCCGATTTATATTGATAGGGGATTTGTTACATCACTACTTGGTCAGTCGATACTCAAGTTCTCTTGTGAATTCATTTCCCGTGGTCGTCGCAAATGAAATGCGTTAGACCTTAACTAGGGTTTCCGTACATGATAATAAGAAATATTTCATGAGGAAATATTTAACAAATTACATTTATTACAATTAAATAAAAAATTATATCCAAGTTACTAAACCATTACTGTATTTTGTTGTTTCGAATTAAAGAAAACATAAAAAAACCAACAAAACACGATTATACGACAACAATAACACTTGCTGGTCTATAGCAACAAACCAGGTGACAAAATGTCATACGGTATTATTTGGTTACTAGTGGCTCATAGGGGCAAAAGCCCCTAATAGTCCAGGCTCTGAACAGGTTGAGCATGCATAAAAGTCCAACGAAATTTGGCTTTTGATTATTGTTGGGACCATTTAGTAGATGTAAAAAATCTATGTTGCCACATTTCCAGAGTGGGCACAACACGGGGGACGCCCCCTAGAGGAAGTCGTAGAGGAAACTGAATTGGCCTATATCATGTTATATATCGTTTTAAAGATCTTTGAATGTAGATTCAAATGCCACAAACCCGATCTCTAAAGTTCAAATATAACGGGTGTTATTGCGTTTTGAAATTTCGGTAAAATCCTTTCATGCAAAATTTGACTGCCTGCCATTTCTGGCTCCAACGTTCATTTGAGGTCGAGTTGGCGACATTATTTTCAAATCTATTTAAATTCTATCTATCTCCTCTTTATAAATATCCTGAAAATTAAGTTAAATGTTTTATTTTAAGTCTTCATTTGCCGTCTTCAATTGCTGTTCGAAATTTTATAATTACTTTATGATTTTCAGTCCTATTTGGGACAACCCATGAAATTTTTTGTGAAATATTTAACGCAAGCTTTAAGATTATGTTTAACAGAAAGTAATGCCGCAAAGCCTACCATGAATGAACGATCGAGTTAGAAATGGCAGGCAGTCAAACTTTCCATAAATAGCATTTTGCCTAAATTTCAAAACGCAATAACTCGAGTTATACTCGACCTTTAGAGATCGGGTTTGTGGCATTCGAATCTACATTTAAAGACCTTTAAATGATATTTCAACATGACATAGGCCAATACAGTTTCCTCTACGACTTCCTCTAGAGGGCGACCACCGAGTTGTGCCCATTCTGGAAATGTGGCAACATCGGTTTTTTACATCTACTAAATGTTCCCAACAATAATCCAAAGTCAAAGTTTGTTAGACTTTCAGTGCATGCTCAACCTGTTCAGAGCCTGGACTATAATCATAAAATTAAAATAGCATAAACCACAGCGTATTACCATTACCTTCTACAACGAAGGTTTCTAGAAAATTTAATTTTAATTTGAGGTATATAATTTAGCTCCTGTCAGTTTTTATGTTTTAGTCACAAAATTTAAACACGACACCTCAAAATGCACCTTCACTTGCTGTGAATATACATCCCTCCTAATCAAAACTCTTAATTTTGTGTAAACAAAGCAGATTTTTTTAATCACTACATGAAGAATCTTTAAGGAGAACCTTTCAGAAAATAATTATTCTTATACATTTCCCATTTTGTTGTAAAGTGTTTTTACCTGCTGCATTTTCCTCTAGTATGTAGGACAAACGTCTTTGATTTTAACTCGTCTTCTATAATCCTACAATCTATTGAATGACTAAAAGGTTTCTCGGAAAATTCAGCTAACAGAATACCAAAACTTCACTGACTGATACACTTTAAGTATCAATTAACGTGTCATCGTCATTAAATATGATCATTTGACACCTTTCGCCTTAAAATAAGACCAAAACAATGGAAATAATGTAGGTGTTTCTCAAACCACAATTCATCGCCCATTGCATCTCTATCAACGATCAGAAAGCATTTTATGATTTGCATACACGCTCAGTTTTTTTTTCAATTTAAACTATAGTAACAACAGTAAAATAAGCAGTCAACTTGTAATAGTATGTAAGGTAGAATTAGTATTTGGTATTATCAATTTGGTAGGCATGTAGTAGGCCTCTCCTGGTAGAATTTTTAGTAGCTCAAAGTAACAAAACGTCTTATTATAGTATTACCACTCTAGAGTTAATTTTTGTCATTTGGCTATGAATAGTTCTTTACTAAATTTTATCATCTGTATCTCGTTTTAAAATAAAACCCAAACATATGTTTCAATGTACACAAAGAAGACATTTTTCGAATCCCCATAAGCTATTCTTCGGGAGGATGTTTTACTACATTTCTCATTTCCTTGTAACTTTATGGATACGCTTTATGGGACCGAAATCTTTAACTTGAGACTCCTACCATCTTCCTGCAATTTGTAAAACGCTCTTAATTATGCCCAAGAAATATTGCTTACAGAATTTGCTTCTCTTGGAGTGAATTATTTTGTTATCTTCACTTTTGTTATTATCTGTGTCTCATTTTGAAATTAAACCATAACACATGTTTTAATGTATACAAAGCAGACGTTTTTTTAATCCCCATGATATTCTTATGGAGGACGTTTTACGTCATTTCTCATTTTCTGTTAACATTATGGACACGCCGATAGTTTTCCCTCGTGCAGGGGACCGAGACCTTTAATTTGAGACCCCTCCCATCTTTCTGCGATCTGTATGACGCTCACAATTTTGCTCAAGAAATATCGCTTACAGAATTATATATATATATATATAGATTTCAAACTGAAAAAAACATCACATAACCAACAAGACCTAAACATATACAACAAAAATATAGAAACAGTATTTTATAAATCAATATTTAAAAAAAATACTGTTTCTATATTTTGATAAGAATAGTGTTAGCTGTAATTGGGCTTTAGAAAAGGGAGGTTGACTTACCCGCGGTTGGGGACTACTCGAAGTGGTTCCGGCACTATTCTATGCCGGGGCCTATCCAATCTATAGGCCAGGGGCAGGGACCGAAGTCCCCTAGCCCGGCCACAGCCCCGGCCAACTCCTCTCCCTTCCCACCACTCCTCTGGGTCTCTGCAATAGGATTCAATGAGGCAGTTGTAAGAAACTTGATAGTGTTCTAAAAATATTTATATTACCTTCTAAATTGGAAATGTATTGCGTGTAAGGCCCCCCCCCCTCATACATGTAACGATCGGTCTGACAGATCCACAACGGCGAAAAACCGCGTTTGTAGCACATTGTGTGATTCCGTGATCAAAATATATCAATTACTAGCTGTTACCCATCACAGTTTTGCCCATGATTGAATTTATTTCAAATATTATAAATCTCTTATTATAAGAGCAACAAAATTTTCTTCTTACAAGAATTAGTAGGGCCTACATTAAAAGATTGAAGTAGTGTTAGCAGAACCCTAAAGGAATTTTGCTAAAAATTTTTTCTCAATGAGCAAAAGCAATCATGTTAAAAATTTCATTTGAGTTTTAAAAAAATTAATAAAAATGCATTTTAACTCCCCTCAGGCCAAAAATAGTCATTGTGGGGTGAGGCCCTAAGGAAATTATAAAACTATATATTTACAAAACCGTTTCTTAGTGAATTGCCTATATGAGCAAAGGGGATCCTAGAGCAATTTCGAAGTCTTTTGGGCGCGGAGCCCTAGGCCTAATTGACTTCAAAAACTATATTTGCAAAACTGTTAACAGTAACCATCTATGAGCAAAAAGAATCGTACCACGTCCAATTTCAAGCCGTAGGCTATACGGTCATTGTGAACTTCTGATGTGGGGCGTAGCCCTAATTTATTTTATAATCCCTTTTTTTATTGTGCGCACATGCGCAAAGAAATCACTCCAAATTTCAAACCTGCAGGTAATATAGTTTTTTGGCGAATTTCCCAAAGTGAATTAGCTATTACCGTATAGGTCTTATAGTAAAACCCAAGCCCTGGACCATGTTACTTTTTAGTTTTGAGGTGCCCATAGAGACCAAAAATAAAGGGCATTAATATATATTGTACCTTATGTAAGGACATAATTAATTTTGGAAATATTCCTTTTGTTACTTAACTTGGTTTATTAAGATATTTACAGTGAAAGGTCTTTTTCAATTATCTAAGCCCATTTTTTACACTTTATTAATTAGTTAAAAATATGTTAATTTATTTTGGGAATCTGCCAACAGTCCTCTTATCTCCAACCCTCACACAGAAGGTGTTTTCATTTATCCTGCTGGCATTCAAATAGACAGGTTTAAAACTTAATTTTCATGAAATTGTGGCAAAAGGCAGAGGAAGAGTCCATCTCATTTAAACAGGGGTGCTTCAAGACAAGCCAGTAAGTTAAGTTAAATATAAATATACAATGCATGATCAATGTTTGATTTTAATTGATATAAAAAAATGATATTTACTGTTACAGTACATCTCTCCTCTCCTATCAATAAAATCAAACTCTAAATAAACATCTCAAATTCAACCAAAATATCTATTACTCAAGATTAAATCCTACATGGGCTTCACAAACAGAGTTCCCTACTTAAACTATTATTTACAAACAAAATTTATCCTTCTTGGTTCTTCTTACAGTGAACCCACTGTAGCCTCAGGAATTGCAGATTACTCAGGCTCATCCTTCACAGAACAGCTTGCAGGGGGAAGGGAAGTGGCTATTATGTTTAGAATATTTGTTATCTCTGACCGCATTCCTATCCATCCTTTTTTAAATTCCAACATATTATTCAACTTTTACTTTCAGTTCTCCTGTAGTATGTCTCATGGAAACATCGCATCGTGTTTTATTTAAGTTTTTCTTTCGAGTGTGCATGTTTTAGAGTGAGATTTGTGTTTTGTGAAGTGTGAAAGTGCAGTGTGAAGTGCAGTGTGAAGTGTAGTGTGAAGTGTCGTGTGAAAGTTTTCTGTCAATAAAACTAAAATCAGCCATACACCATTCGTATCCCATCCATCCACCCTTTCATACCAAGTCATAGTCCAGTACAGTAAAAACTAAATTTAAAGTCAAGTTTAGTAAAGTGTCAAAAGTCCCACCCACTCACAAAACTGGTTTAAACCACCCTAAAATCTAACTTTAAAAATCTCTTTTTTTTATTTAAACTTTATTTATTTACACTTCCCATGACGCAGTAATATATAATAAATTACCCTTTAATTTATTTCCATTCAACATACCGTTGAGACCTTTTTTTTTACATTTAAAACAAAATATTTCTTAAATAACAAAACATTTCAAGCTTTATCCTAACTTCAAAGATTTTATATGGGCTCTTTTAACAATTGACAAATCATTTAATCTTTGAATAATTACTGACACAGGACTCAAAAAATACAAAATCCTAAATGGTCCAGTGTACCTTAAGTCCATTTTTGCTTGATATTTATTTCCTTTGTTGCTCAAGCTTTGTACTTTTAAATACACAATTGAACCTATCTTGAAAGGATGCTTCACTCTGTCTTCTTTATACTTCTCTCTGTTCTTGTTAAATCCCACAGATTTTTTACAATTTTTTATTGCTCTGTCCATTATTTGTTTCATTTCATCTTTACTTAAACTACTATTTACAATATCGTTGAGTTTCCATAAGTTTGATAAACCATGATTCGGGGCGTGTTTAAACATTAATTCAAAAGCAGTAAATTTTGTGCTCTCATTTACAGCTGTATTTAAACTCATTTGTAAATACTTGATGTCTTGATCCCATCTTGTCTGACAATCATGATAATATGCCCTCAGTTGATTCTTCAAATTCAAAATGTATCTTTCGGCTCTATTTGCACTTGCTCTGTACGGTATTATCTTGTAGTGGTCAATGGCATTTTTAAATACAAACTTCTTAAATTCATGACTTCTAAAACAGCTTGCATTGTCTGATATGAGTTTTTTACAACTTCCAAAGGAATTAAAAATTAACTCCTCTAATTTCTGTATGATGGTGTGAGCTTTAGTATCTTTTATCGGAATCAACCATAAGTATTTAGTCATGTCATCTAAAACAATTAAGATGTGTGCATTTCCTTTTACAGACCGTGTTAATGGACCTGCTGTGTCAATGTATAACTTGTCTAAAGAATTTCTTGTCTGTCCCGCTATTAACTCCCCTTCATACTGTCTTTGGGCTGGTTTAGCCATTTTACAAACTTCACATGATTTAACTCTTTCTTTCACTTGTCTTGCTAAGTTAGGCCTATAAAAACATTTCAATATTTTATTTACCGTTCTGTTTTGCCCTAAGTGTCCTCCAAATACACTTACATGGTAATACTTAAATAACATATCAATCAAACTCTCCGGAACATAAACCTGACCTTTACTCTTCTCATTTTTCTTCCACATTAGAACATTATTCCAAACATAAAAATTGTCCTTATTTGTTTTGTTCTTGATACTATTAAATATTTCCATACACTCATTATCAGATTTTTGGAGTTCAGCAATGTTCCCATAAGCTAATGGAAATTGATTTATTACGCTAACCGTTTGTGACAAATGTTTACTATTTACAGATCGAAACTTTTTGCTTGTTTTACTGTTTATTTCTTTAAATTCACATTCTTCTGGTAACACATCTACAACTTCTATAGGGCAGTCCTCTTTAAACATTCTTGAAAGACAATCCGCTACAGGATTTTGTGCTGACTTTACATGATATACTTTAAACGGTAGGCTTATTATGTACTCAACCCATCTACCTAATTTCCCAAGTTTTCTAAAATGCGACAGCACCCAAGATAAAGCATGGTTGTCAGTGATTAAGTAAAAGGGCTGGATTTCTAAAAAGGAGTAGAATTTTTTTATGCTTAGTACAACAGACAATGCCTCCTTTTCATACACACTTAGATTTCTTTCACTATCTGAAAATTTCTTTGAGTAATAAGCAATTGGCAACTTATCCCCAAGTTCATTACTTTGCAGTAAGACAGAACCACACGCCACATCAGAAGCATCTGTCATTAGTGTGAAAGGGTTTTCAAAGTTTGGGATAGCAAGTACAGGTGGGTTCATTATGGCTTCCTTTAATTTATAAAAATTTGTGTCACATTCTTCTGTCCAAACAAATTTACTCCTTTTCTTTCTTAATTCATTTAATGGACTCGCTATTTCTGCATAGTTTTTTATGTACTTTGAGAAGAAAGAAACCATTCCTATGAAACTACTCACTTCCTTTGCATTTCTTGGCACCTTAAAATTAGCTATGGCTTCAGTTCTGGATTCATCTATTTTTATTTGGTTTTTTGATATTACATTTCCCAAATAACTAATTTCTTTATGGCATAGTTTGACTTTCTTTGGATTTACAGTAAGATTGTGTTTATTTAATCGGTCGATTACTTCCTTTAAATGAATTAAATGATCTTCTTTGGTTTTGGAAAATACCAGTATGTCATCAACAAAATTAATTACATATTCAAATTTAATATCTCTGAATATTCTATCTAAGTATGCACTCAGTACCCCAGAACCTACATGTAAACCATATGGAATAGCGTTGAATTCATACAAGCTAAATGGAGTTGAAAATGCTGTTAAATGCTTACTTTTCTCTGCCAAACCTATTTGCATAAATGAGTTAGATAAATCCAACACACTGAAATATTCTGCATTCTGTAGGACATGATAACAATCATCTAGATTTCCAAGTGGGTGATTCATTCTTTCTAACTTGCCATTTAACTTGGAGTAATTTATTACTAGCCTTTGTTTATCCGAATTTGGCTTCTTAACTAAAAGGCTTGGGGAACTGTAAGCAGAAGTAGATGGCCTTATAACACCCTGTTGTAACAATTCATCCAAAATTTTTTTCATCTCCTGTAACTTGGGTGGTGACATGGGGTAAGGTCTTATATTCACAACCTCTGGGTCTTTAACCTTAATTTCAAATTTGAAATCTAATGCCTTTCCTATTCTTTCAGTAAAAACATTTGGGTATTTATTGATCAAATTCAAAATTTCTTCCTTCATATCCGAGCAACCGATATTCATTTCCTCTTCTTTATTCATGTTGTAGTTACCTCTGAGTCTTTCACTTCCTATACTGATCTTAATTTCCTTTTTAAAACCAAAGTGACAAATATTATCCTTTAAGTTCAAAACCATTTGTGTCTCTTTCATAAAACAGCTACCAAGTATTACATTATAACTCAATTTGGGAATAATGTGAAACTTCACATTCCAACAAAACTTGTTTACATGGATTTTTACAACGCAGCAACCGGTAACTTTTAATTTACTGTTATCTGCACTATAACATGATATGCTGTGATTAACTACCTTTTTTACCAAATTCTCTTTGCTAAGTTTATTAAACATAGATTCACTCAAAGCATTAATACCAGAACCTGTATCTAACAATGCTGATTCAATTAATTTTCCTCCTAATTTTACACTAATGGTTGGAAGAGTACTCATGACCTCGCCCTCATCTATTTTGTTGCAGTTGGAGTTTACAGTTTTGAATAACTTTTTTACTACTCTATTTTGTTGTCTCTTGATTTTCATTTTATCCTTACGGCACAATTTTTCTTGTTTTCTTGCACTGAGTATGACTTTATTCTGGGAAAGGCCAAAATTTTTCCTAAATCTATTTACATTATTTAACCTCTCCCTGGTGATCAGTTTTTTGGATTATTTCTGCAATGTCTTGCTATGTGTCCCGGACGCTTACATACATAACAAATTCTGTTATTTGAGGAACCAATTGTGGATTGATTTTTGTGCTGGTAGCTACTTTGCTCTGATTTACCTCGCAATAAATTACAGTACCGTACATTTTGGCTATGTACGCAAATTTGCTCTAAATCCTTAAAAGTTTGTGGTTTCCCCATGAAAACAAGATTTGCTCTTGACTCTTGATTTAAACCCATTATGATAATTTCAACTAATTCACCTTCACTGTATGGACAGCATAAGACCTGTGAGTTCATCTTTACCGCATCAATGTACAACGCAAGTGGTTCATTAAATCTTTGCGGCCTATTCACTAAATCTCTTATCAGATTTTCCCTGAGATTTAAAGGTATGAAATATTTTAGCAAGTCAGATTGCAAGCTTTTAAGGTCTTTTCGCCTACCTTCAATGAGTTTACTTTGCAAAGGACCAGTTGTTTTAGGTATTAGCAACTCAACAATAGCTCTGTCCCCTAATTCTGTTTCCCTTCTAATTTGCAGCAAGGTTTTAAAAAATTCTAGTAACTCAGGCACTACTAAACCATTACAGTGTTTAATCCTAGACAAATAGTGCTCCAAAGGGTTTGGTAGCTTTTGATAAACATTTTTATCCCTTGACTCACTCTCCTCTCCATCTCTTTTAATTTCCCCTACTGGTGAAGTGGCAGGGTGGATAGCAGCAATACCTTTTTGTTCAGGTAGTGAACCTTTATTATCTAAATTTGATAATGATTCATTTGATTCAAAAACCTCATTAAGATTTTCTTCTTCCATGTTACTGTCACTAAGTAAACGAATAGTTTTATTCAGGACTTCTGCATCACAGTTAACCTCTAATAGCTTATCACCAACCTCTTTAAGACTATTTGCAAGTTTTTCATAAAGACCCTTTTGAACACTGGTCATTTTGAACTTAACTATATTACTAAGCCTATTTTGGCAGTGTTCAAACTTTGCTTTTGCCCTAGCAATATCGATTGGCCTACTTGAATCCGAAAGCTCATTACTGTTTTCTACGCACTGATTTATTTTAATTTCTAAGGTTTGTAGCTCTTGTTCCATGTTTACTTTGTTTTCCAAATGTTTGTAACTTGCTTCTACATTTTGTTTTAAACATTTCCTTAACAGTTTACGAACTTCAATTGCTTGAGTGTTTTCTGCTACAACTACATTCCTAAGCTTCAACTCATATAAGTTTTCCTCTTTTGTTAACAGATCTGGTTCTGGTTTACTCATCATGAATTTATATTTGCTCAGAAAGGAGTGTTAATTAACAGTTTAGGAATATTTAGCAGAGTGGCGCACTTTATGTACCTTATGTAAGGACATAATTAATTTTGGAAATATTCCTTTTGTTACTTAACTTGGTTTATTAAGATATTTACAGTGAAAGGTCTTTTTCAATTATCTAAGCCCATTTTTTACACTTTATTAATTAGTTAAAAATATGTTAATTTATTTTGGGAATCTGCCAACAGTCCTCTTATCTCCAACCCTCACACAGAAGGTGTTTTCATTTATCCTGCTGGCATTCAAATAGACAGGTTTAAAACTTAATTTTCATGAAATTGTGGCAAAAGGCAGAGGAAGAGTCCATCTCATTTAAACAGGGGTGCTTCAAGACAAGCCAGTAAGTTAAGTTAAATATAAATATACAATGCATGATCAATGTTTGATTTTAATTGATATAAAAAAATGATATTTACTGTTACAGTACAATATATATATATATATATATATATATATATATATATATATATACATGTATCCCTAGACACGATAACTCTCGTAAAAACGGCCCGTCAAGACCAAATTTGGTAGAGATGTACAATTTTACCTTTGTTTGGACGGAGTTCGTAAACCAGACATATCGACCAATCGGAAGGGGTAGTTTTAGGGGGTTCTGCGCTCCAAAAATAGGTTTTTTTGCATTTTTCATATGCAATTTTGAAAAATTTTATATTTTAATTTTAAAACTTGATTTAGGGCACAGGTCAAGACGGGAGGGAGTAGTGCTGTCACGGGCAATGTTCTCTGTTTAGTCGGTTGTTCTCAGTTCGGAGTCTCACCGCCCGCCGCGCAGACCACGCTTCCGGCCACGGCTCACGTGGCCAGCGAATACTCTTTCTAGTCCGGGGCCGTTAGCATTTCAATCGGACAAAATTAATAACAAAGCAAAACCACTTGGGACGTGTTTGGCATGGTCCCCTGATCATTTTGTGAAAATTCCCAACTTTTCCCACCTTAGCATTTTCCGCCATCTTGGAAAATGGCGGATAAGTCGTGTAATTGTGTAAGGTTTTGTTTGAAAATTAATTGTACAATAACTAAGAGGTGTAAAAACGTCAACTATGTTTTATTCTACTCCCAAAAAGATTTCCTACAAGAAAATATGGTATTTGTCGACACTATTATAATCGCTAAAGTAAATATTTAAT
Source organism: Neoaliturus tenellus (assembly GCA_030545055.2). Lineage (NCBI taxonomy): Eukaryota > Metazoa > Arthropoda > Insecta > Hemiptera > Cicadellidae > Neoaliturus > Neoaliturus tenellus. The sequence continues at coordinate 47,700,152 of CM061534.1, read as the reverse complement.
CATAAACTTAAGATTTTACAAAATTTTCATGTTGTATTTTAGGTTTTTCCTAATTTGCTTAGTTTGTATTGAAGATATGAATTTTTGTACCGAGACGTGGGCTATACAATTTCGCATCTTTTCATGTATAATATAAGCACAATACTCCTAAAACAAAGGCTCAAAATTATTTTTAATTTAAACTTTTATGTAGTTTTGCAACGGGCATCATTCAAATTAAAATCTGAGCAGGCAAATGTAACATTAAAAATTAAGCAAACCCACTTGGGGCATGTTTGGTTTGGTCCCCTGACCATTTTGTAAACATTTACAACTTCTCCCACCTTAGCGTTTTCCGCCATCTTGGAAAATGGCGGCTAAGTCGTGTAATTGTATACGGTTTTATTTGAAAATTAATTGTACAATAACTAAGAGGTGTAAAAACGTCAAATAGGTTTTATTCAACTCGCCAAAAGACTCCCTACTAGAAAATATGGTATTTATTGACGATATCATAATCACTAAAGTAAATATTTGAACATAAACTTTTACAAAATTTTCTTTTTGTATTTGAGGGTTTTCATATTTTGCTTCGTTCATATTGAAGATACGAAGTTTTACCTCTACCAAAGTTTTGGCCCATTATTTCGCATCTTTTAATGTGCAATGTGGGAACATTAGCCTACTTCTAAAAACGCTCAACAATATTTTTAACATAAACATGTATGTATTTTGTAGTGTATTTTAGTATTTTTTAGCGAATTTGCCATAGGGAATAAGCTATTACCGTAGATCTCATGGTATAAGACCTATGCCAGGGACCATGTTACTTTTTTGTTTTTAGGTGCCCAGTGACCAAAACTACTAGTCATTAAAAAAAAAAAAAAAAAAAAAAAAAAAAAAAATATATATATATATATATATATATATATATATATATATATATATACATACATACATACAGGGTGTTTCAGAACTCCCTACCAATATTTTAGGGCATTGTTACTGGGTTAAAAACATATCTAAATATCATATTTAAATTGTCCGGAAGTCTTAAGTTCACACAGCCGCCATTTTGTTTTTTACACATAATAATTTTTATTTCCGTAACGGATGGTTGTATTCAGATCATATTTGGTATAAATCTTTATCATACCAATGTACATTCCCAAGAAAAAAATTAATTTTTTCCATTGTATATTTTCAAAATGGCGGCCATTTTAAATTTTCAAACTCAAATATCTCAAAATCGGTAAATTTTATAAAACTTTTACAAGACACAAAAAAGTTGCCAAATTAAATTACCTAACCAATGGTACCAAGTTTGTAAGGATCTGACAACAAATAACGGAGTTATTGCGATTTTTCTTTATAAAAACGTGGATTTTGCATTGAATTTAATGCAAATTAAGGCTATTTTAACAGCAAAATCAATGTTTTTATGAAGAAAAATCGCAATAACTCCGTTATTTGTTGTCAGATCCTTACAAACTTGGTACCATTGGATAGGTAATTTAATTTGTCATCTTTTTTGTGTCTTGTAAAAGTTTTATAAAATTTACCGATTTTGAGATATTTGAGTTTGAAAATTTAAAATGGCCGCCATTTTGAAAATATACAATGGAGAAAATTAATTTTTTTCTTGGGAATGTACATTGGTATGATAAAGATTTATACCAAATATGATCTGAATACAACCATCCGTTACGGAAATAAAAATTATTATGTGTAAAAAACAAAATGGCGGCTGTGTGAGTAACTTAAGACTTCCGGACAATTTAAATATGATATTTAGATATGTTTTTAACCCAGGAACAATGCCCTAAAATATTGGTAGGGAGTTCTGAAACACCCTATATATGTCCCTAGACACGATAACTCTCGTAAAAACGGTATGATCGACACCTAATTTGGTAGAGACGTGTAATTCATTCATTCATTCGGATGAGTTCGTAAACCAGACAAATCGACCTAAAGGAAGGGGTAGTTTTGGGGGGTTTTGTACCCCAAAAATAGGTTTGTTGCATTTTTCATATGTAATTTTAAAAAATTTTAAATTTTTATTTTGATCATTGGATTTAGCTAAAAAAAAAAAACACAATTTAGTATATTGAAGCTTTGCTCTATCTCCATTGGTTACCGAAATATTAAAAAAGTCTAAAGACAGTACATTGTATTTTGAAGCTCCAATTTTAATCTTATTGAGAATAAGGATGTGTTAATATTTCACTTATTAACCAATATTTTTGGATGAAACTTGATATTTAGCATCATTTGGTTGAGATTCATCCATTTATGGTAAAAAATCTTGGTTTTTATTCTTATCATGGCAGCAAACCTGCATACTCTTTTCCCATGTTAATCATATGGAGAATAGGTGAACTCCTTTAGCAATGGACAGATATTAATGAAACTTAGTATATGGCTTTATATGGTTGAAATAAATTGTTTTTATGCTAAAAACCTACTTATAGTGTTCCCCATGGCAGCATACCTGCATACTCCTTTCTATTTATCATAAGGAGACTAGACATTTATTTCCCTATTTATGAGCATGTGAGGACATTTTTGGTTTACAGGTTTATCTGGTCAAAATTAATATTACTAATTAGGAAATTCGCTGAGTACGCAGGTCTGCTGCGACGGGGTGTATTTTATTTGGAAATTAAATATAGTCTACAATAAGCATTTGGTTTCATAACCTCAAACAAGATTTATTTCACTCTTAAAAAGAACTAATAACAAAATAGTTTTTATTTATCTATATTAATAAAATTAGAGTTTTGTCTGTACAATGCTTAGAATCTTGAAGTTTTTGGTTATTTTAACTTTTTAAGCATCACAGAATCCAAAATCGGCGTCATCTAAATTTCTTTCCCTCTGTCTGTCTGTCTCTCTCTCTGTCATTCTGTCTGTAACGCTCATGGGTCCTATTTTGTCCTCTTTTCACTGGATAACGACTTTACCTAAGGGTCTAAATTTTTTTCATGTCAGACTAGAGTGGTGTGAAGGTTCATTACAACTTTAATTGACTTAGCGACCTTAGGGCTTTGCCCCATAGTATGTCAAAGTAGCCAAGTTGTGCTAAAATACCAATCTTTAATCTCTTTTCACACGACAAGGGCTTTAGTAAATGATATGAAAATTTTTATTATTGTTTAATGTTTCAAATAGAACGATTTTAGCTGCTCTAAAGCATCGTTCGTCAAAAAGGCTCTGCCTTATAGTAAAAGAAATATTCAATGTTAATCTTATGGGAATATTTAATTCTACCTTTTTATCTATGCTCTTTAATCAGCTGGAATAGACAGTTTGTCATTTTCACCACAGATAGCAACACTTAAAATTTTAAATACAGACTCTTTCATATCTAACCCTTTAACTTTTCACTGGCCTAAATACAGTGAATAAAGTCAAACTAATTCTTGGTTCTAAATATGAATATTAAAAAAATTTATGGAAATTATTACAAAACGAGTTTTGACCCTTAAATCTTAAAATGTTTCTTATTATCATTACAAACTAATTTTAGTTCCCAATTTAGCTTTCATTGCACGTTCTGACAAAAAGAGGTGTATTTCATCTAACACAATATGTAGTTAAAACCAAAGAGGTTTATAAATTGCTCAATCTTTCAAGTAGTTCGGGTATAGACGGGGCAATATTAATGTGTAAAAACTTTATGAGTAGGGTTCTTATGAAGAAGTGAGAAAGTCGCTCAAAAAACACTCATAGTACCACTGTAATTTTCATTCAAGGATCATGCTGATTGGTTGAATGGAATCAGATGGTTTAAGAACATATTTGCAAAAGTTTGTTATTGTTTTTTATTTTGTGTAAACAAACAAATATACTTATTTTGAAATTTAGAAGGTAAAAGGAGCGCTTCCCGTGGCAATAAGGAAAAGTAATCCCACCTTCAATGCTTAATTTTTCTCCTTTTTTCGACATAACTTTGTAACATGGGATGTCACTATTTATTTGGTTTTGTATACATTGGCAACACATGAGGTTTTAGGTTAAAAGGTAAAGTCTAAATACAAAAAAATTGAATTAAGTAAACCTAATATCTACACTGCGGTGCGGTGCCTATACGTTACTGACAGATGTTGCGTTGTTTTACTTGGCTTGGGAATTAAAATTTTAACTAATTTTGAATTTAAATTTAATATTGTACATGTCTGTACATATCTTTCTTGGGTAGAACAAGATGCAGGGTTGGAATACGTTGGATTTGGCTTATAGCTATCGTCACATCCAATCAAGGATTTAATATTAGATTTCATAAGAATCTATAATTTTTTTACAAGTCTGAGTTTTCTTAAATCGTAAACTGTACACACACCCCGTGCGAAGAACGGGTACACAGCTAGTTGTACATAAAATTTTAGTTATTACAATCTTTTATAATAATTTGAAAAAGATACAGAATAAAATATGCTTGTATTATCAAAGCTACCAACAAAGTTTGCTAGTGTTACAGGTGACTTCCTCAATGACTTCCAATGACTCTCTTACAACTTGACAACCAATGACTTCCTAGTGTTACAATGACTTCTTCAGTACCCTAAAATATATTTTATTTCAAGTATGTAGTTGAGTTAGAGGAAGACTTAGCAAATAATGAAAAGAAAAGAAGGGATTCATAACTTATGACAAAATACAAAATGGAAGAGTAAAAGCTTACGTAAGCGACTACTTAATAAATAGTTGTTACTGCATATGTTTAAAAAAAGTTCATAACTAATTCAAAGTCATATAATTTTCTCGAAAATGTTTTTTCTAATGAAATGCTTTTCAGTTCTTTTGATTGTTTTCTCTGTATTTTAAGTTGTGAAAACTAAACATAGAAATATATCGCAAAAATATCTAAAAACTGTATTTATTATACACACAAATGTATATGAGGACACATAGGTCTACGTATTTTAGAGTAGGAAGATCTTTCAAAGCTAAGAGATGGATTAAAAAAAATGATTGGGGGTTGTAAATAACACATTATATACATGTTTCTTGCATTACCGCAAATATTGACTTAAATAAGCATTCTAATACCCTATCACCTTATAATAATTTATTGGTTGGTCCGATTCCACTTCTGGGTATTGGGGATCGTTTCCCTATCTTTCCCACGCCTCCAGGTTAGTTACTAGGTATATCTTTCATATTAAAAATATAATAAATTCAAAATAAATATTTAAAAGCCAAAGGATTTTTGCTGACTTACACTTCAGCCGAGCTGGCTGCGAGATGGGGTGGCACGAGGGTCAGCTAGGAACTCATGCCCCGCCCCGGTCAAACCCCTTTGGCGGCGCCCTGCAACATAATTTAAAATCCTTATTTCAATAGGTGTACATAAATACCCCGTCGTGGCAGACCTGCATACTCAGCGAATTTTAAATGAAATTTGGTGTTTTCATTTTCTCCGCCATATTTTCATCCACCATGGGAAAAAGTATGCAGGTATGCTGGTTAAACATGGGGAACACTAAAATAGTTATTTTATAAAAATTATTTTGACCGTATGAAGCCATATACTAAGTTTCATTAATGTATGTCCATAAGTAAGGGAGTCTGTATATTTTCCATACAAATAAAATGGGAAAAGTGTATGCAGGTTTACTGCTGTGATAATTACAAATACCCCCGTCGCAGCAGACCTGCGTACTCAGCAAATTTCCATTGGAGTTTTGGTACATTTTCTATTTTCCCATAAAACCCATGGGGATGAGAGTATGTAATTTGGCCACCATATGGGTATTTTTGGTAAATATAAGTTAAACCCTACCTAGTGAATGTACATACCAAATATTATCAAGTTATGGTCTTCTTTTCATTTTCCCCATGCACACCTGTGACCGCGTTTTCGGTGTTTGTTTTTCTTTCTTCGCAATGCCCAGATAGTTCGGCCGAGTGGGTAAAAGTTCCAGGGGTCAATTTTCTACTTTACAGTCGGTGAAAACGCGTGTCAACAATTTTGGGGTCGTAGGAGTTAGCTCAGACTATTGGCCAAATTCAAACACTAGGTTTGACAGATAGGCTACTCATCACCGCTAACTCCCACGTTTTAGGTGTCAGAGTAGCGGCTCTGGTTCCTAAAAGACCTATCACTAATCCAAATTCACAGCGCGTGACAAATTACGATTCAACTCTCGTTGTCAAACGTTACGGCGGGACCGTGGGTATTAGGGTAGCGACCCTAGTTCCCAAGGGCGGGAAACAGACTGAACGACGGCTAACAGGACGTTTAATACTCTAGACAATGTTAGACCTGAAGGAACGGTTGGATCGTGGGTGTTAGGGTATCGGCCCTAAATCCCAGAACCAGTAAACGACTTGAATGACTTGAGAATCGAACAAACGGTCAATCCGACGAAACGGACTGTTCGTGGGTGTTAGGGTATCGGCCCCAGTTCCCAGAACCAGTAAACGGATTGATTGACTACGAACGGGACGACGGGTCAGTCGAAAAGACGGTCAATCTGACGGAACTGACGGTTCGTGGGTGTTAGGGTATCGGCCCTAGTTCCCAGAAAATGAAAACGAATTGATCAACAATTTACGGGACGACTGGTAAATCGAACAGACTGTCAATCTGAAGGAACGGACGGTTCGTGGGTGTTAGGGTATCGGCCCTAGTTCCCAGAACCAGAAAACGAATTGATCGACAATTTACGGGACGAATTTACGGGAATGGTGGAAAATCGAACAGACGGAACGGTCTAGTTAGCTCAGACTATAGGCCAAATTCAAACACTAGGTTTGACAGGTAGGCTACTCATCACCGCTAACTCCCACGTTTTAGGTGTCAGAGTAGCGGTTTTGGTTCCTAAAAGACCTTTCATAAATCCGAATTCAAAGCGCGTGACGAATTACGATTCAACTCTTGTTGTTAAACGTTACGGCGGGGCCGTGGGTATTAGGGTAGCGACCCTAGTTCCCAAGGGCGGGAAACAGACTGAACGACAGCTAACAGGACGTTTAATACTCTAGACAATGTTAGACTTGAAGGAAAGGTTGGATCGCGGGTGTTAGGGTATCGGCACTAGTTCCCAGAACCACAAAACGAATTGATCGACTACGGCTGGAAAACCGAACAACGGTCAGTCTGACGGAACGGATAGTTCGTGGGTGTTAGGGTATCGGCCCTAGTTCCCAGAACCAGTAAACGAATTGAATGACTTGAGAATCGAACAAACGGTCAATCTGACGGAACGGACGGTTCGTGGGTGTTAGGGTATCGGCCCTAGTTCCCAGAACCAGTAAACGAATTGAACGACTACGAACGGGACGACGGGTCAGTCGAACAGACGGTCAATCTGACGTAACTGATGGTTCGTGGGTGTTAGGGTATCGGCCCTACTTCCCAGAAAAAGAAAACGAATTGATCAACAATTTACGGGACGACTGGTAAATCGAACAGACGGTCAATCTGAAGGAACGGACGGTTCGTGGGTGTTAGGGTATCGGCCCTAGTTCCCAGAACCAGTAAACGAATTGTATGACTTGAGAATCGAACAAACGGCCAATCCGACGGAACGGACTGTTCGTGGGTGTTAGGGTATCGGCCCCAGTTCCCAGAACCAGTAAACGGATTGATCGACTACGAACGGGACGACGGGTCAGTCGAACAGACGGTCAATCTGACGTAACTGATGGTTCGTGGGTGTTAGGGTATCGGCCCTACTTCCCAGAAAAAGAAAACGAATTGATCAACAATTTACGGGACGACTGGTAAATCGAACAGACGGTCAATCTGAAGGAACGGACGGTTCGTGGGTGTTAGGGTATTCAATTCAATTAAATTCAATTCAAAATGTCTTTATTCATTTGTAGTTTATATACATACATGAATAGTGTTAAATAGTTATAAAAATGACTTAGCCTAAATCTCAGAATTTAACAAAATAGTTCAAAATTATAACTCTTCAAAAGAATACATATCTTTGTTGATGAGGTACTGCTTAAGTTTGATTTTGAATTTCTTACTTGAGACCTCATCCGTAATATCATTTGGTATTTTATTGTAGAATTTTGAACCAGCGTATGTAGGTTTTTTCTTAAAAAGTTGTAAATTGTGGGCGCTTATGGCTAGGCATCCCCGATTTCTGGTATTATGTTCATGATTGTTACCAACCAGTTCCATATCCTGAAATCTATTTTTTATAGATAAAACTGTATCAAAAACATACATTCCATAAACTGTCATTATTTGTTCCGATTTGAAATGATCCTTTACTGAAGTTCTGGGCTTTAAATTACAAATTATTCTTATTGCTTTTTTTTGCATTATCAAAATGGCATTTAAATTATTGGTTGTTGTTGCACCATACAATGATATTCCAAAGGATATCACTGAATGGATGTAAGAAAAATAAATAACTTTCAGAGTTTCTTTATCACAATAATTTTTTAACCTAATTAATGCGTAGAGGCCAGAGGAAATTTTAGTTAGTAATTTTTCAACATGACGGTTCCATTTGAGTGTGTTTTTTTTTCCAATCCTAAAAATTTAATGCTGTCTTTGACTTCAATTTTTTGGTTGAGGATGGTAACATTAGGTAGAGTTACATTTTGAACTGATCGAGTTTGAAATTTTACAATATTGGTTTTTTCTAGATTCAATAGTAAATTATTTTAATTAAAGAAGCTATTTAAAATTTGTAGGTCAGAATTAATTTTAACTTCTAATTCATCGAGTGTTGAAGCTGTGATTTTCAAATTAGTATCGTCAGCATATAGGTTCAGTTTACTCAAATCACTAAGCTGCGGGAAGTCTCTTAAATAGCAAATAAATAAAAGGGGTCCTAAAATGGATCCCTGTGGTACCCCATATTTAACAGTTGTAGTTGAGGAACGATAAGGAATTTTGTAATTTTTGTTATTGTGATAAACAATTTCTACAAATTGTTTTCTATTGGTGAGATAAGATTTAAACCAGTTCAGCGCATTTTTACTAATTCTTAATTTACTCAATTTCGAAAGTAATAAATCATGTGATATTGAATCAAACGCCTTGCTTAGGTCCATGAACAGACCCGCAACTTTACCTCTGTTGTCTAGATTATCTATAACGGATTCAATAAAGTCTGTAGCAGCAGTAATAACAGACCGTCCATAGCAAAAGCCATGCTGACAATCTTCAAATAAATTATTTTTTTCAAAAAAGTGGACCAGTTGATTGTAAACTACCTTTTCATAAATTTTAGATATAGATGGTAACAAAGCAATAGGTCGATAGTTTGATACCATTTGTTTGTCACCTTTTTTAAAGAGTGGCTCTAATTTTGTAATCTTTAATTTTAATGGGAAAATACCGGATATTAAAGAAGAATTTATGAGGTGAGTGATTGGCTTTAATAAAACTGTTTTAGCTTTTTTTAGAAGTACCACAGGGACATCATCAAACCCTACACTGAAAGAATTTTTTAAGCTGCGAATAATATTATCAATCTCCTTCTCATCAACAAAGCTAAAACTAAATTTCCTTTCACATGAAAGAATTTCCTCTCTTGTACTACAAGGGTCATCTCTGACTTTTCCTAGATTTGATAGTACATTATCATCTACAATGTTTGTAAAATAATTAATGAACTGATTACATACTAATGATGGGTCAAAACATACATTATTATTTATTTTTAAGTTTATGTTTTGAATTTTTCCTGAACCAGTTCCCACTTCAGAATTAATAATCATCCAGGAAGTTTTATTAACATTATTTGAATTGCTAATCTTTTTTTTTTTTGTAATATTCTTTTTTTGAAGACTTCAACTTTCCTTTATATTGTTTGTTCATTTCTTTAACCTTGTTTAACAAATATTCACAACTTAACTCCCTAGCTGTTTGACTAAGATCAATAATTCGTTGTCTTTCTGACTTCAGTTCAATTGGAACCCATTTCTTTTTAGTATGCTGTCTTGAGAGAGTTTTAGGGAAGCATGCATTAAAATGATTCATGAAAATTGTGTAAAAGGTGTCGTACTTATTTTCAACCGGTGATAAGAAAAGGTCTAACCAAGTTTCATTCTGCAAAATATTAACAAACTGATCAATATTGGAGTCATTAAATTTTCTTCGATATTCAAAATAAAATTCAGAAAAATTACTTAAATTTTCATGGTTTTTGCGAATTTTAATTTCTAGTAATTGACCATCGTGGTCTGAAAGTTGTGAGTTAATGCCGATAATTTTATAAAATTTACTATCTAGATTTGTAAAAATGTTATCTATGGCTGTTTCAGTTGCTTCCGTAATTCTAGTTGGAAAGTCAACCAGTGACTTAAAACCATTTGCCTTTAGAATGTTTAATAATTTTTTCCTATTTCTATCATTTAAGTCCAAAACATCAATATTAATATCCCCCATTATGACCACATGTTTGTATTTAAAATTAACTACTTCAAGCATTGTATTTAGTCTGTGAATAAATTCAACTTCATTTTGTTTAATAGGATTTCTATAACAGCCTATTAAGAGATATTTACTGCCTTTTATTACCTTTTCTACCTCTACCATACAAAATTCAAAAATCTTTTCACTGATAAGGTCCTGAAGTTCCGGCAAAACAATTTCTTTGCAGTTGATAAATGGCTTTGATAGTATAACAACCCCACCCCCTCTAGATTGCTTTCTGCCAAAACTGGCAATAAGGTTATACCCATCAATATTTAGTCTTGTGAATGTTGAACTTAACATTTTATGCTCAGTCAAGACAGCTATACAAGGATTTAGCTCAATTAAAGTTACATCTAATGGTTCTAAAGATGACATTATCCCTCTAATATTTTGATGGAAAATACTTAAATTAAATTTGTTTACATAACGCTTGTGTCGGGATGAACTATTAGTAAAAAAGAGTCTTTTGGATCTGTGGTAGTTCTCAATTCTTCTGACACTTCACTAATCACTGCACCATTCCCCAAATTGGCTTTATTCCCCCCCACATCACTCACAGCTTGAAACCTTAGAGGTGTAGAACTTTGTTGCAATCTATTGAAGTTGTTGTTAGGAGTTCCGGGGCTGCTGCGTAGGTAATCAGGTACAGGAGTGGCTAGAATACTGGACTGTTGAGATGGTTGACTGTTACAAGGAAGAAAATTGGTGTCAATAACTGATGCACTCTCCTGGTGTTGTAGATTTTGTGTCATCGAAGTGTCAGTTGTCGACTCAATTGAACGAATGCCATTTATCATGTATGACAGAGACATGTTGGTAGGTCTTGTCAGTATAATCAATTGTTTGATTCGATTCAGGAATTCCTCATGTGATAAACCATTTCTTAACCGTCTGAAAGATTTTTGGTAGTATGAAACAATGGTTACAGATGCACCAGTTTCTTGCTGAAAGTTTTTTAAATTGGTAATGAAGTGGTGCAGTGGTATCGGCCCTAGTTCCCAGAACCAGAAAACGAATTGATCGACAATTTACGGGACGAATTGACGGGAATGGTGGAAAATCAAACAGACAGTCTATCTGAAGGAACGGACGGTTCGTGGGTGTTAGGGTATCGGCCCTAGTTCCCAGAACCAGAAAACGAATAGATCGACAATTTACGGGACGAATTTAATACTAACAGGACGTTTAATACTCTAGACAATGTTAGACCTGAAGGAACGGTTGGATCGTGGGTCTTAGGGTATCGGCCCTAGTTCCCAGAACCACAAAACGAATTGATCGACTACGGCTGGAAAACCGAACAACGGTCAGTCTGACGGAACGGATAGTTCGTGGGTGTTAGAGTATCGGCCCTAGTTCCCAGAACCAGTAAACGAATTGAATGACTTGAGAATCGAACAAACGGTCAATCTGACGGAACGGACGGTTCGTGGGTGTTAGGGTATCGGCCCTAGTTCCCAGAACCAGTAAACGAATTGAACGACTTAAAAATCGAACAAACGGCCAATCGGACGGAACGGACGGTTCGTGGGTGTTAGGGTATCGGCCCTAGTTCAAAGAACCAGTAAACGAATTGAACGACTTAAAAATCGAACAAACGGCCAATCCGACGGAACGGACTGTTCGTGGGTGTTAGGGTATCGGCCCTAGTTCCCAGAACCAGTAAACGAATTAAACGACTTAAAAATTGAACAAACGGCCAATCCGACGGAACGGACTGTTCGTGGGTGTTAGGGTATCGGCCCTAGTTCCCAGAACCAGAAAACGGATTGATCGACTACGAACGGGACGACGGGTCAGTCGAACAGACGGTCAATCTGACGGAACTGATGGTTCGTGGGTGTTAGGGTATCGGCCCTAGATCCCAGAACCAGTAAACGGATTGATCGACTACGAACGGGACGACGGGTCAGTCGAACAGACGGTCAATCTGACGGAACTGATGGTTCGTGTGTGTTAGGGTATCGGCCCTAGTTCCCAGAAAAAGAAAATGAATTGATCAACAATTTACGGGACGACTCGTAAATCGAACAGACGGTCAATCTGAAGGAACGGACGGTTCGTGGGTGTTAGGGTATCGACCCTAGTTCCCAGAACCAGAAAACGAATTGATTGACAATTTACGGGACGAATTTACGGGAATGGTGGAAAATCAAACAGACGGTCTATCTGAAGGAACGGACGGTTCGTGGGTGTTAGGGTATCGGCCCTAGTTCCCAGAACCAGAAAACGAATAGATCGACTGGAAAATAGAACAAACGGTCAATCTGACGGAACGGACTGTTCGTGGGTGTTAGGGTATCGGCCCTAGTTCCCAGAACCAAAAAACGAATAGATCGACTGGAAAATCGAACAAACGGTCAATCTGACGGAACGGACGGTTCGTGGGTGTTAGGGTATCGGCCCTAGTTCCCAGAAATTAAAAACGAATTGATCGACAATTTACGGGACGACTGGTAAATCGAACAAATGGTCAATCTGAAGGAACGGACGGTTCGTGGGTGTTAGGGTATCGGCCCTAGTTCCCAGAACCAGAAAACGAATTGATCGACAATTTACGGGACGACTGGTAAATCGAACAGACGGTCAATCTGAAGGAACAGACGGTTCGTGGGTGTTAGGGTATTGGCCCTAGTTCCCAGAACAAGAAAACGAATGATCAACAATTTACGGGACGACTGGTAAATCGAACAGACGGTCAATCTGAAGGAACGGACGGTTCGTGGGTGTTAGGGTATCGGCCCTAGTTCCCAGAACCAGAAAACGAATTGATCGACAATTTACGGGACGACTGGTAAATCGAACAGACGGTCAATCTGAAGGAACGGACGGTTCGTGGGTGTTAGGGTATCGGCCCTAGTTCCCAGAACCAGAAAACGAATGATCAACAATTTACGGGACGACTGGTAAATCGAACAGACGGTCAATCTGAAGGAACGGACGGTTCGTGGGTGTTAGGTTATCGGCCCTAGTTCCCAGAACCAGAAAACAAATAGATCGCCGTGAAAATCGATCAAACGCTCTATCTGACGGAACCGACGGTTCGTGGGTGTTAGGGTATCGGCCCTAGTTCCCAGAACCAAAAAACGAATTGATCGACAATTTACGGGACGACTAATAAATCGAACAGACGGTCAATCTGAAGGAACGGACGGTTCGTGGGTGTTAGGGTATCGGCCCTAGTTCCCAGAACCAGAAAACGAATTGATCAACAATTTACGGGACGACTGGTAAATCGAACAGACGGTCAATCTGAAGGAACGGACGGTTCGTGGGTGTTAGGGTATCGGCCATAGTTCCCAGAATCAGAAAACGGATTGATCGACAATTTACGGGACGAATTGACAGGAATGGTGGAAAATCAAACAGACGGTCTATCTGAAGGAACGGACGGTTTGTGGGTGTTAGGGTATCGGCCCTAGTTCCCAGAACCAGAAAACGAATAGATCGACTGGAAAATCGAACAAACGGTCAATCTGACGGAACGGACGGTTCGTGGGTGTTAGGGTATCGGCCCTAGTTCCCAGAACCAGAAAACGAATTGATCGACAATTTACGGGACGACTGGTAAATCGAACAGACGGTCAATCTGAAGGAACGGACGGTTCGTGGGTGTTAGGGTATCGGCCCTAGTTCCCAGAACCAGAAAACGAATGATCAACAATTTACGGGACGACTGGTAAATCGAACAGACGGTCAATCTGAAGGAACGGATGGTTCGTGGGTGTTAGGGTATCGGCCCTAGTTCCCAGAACCAGAAAACAAATAGACCGCCGTTAAAATCGATCAAACGCTCAATCTGAAGGAACGGACGGTTCGTGGGTGTTAGGGTATCGGCCCTAGTTCCCAGAACCAAAAAACGAATTGATCGACAATTTACGGGACGACTGGTAAATCGAACAGACGGTCAATCTGAAGGAACGGACGGTTCGTGGGTGTTAGGGTATCGGCCCTAGTTCCCAGAACCAGAAAACGAATTGATCAACAATTTACGGGACGACTGGTAAATCGAACAGACGGTCAATCTGAAGGAACGGACGGTTCGTGGGTGTTAGGGTATCGGCCATAGTTCCCAGAACCAGAAAACGGATTGATCGACAATTTACGGGACGAATTGACAGGAATGGTGGAAAATCAAACAGACGGTCTATCTGAAGGAACGGACGGTTCGTGGGTGTTAGGGTATCGGCCCTAGTTCCCAGAACCAGAAAACGAATAGATCGACTGGAAAATCGAACAAACGGTCAATCTGACCGAACGGACGGTTCGTGGGTGTTAGGGTATCGGCCCTAGTTCCCAGAACCAGAAAACGAATAGATCGACAATTTACGGGACGACTGGTAAATCGAACAGACGGTCAATCTGAAGGAACGGACGGTTCGTGGGTGTTAGGGTATCGGCCCTAGTTCCCAGAACCAGAAAACGAATTGATCAACAATTTACGGGACGACTGGTAAATCGAACAGACAATCAATCTGAAGGAACGGACGGTTCTTGGGTGTTAGGGTATCGGCCCTAGTTCCCAGAACCAGAAAACGGATTGATTGACAATTTACGGGACGAATTGACAGGAATGGTGGAAAATCAAACAGACGGTCTATCTGAAGGAACGGACGGTTCGTGGGTGTTAGGGTATCGGCCCTAGTTCCCAGAACCAGAATACGAATAGATCGACTGGAAAATCGAACAAACGGTCAATCTGACGGAACGGACAGTTCGTGGGTGTTAGGGTATCGGCCCTAGTTCCCAGAACCAGAAAACGAATTGATCGACAATTTATGGGACGACTGGTAAATCGATCAGACGGTCAATCTGAAGAAACGGACGGTTCGTGGGTGTTAGGGTATCGGCCCTAGTTCCCAGAACCAGAAAACGAATTGATCGACAATTTACGGGACGACTGGTAAATCGAACAGACGGTCAATCTGAAGGAACAGACGGTTTGTGGGTGTTAGGGTATCGGCCCTAGTTCCCAGAACCAGAAAACGAATTGATCGACAATTTACGGGACGACTGGTAAATGGAACAGACGGTCAATCTGAAGGAACAGACGGTTCGTGAGTGTTAGGGTATCGGCCCTAGTTCCCAGAACCAGAAAACGAATTGATCGACAATTTACGGGACGACTGGTAAATCGAACAGACGGTCAATCTGAAGGAATGGACGGTTCGTGGGTGTTAGGGTATCGGCCCTAGTTCCCAGAACCAGAAAACGAATTGATCGACAATTTACGGGACGACTGGTAAATCGAACAGACGGTCAATCTGAAGGAACAGACGGTTTGTGGGTGTTAGGGTATCGGCCCTAGTTCCCAGAACCAGAAAACGAATTGATCAACAATTTACGGGACGACTGGTAAATGGAACAGACGGTCAATCTGAAGGAACTGACGGTTTGTGGGTGTTAGGGTATCGGCCCTAGTTCCCAGAACCAGAAAACGAATTGATCGACAATTTACGGGACGACTGGTAAATGGAACAGACGGTCAATCTGAAGGAACTGACGGTTCGTGAGTGTTAGGGTATCGGCCCTAGTTCCCAGAACCAGAAAACGTATTGATCGACAAATTACGGGACGACTGGTAAATCGAACAGACGGTCAATTTGAAGGAACGGACGGTTCGTGGGTGTTAGGGTATTGGCCCTAGTTCCCAGAACCAGAAAACGAATTGATCAACAATTTACGGGACAACTGGTAAATTGAACAGACGGTCAATCTGAAGGAACTGACGGTTCATGGGTGTTAGGGTATCAGAACCAGAAAACGAATTGATCGACAATTTACGGGACGAATTTACGGGAATGGTGGAAAATCAAACAGATGGTCTATCTGATGGAACGGACGGTTCGTGGGTGTTAGGGTATCGGCCCTAGTTCCCAGAACCAGAAAACGAATAGATCGACTGGAAAATCGAACAAACGGTTAATCTGACGGAACGGACGGTTCGTGGGTGTTAGGGTATCAGCCCTAGTTCCCAGAACCAGAAGCGAATTGAACGACTGTCTAACGATAATCTTATCTTTGCTTAACCCCGATGATCTTGACCTATATTTCCCAAGTAGCCACTTCTCATTTAATATCTTACTAGTATACATGTTGCTCGAAATCGAGCAATTTATTTAAATACAGTACAAATGTTACTTTAGCTCTAAATAAATTACATCCGACCAATCCAATAATGTGAATATCTTCAATAACTACACGTATTTACAGCTGATTATTAACAGATGTTTCAAATGCTTTATTCAGTCCCCAATGTTATTTAAATGGGAAATTTTGAGATTTCGATAGTGGATATCGCCTTTATTTTCAGTCCGATTCTCATCAATTTTTGGCGGAAACAACTGCAGACCAAGCCCTATCCAACGACACCAAAAACTTGAAAATCGGTTGAAAATTGTAGGAGGAGTTCTCAAGACAAAAAAACCCTTAACGTATTAAATAAGTATAGATATTAAATTTACTGATTGCGCTTCGAAAAGGATTTCCGGGTGTCTGTGGTATTATCGCTTCCGGTTTTCGATTAACGATGTGACAATAAAATATTTGGACTGGATCCCGCAAATGGTCACTACTGATTTACTTGGTTATGTTCAATTTCTACTGGTGATGATTCGAAACTAATTCTGGGTGTCGGAGTATTATCGCCTCCGGTTCCCAATTAATGAGATGGTAATAACATATTTGAGCTGGATTCCACGAATGGTTACAACTGATTTACTTTGTTAAATTAAATTCCCACTGATGATGATTCGAAAAATAATTCCGGGTTTCGGAGTATTATCGCCTGTGCCTTAGATTCTTTAGCTGTCTTTGGTTTGGTAGTGAACCACATATAGTGCACCTAATGCGATCAAAAGCCATCGCCAGTGTTTCTCGAGGGGAAAAATGAAGGTGGGAAATATATCGTCCATTATTTTCTGATATCAAGTTTGATCGTTTCGGGCGCCAGCCAAAAAGGCAGTTTTCGTTCTGTGAAAAAGGCCTCCACAGATATAACGCATGCGTCCCTGTTCGGGCGCCAAAATTTGTGACCGCGTTTTCGGTGTTTGTTTTTCTTTCTTCGCGATGCACAGATAGTTCGGCCGAGTGGGTAAAAGTTCCAGGGGTCAATTTTCTACTTTACAGTCGGTGAAAACGCGTGTCAACAATTTTGGGGTCGTAGGAGTTAGCTCAGTCTATAGGCCAAATTCAAACACTAGGTTTGACAGGTAGGCTACTCATCACCGATAAATCCCACGTTTTAGGTGTCAGAGTATCTCTGGTTCCTAAAAGACCTATCACTAATCCGAATTCACAGCGCGTGACGAATTACGATTTAACTCTCGTTGTCAAACGTTACGGCGGGCCCGTGGGTATTGGGGTAGCGACCCTAGTTCCCAAGGGCGGGAACAGACTGAACGACGGCTAACAGGACGTTTAATACTCTAGACGATGTTAGACCTGAAGGAACGGTTGGATCGTGGGTGTTAGGGTATCGGCCCTAGTTCTCAGAACCACAAAACGAATTGATCGACTACGGCTGGAAAACCGAACAACGGTCAGTCTGACGGAACGGATAGTTCGTGGGTGTTAGGGTATCGGCCCTAGTTCCCAGAACCAGTAAACGAATTGAACGATTTGAGAATCGAACAAACGGTCAATCTGACGGAACGGACGGTTCGTGGGTGTTAGTTTATCGGCCCTAGTTCCCAGAATCAGTAAACGAATTGAACAATTTGAGAATCGAACAAACGGTCAATCTGACGGAACGGACGGTTCGTGGGTGTTAGGGTATCGGCCCTAGTTCCCAGAACCAGTAAACGAATTGAACGTCTTGAAAATCGAACAAACGGCCAATCCGACGGAACGGACTGTTCGTGGGTGTTAGGGTATCGGCCCTAGTTCCCAGAACCAGTAAACGAATTGAACGTCTTGAAAATCGAACAAACGGCCAATCCGACGGAACGGACTTTTCGTGGGTGTTAGGGTATCGGCCCTAGTTCCCAGAACCAGTAAACGAATTGAACGACTTGAAAATCGAACAAACGGCCAATCCGACGGAACGGACGGTTCGTGGGTGTTAGGGTATCGGCCCTAGTTCCCAGAACCAGTAAACGAATTGAACCGATTGAAAATCGAACTAACGGCCAATCCGACGGAACGGACGGTTCGTGGGTGTTAGGGTATCGGCCCTAGTTCCCAGAACCAGTAAACGAATTGAACGACTTGAAAATCGAACAAACGGCCAATCCGACGGAACGGACGGTTCGTGGGTGTTAGGGTATCGGCCCTAGTTCCCAGAACCAGTAAACGAATTGAACGACTTGAAAATCGAACAAACGGCCAATCCGACGGAACGGACGGTTCGTGGGTGTTAGTTTATCGGCCCTAGTTCCCAGAATCAGTAAACGAATTGAACGACTTGAAAATCGAACAAACGGCCAATCCGACGGAACGGACGGTTCGTGGGTGTTAGGGTATCGGCCCTAGTTCCCAGAACCAGTAAACGAATTGAACGACTTGAAAATCGAACAAACGGCCAATCTGACGGAACGGACGGTTCGTGGGTGTTAGTTTATCGGCCCTAGTTCCCAGAATCAGTAAACGAATTGAACGATTTGAGAATCGAACAAACGGCCAATCTGACGGAACGGACTGTTCGTGGGTGTTAGGGTATCGGCCCCAGTTCCCAGAACCAGAAAACGGATTAATTGACTACGAACGGGACGACGGGTCAGTCGAACAGACGGTCAATCTGACGGAACTGACAACTGACGGTTCGTGGGTGTTAGGGTATCGGCCCCAGTTCCCAGAACCAGAAAACGAATTGATCGACAATTTACGGGACGACGGGTCAGTCGAACAGACGGAACTGATGGTTCGTGGGTGTTAGGGTATCGGCCCTAGTTCCCAGAAAAAGAAAACGAATTGATCGACAATTTACGGACGACTGGTAAATCGAACAGACGGTCAATCTGAAGGAACGGACGGTTAGTGGGTGTTAGGGTATCGGCCCTATGCGCGGCACGGCACGGCGCATCTTCATTTTTACCAGTTGAGTTTGATTTTTTGGAGCATCAAAACGCGTTTTCGCGCATCTTCCCTTCAGATACGATGGATGGTGAGTGTTTAACAAAGTGTTTTGCAAGCCTGCACTGTGGCAAGCAAATCATAAACATTACAAGCAGGGGAATTGTGGACAAGCTGTGGAATGAGGCGACAATGGCAGAATATATTGCTTAAATCTATACCGTACTTATTTTACATATTGAGGGTTATTTTGTAATTGGAACTTCTTTACAGTTTTCACAGACTTTAAAGTTTCTACTGTCGTTGGACAGACATGGTGTGTATGTGTAAGCTTAGTTGTTTGGTATAGTCCGGATTCGGGAATGTTAAACGACGATCGCGGGATTTGACATTATAAAATCTACACTTATTTAATACACGAAGGGTTTTTGTGTTGGGAACTCCTCCTACAATTTGCAACCAAAATTCAAGTTTTTGGTGACGTTGGATACGGATTGATCTGTATTTGTTTCCGCCATAAACTAACGTGTGATACTTAAAATAAATGTTTTCTAAACGCAGCAAACGGCGATCCAACTTGCTCAACGCCATGTAGGACACTGATTACTGAAGTGAAAAGAGCAGAAGACGCTCCGTGCCGCGCCGCGTTCTGAGTGTTCAAGTCGACGCTTGATGTCGCGCCGCGCCGCACCGTGCCGTGCCGCACCGCGCCGCGCCGCGTTCTGTGTGTTCATACCCTTATATATTTTAAAAGCACGCCTTCTAAAAATAAAACTATTTATTAATTTGGAATGCTCGAACAGTCATAAAAAACCTGCAACCAAGCGAAAATAGGGCAGGCAAGAACGAGCAAATTACCGATTCTGGCAATGCACGCGCTGTTATTCACACGCTTTTTTTCACTTAGGCTATACAATAGATGTTGGACTGGAAGCACTCCATCCTGAACGGTCGCAAACTCCTAGCCGCCATCCTTAATCCGCCATACTCGATAAAAGTAACCTTCTCCAGGGTAAAACTAGTGTTGTGACGCATCATGTCAAAGCAGACTTCCACGCTGATCACAATGCCGCAAACCGCTCCAAAAAATCTCAGTTGTCGATCTAAAGCCCTAATTTTACCGTACTAAAAAACAACAAACAAATTTATCAGTATCATGTAACTGAAAATTATACTAAATGGTATTATTTTTTAAACCCCAAAAAATTACTGGCTACAAATTATAGGGGAGAGGGGGGCCATGGCCCCCTTTGACCCCCCACATGAAGCCGCCACTGACTTATATGATATTTATGATAATTATTTATATTATAACGATGTACTTACTCTTGCCGGTGGGCGATTTGCCTGCTGGGGCCCGCCTCACTGCAACACGTTTACAAAATTACAGAATTAGAATTTAGAAATCCTTAGTTCCGCAAGATTAAATGAGCGTATATAAATAGATTCAGTTGCAAGAAACTTAAAAGCATTTTAAGAATCAATTATTATAAAACATTAAGAAGAATGAAGTAACATTATCTTCGTTAATGACTGGTAAAATTGAAATATTGGTAACTGAGTTTATAATTGAGTCTAATGCAGAATCTTAACCATTAATAGTTAATTCTAAACAAATTTCTCCCGATGAAACTAGGTTAAAATACCGTTTCCTAGATCTTAGGCGTGAAAATTTTGGTACGCATAAATATATTTAATTTTCCTATTTATACACAAAGGGTTATGTTTGCTAGTCTCGCTTTCTTAATCTTCTAAAAAATTTAACCCGCACCCAAAAAGTTACATTAAAAGTTAGACTGTACTAATTTACGATTATTTAAAATAACCTTAACGAATAATCATTGCAAAATTGTTTTATCTGAAAAATCGATGTACTCACCCCTCGCCGTAGATCCTGCGGCCCTCCACCATAAACCGCCTCCAGCCCTCACCGTAGATCCTGCGGCCCTCCGCCATAAACCGCCTCCAGCCCTCACCGTAGATCCTGCGGCCCTCCGCCATAAACCGCCTCCAGCCCTCACCGTAGATCCTGCGGCCATCTGCCATAAACCGCCTCCAGCCCTCGCCGTAGATCCTGCGGCCCTCCGCCATAAACCGCCTCCAGCCCTTGCCGTAGATCCTGCGGCCCTCCGCCATAAACCGCCTCCAGCCCTCGCCGTAGATCCTGCGGCCCTCCGCCATAAACCGCCTCTAGCCCTTGCCGTAGATCCTGCGGCCCTCCGCCATAAACTGCCTCCACATTAGTGAATGGCGGCGCACACGGTATGGCAGACTGTAACATACATAAATTAGAAATACTTATCCCCTCAAGATTAAATTAGCGTACTAAAAAGGAGTCATTTTCAAGAAACTTGAAAGCGTTTTAAGAGAACCAATTAATCCAAAAGCAATAACATATTGAGAAGAATTGAGAGTAAAATTTTTCAAAAAACAAAGTAATGAGGAAATTGTTCTTACTAACCACAATTTTGAAAGAACAAGAGCTTTATATGAATATAAATTTCGTTGATAATAGAAATCAACCAATTTACTATGTGTCCAAATAATTGAATTATTAGTTTTTTTTAACGTTTCCAGTATTTTTAGCGAATTTTGCCATACTGAATACGCTATTACAGTAGTAGCCACGGTAAGACCTTAGCCCAGGACCACTTCACTTTTTCATTTTGAGGTCCCCAGAAGCCAAAAAGACCATTCGTTCATTTTCATAAATACCATTTGGTATTGAGGTAAGACTATGTCTAGTTTCATGAGTTCGTTAACCAGCATTGTCGGGTTATGGGAAAGGGGTTTTATTGGGGTTTGGAGGGGTAAAAAATGGGTTATAGGCATTTTTTAATCAGAATTTTTTAAATTCAAGAATTTTAACTAAAACTATTTAAAAGAACTTAAAAAACAAATAATTCAGTATTTTGAATTAATTATTAACCTATCCTAACATATTCCGGAGAAAAGCTAAAATAGGTTTTTTACGTTAAAGTTGTGGGAAATTAATAAAACGCCCCTATTTATTGACATGACCTGTTAAAATTTGGTGCCCACATTCACTAGGTGGGGTTTAACTGATATTTGCTTACAACCCCTATGTAGGGACAAACCTACATAATCACCCCACGTTTGGTTTATAATTTACATGGCTATTATTTTGCAGCAATTGCTTAAGAATCTAATAGTTTTGTATGTCCTAATGTCATTTAAATGCTTAATTATCAATAAAAAATTAGATATATTTTTTAGTTAGACTATATATAACAACTCGCCAATGGCTCGATGGGGGCTCCGCCCCCATGCTCCCTTTAGGGGTTGTCTGAAATTTGTAGAATGATTTAAAGTTAAGTATGTAATAGGTTAGTTCCACAGAAAAATTGTAACAAAGAAGTAACAAAACCGTAACAAAACCATCTAATACACACAATTTACAATCAATAAAAAAAGCTTTATTAATCTCCTATGAATCGGTTTAAAACCCTTTCTTTTTAAATAGTTAAAAAAAATTTGAGCTGTGAATTATTAGTTATTTATGTAAGTATTCTAGGTGTTACGCTGGATGAAAGGTCCAACCCAATAATTGGTTTCCCCAATTCCCTAAATTACTGCCAAAACCTCATACAATGAACAATTTGTTAAAATATGAAATTGAGAGTTGTGAAATAATAGTTATTAAATAAAGTTATTAAGTAAATATTCTAATTATTGATGTGGCTTTTGTAAAAAATTTAGGTGATATGATATTTTAATTCAGGAGTTGTGGAAAGAACAGGAGCGGAATGAAATCTTATTTTATGAGTTGCAAAATATTGAAATTTGTTTAAAAGTATAGTTTGGGTCAAGATAATTCGAACTCAGGTGTTGTGAGTTCATTATAGTGCTTCAAGTGACAATGTTTCTCTGTTAGCCAGCACTTAATGTTGCAATCTGACGTATCTAGTTCCGCCACGGGGAGGCCTAGACACGTAGGAACCATATATGTACATATTTACAAATCAATATTAAATATAAACACCGGGCAGTTTACACAAAATTCACAATCAATAAATAGTAAAAACGCTTTGAAAATTTCCTATAAATCGGTTTTAATACAACTTTGTATTTAAAATTCGTTAAAAAGATTTGAGCTGCTAATTTATAATAAGAAAGTTAAAAAAAAGAAGTTTCAACTAAAAGTTACAGTTGTGGTTTTTGTTATAGTTATAGTCCCACGATGAGGCCGGGAAGCGCAGGAACCCTGTGTATGTACATAATTGCAAATTTCTTAAAAAATTACTCACCAGGCAGTCTCCTCTATGCCTCCGCCCCCACACTTTGTCTACAACGTCAAGGAGTTAGGTACGGCACAGAGGGAGAAAGTAAGGGCCAAACGATTGAAAGTATCTTTATATGGGGCTTTTATAGAATACAAAAAATATTGTAAATTGCTTATAAGATTAAATATAGATCAAGTTTGAAATAAATTTTACTCAGATAAATATATGAATGTTGTAGAGGTTTATTTGTAATAGATTGGAATATCAAAAATATGGTGTGACAAAATCAATATAATGCAATCCCTTTTTAAGATAAATATTTTTGTTTCCAGAAAAGAAACCTGCCATTTTGAAATGTTTATAATACGCTACAAATTAGTTCTGAGGAATTACTTGGCGCATAGAAAAAAATCAATAAAAGGGTGAATAAACCATACAAGTAAAAAAAATTGATCAAGCAACTACAATACATAAATTAACTACATTTAAAATACCTTATGAACTAAAAGGAAAATGCAAACAATATCAAAATAAACAATAATAGCAAATAAATAGCCAAAATAAGAATTCTTGGATCAATTTTAGGGTTTTGATAATTACAGAAAATTAGCCTACCTAACTTTTAATTGCAATTATTATTAAAGAAACAAAGATATTTTAAACGGGTTGTATGCAAATAGAAGTCAAACTTTTGGGTCTGGGTTTAGTTAATATTATTGGTTATACTAAAATTACCCACTCTGCTAAACTGGCCAAGCATGAAAATGTCTAAGAACCTTATTTTAAATAATATTCCATTAACAAACATCAATTATCACATCATTAGTTTAACAATTCCATACATATACAACAATCTCAATCATGTTGTTAATTCTATGAACAAAATATGACAAAACTAAAAATTTGCATTACAAACATTTAAAAGAGAGTCTAAGACATGTATGAGCTGGGACATGTTTGTTCAACCAAAAATATTCGGAGGAGATTTCCAATTTTTTTCCATGGATAATCTAAATTTCAACCACCAATGTTTCCCAAACCGTTAAAAATATACATACGAGATTTAATTGTAAAGTTGTTTTAAATTACGTTTTAAATTTAAAAAGTCATTACAAGTGGGGGTTTGTAATTTAAATTTGTGACTTCCGGCAAACCGTATACACTGTTACTAACAATCGATGGAGCGTATACCGGTTTATACCTAATATGGCACTGTTGAATTTTGTTTAAAAATGGGTTTTGTATATTTTAAAAGGGATATTAGCGATTTTGTCATGACCAAGACACATCTAATGTAACTTAGCTTGTTTGAGCATGAAAATGGCTGTGTAAACTTTCACCCGCCATGGGAGTTTCAGCCATAGTGGGAGAAAAAATTTACCATTGGTAAACTTTCAAGCTAGCGCACATGCTGCATTAGCTACAAATTGGGCACTATTACTGTATGAATCAAAGCGAGTATTACCCTGTTGGCTGTATATATCTATACTTATTTAATACGCTAAGGGTTTTTTTTTGTTTTGAGAACTCCTCCTACAATTTTCAACCGTTTTTCAAATTTTTTGTGTCATTGGATAGGGCTTGGTCTGTAGTTGTTTCTGCCAACACTAACACTGGGATTGAATAAAGCATTTTAAACATATGTTAATTATCAGCTGTAAGTACGTGTAGGTTTGGTGATTAAAGAGATTCACAATATTGGATTGGTCGCATGTTATTGATTTAGAGCTAAAAGTAACTTTTGTATTGTATTTAAAATAAATTCCTCGATTTCGAGCAACATATATACTAGTTATAGATTAATAATAGAAGACCTATAAATAACTCTGTGTAGTTATCAATAACGGGAATGGTCGCACGGTATCAAAATGCGATACACATATTTCAAAATTAGTGAAAAATGTAATAAGATCGATTTGGTTAGTAATAAGCTTAGTTATTGATAATGTATTTGAGAAATATCAAAAATATAATACATGAAAAGATATCAATTATATATAAAATAAAACAACTCAGTTATAAGATAAAACCAGCCATTAATCGGTATTCGGGGGGGAGGGGGGGGGGGTTGAAGTCTTGACTAGAAAAATGGAGATTGGTAGACCGCGCACTAAAAAGTGGCAGGAATTAAAAAAGCACTTGTATCAAAATAATCAAGTGCGACCCTTGAGGGTTGATGTTAGTTTATGTGTATTTAATTGCATTTAAATTTTATTTAGCAAAGTGCATTATTGTAGTGAAAAATTAAAATCATGGTTAACTTACAACTGGGCGGCGGCAGCGGCAGCGGGGGCGGGGGTGGCAGCGGCAGCGGGGGCATGGGCGGCGGCGGCGGCGGCAGCGGCAGCGGGGACGGGGGCGGGGGCGGGGCCGTAGGCAGGGGCGGGGGTGGCAAGGGGGCGGCTTCCGCTCCAGCGGCGGCCGCAGCGGCGGGGGCTTCGGCGGCCTGGGAGTAGTTGGGGGTGGGGGAGAGGGTGTCCCATTTGGGGGCGGGGGAAAAGGTAGGGGAGAGGGTGTCCCATTTGGGGGCGGGGGAAAAAGTAGGGGAGAGGGTGTCCCATTTGGGGGCGGGGGAAAAGGTAGGAGAGAGGGTGTCCCATTTGGGGGCGGGGGTAAAGGTAGGGGAGAGGGTGGCCCATTTGGGGCCGGGGGAGGGGGTGTCCAAATTGTGGGTGGGGGAGAATGTGGTGGAGGGGGTGTCCCAATTGTGGGTGGGGGAGGGGGTGTCCCAATTGTGGGTGGGGGAGGGGGTGTCCCAAGTGTGACTGGGGGTGGGGAGGATGCATGGGCGGGGGTGGGGCAGTAAGTGGGGGCGGGACGTTAAGCGGGGGCGTAGGTGGGGGTGGGACAGTAGGCGGGGGTGGGACAGTAAGTGGGGGTGGGGCAGTAAGCGGGGGTGTAAGTGGTGGCGGGACAGTAGGCGGGGGTGGGACAGTAAGTGGGGGTGGGGCCGAAAGTGGGGGTGGGGCGGTAAGCGGGGGCGGGACGGTAAGCGGGGGCGTAAGTGGGGGCGGGACAGTAGGCGGGGGTGGGACAGTAAGTGGGGGTGGGGCGGTAAGTGGGAGTGGGGCGGTAAGTGGGGATGGGGCCGGTTCCATAAACCTCCCAACTGAAACACAAAATCCTTTGATATAATAAATTAATCAATCAATAAACCAATCAAATCATTTATTGTTATAGGACTATTTACATAGCATTGACAACAGGTCATATTCAGCTACAAGTATAACAATGATTAAATGCTACGAAATAAAATTGCTCAAAAACATAGTTTTAAAATAACTTAAAATAAAATGTAGGCTTTCTAGCACAGGTTGTCTTTAAAATAGTCTTGTACACCGTAGTACTCTTTTGTCAGGAGTAGCTTTTTATAACTAAGCAGAAAATGTGCAAACCTCTCGTTCATGCTTTGGGTGCAGAAAGTGGGGAGTTAGACAACGGATGACTGCTCGGCGTCTCGTGTTCACCTTTCATTTTTTGACTGGATCTTTTCTTTACATTTAATTTACATTCACTCCAGTTCACTACTTGACTTCATTATTTGTACATCATTTACATTTATTGCCAGTGTTAATAAACTCAGATTTTATTTGCCAAGTATAATTAGCTAAATTATTTCTACCCAAATTTGCTTAATCCGCGATCACGTGTGTCGCGACGCAAACATTGGTCAAACAGTTTTATGGATGAAAAATGTGTTTGTTTTTCAAAAGTTGAAGCTCTATAGAGCGGAATGGAGATTAAGGAATTGTTTCAGAGGCTATAATGGGATGGACTTCGAAATTCGTGTAGTTATTAATTTTTTTCACAAAAAACGTTAGGCAGTCCAAAATATATAAACATGGGAAAGTGAGAAGATTGTGAGATTTAAAAACAATATATAAACATGGGAAGGTAAGAAGATAAGAAGATTGTGAGATTTAAAAACACATTATTTATGAAAAGTTAATAGTTCTTGAGTTATAAGCAAAACATTACAAAACAATACAACCGTTTCACATTTTTTCCAGTTTTAACAATGTTCCGTCAAGAAATTTTGTTAGCAAACCTCAAATTCGGGTTCAGCACCCCAAAAAACATAAGAAACAAAATAAATCAAAACTACCCCAAAAATTTCCAGCGAGGGGAACTTTTGAATACAAATTTACTGGATTATATATAAATTAGTTTTTCCATCCCAAAAATGATCCTCAGGGTCTTTTTTAACAAAAAACCTTACGGTGTTTTGCTGTTTCAAATCCCAAATGGTAATGCTGTATGTAAGATAAGGTAAAAAGCATTCATAATAAGCTGATAGGAAAATTTCTCTATTCGCAAAGAATTTAAGTCTGCGGAGAGTGAACATACAGCAGCTAAGTTTTTTGCATACCTTTTCAATATGAGAAGAAAAATTAAGACGCCCCAACTGAAACACAAAATCATTTGATTATTCACACCAAAAAATATAGTCTTATTTCATTGACCACACGTATTAAGAGTCATCTTTACCCCCGTGCCAGTAGCCCATTGTTAAGCAGTCGGCAATGTTAACCATACGGCTTTTAATGCAAAACGTGGTATTTAATTCCCCTGTTTCGGACGCCGTTTTTCAACCGATTTTCTTTAAACTTGGTAAGTGTTATTCGAGTCCCATGTTTCAGACGCCGTTTTTCAACCGATTTTCTTTAAACTTGGTAAGTGTTTAGTTAAATAGTTATACTATGTCGCTCATACCTCGGAATTTGTCGTCACCACTAGCGATTACTGTTCCACACACTGTATATCACTAGAACGCTTCACAATAAAAACACCACTTCACTAAACAGAATTTATTAATCACCACAATAAACACATACAAAGATTAGCACTCAATAGCACTATATCAATGTAGCACCACTGTTCACTAACTGATTCACTGTTCACTCATTACACTGACTGACTACCACTGACTGACTAATACTGACTAACTACCACTGACTATTACAACTGAACTAAACACAACTGAACTACTGACCAACACTATGACTAATACTCTACAACCAACTGAACTGACTGAACTGAACTCTATGCGGGCGCAGCCCAAATATATATACATTCTAAAACTGTACTAGTCATTTCCAGAGAATTCGGATTTCTCTATGTCAAGTATGTTCGAGAGAGACAGACGGCTCTGGACAAAACTTAGAGGTTATGTTTACTAAACAATAACACATATAAACAATGTCCTACAATATCCAATAAAAGAAATGTATTTCCTATCATAACTAGATAAAAGCGTAAGTACTGTTAGTACTGTTAAATAAACATTAATGCTATCAAACATATATTGAATTCCTTATTCTATCCTTTTCTAGACGTTCGTTCTATTCATTTCTAGATCGCTTTGCTAGCTTGTTCCTGAAGCCAATATAGAACTGACAACTAATTAAATAATATGCAAATAATAAATTATAGAACCTAATAATAATTAATTTTATTTACAAGGTTACTG
Organism: Neoaliturus tenellus; assembly: GCA_030545055.2. NCBI lineage: Eukaryota > Metazoa > Arthropoda > Insecta > Hemiptera > Cicadellidae > Neoaliturus > Neoaliturus tenellus. Next base: position 47,671,048 of record CM061534.1, on the reverse strand, counting down.
AATGAATAAAGGTTATTGGGATATTGAAGGTTTTAACAAAAGGCTAAGGCTAGGTCTAGGCAAAATATTGTAGGCCTAAAGCAATTAGGCTAAAGCATACATGCGACAAATTTTTTAAAATTTAGCAAATATTACTCTCTGTGATGTCACAAAAAGACTCAATTTCCCTTAGTAATGTTTCAAAATTTAGTAACATTTTCGAAATTTTGAGGCATAAGGGCCCTAATATAACAATTCAACTAAGCACTTACCAAGTTTAAAGAAAATCGGTTGAAAAACGGCATCTGAAACATGGGACTTGAATAACATGTTTTGCATTAAAAGCTAGGTATAGCATTTATATATGGCAAGTCTTTTTTTAATTATAGAAGTTTTTAATTGGTTTTAGTCTTGTTAGAATTCTATACATAATATGCTAAGATTTTTTAAAATCGATTTTAACCTGAGGACAAAATTTAATAATAGTTAACTTACATACGCAGCTGCCGCAGCCTTTCTCCCATTTCAGCCTCTCCAACAAAAAACGATCTACAAAATAAGAATTTTTTAGTAGCTAAAATTGCCATCATTTTGAAAATTGGCAATTGAAAAAATAATTATTCTTAAAAACTAGCATTGGTGTGATGAAGACTCATGCCAAATATAAACTCATTACAAAGATTAGCTTCGGAAATAAAAATTATATAGTACTAAAAACAAAATGGCGGCTAGAGGCTTGATGAACTGTTTTGGCATGTATATTTATAGGAACCTTTTTGTTTATGCAAACTTCAAAAATTCTGAAATATGTTTTCCAACGCCCTCTGTTAAGTTTCAACAATAAAAAATTGTTTAATATATTAAATTAAACTCGTTCATTAAAAAAATTTTAACAACCGGATAGGTAATTTGCAAAAATCGATCAAAGGTCTCTTAATAGATGGTCAACCTTATCATTATAAGTTGGGTTTAAACAACTAATAAACAAATTCTAATTTTTTTGATCCAATTTAATTTTGTTATAGATTTTTTTTTACCACTGAAATTTTGTTGCCAGAAATCATTCTACATAGGTTTTAAAATAGAATTTGAAGATTTAATTTGTTATAATAGATTATGTTTATGTAAAATGGAGTTCATTTGATGACACAATCGAAAACATTTTTCGCAATAATAAAGTGGAAACTAAAAAATTTCAGATTGGTTTTATGTCAAGGGAACGTATAAAATGTGATTAAAAATGACAACCCGTAAAATCCGTTAAATGGCCAATACAAGTGATTTATCAAATTACAGTAAACTTATTCCAATAAATATATTTTTAATCTAACATGCAAACGATTCACATTAAACTCATTACCCTATGGTTTACCAATCACACCAACATTTGAGAATAAAGTCCGTTAATTAAAAATGTATATATCAGTATGATAAAAAATATATTAGTCTACTTGCTGTTGTTGCTCGAAATCGAGCTATTTATTTTATAATTAATTTAATTATTAATTTATATAGTTTTATACAATACAAAACTAACATTTTAGTTCTATATCAAGGAAATCTGACCAATCCAGTATTGTGAAAAACAGTAATCGTAAAAAACTACACCCTATTTACAGCTGTACATTGACAGATGTTTAAAATGTTCAGTCCAAACCCAATGCAATTCTTATGGGAGAATTTCAAATTTAATTTGTGAATAGCGTCCTTATTTTATGTCCGATTTTCATCAATTTTTTTGCGGAAGAAAACTACAGACCAAGCCCCATCCATCGAAACCAAAAACTTGAATATTGGTTTTAAAATGGTAGGAGGAGTTCTCATCTATCTAACTTACTTAATACGCTAAGGGTTTTTTTGTCTTGAGAACTCCTCCTACAATTTTCAACCGATTTTCAAGTTTTTGGTGTCGTTGGATAGGGCTTGGTCTGTAGTTGTTTCCGCCAAAAACTGATGAGAATCTGACAGAAAATAAAGGCGTTATCCACCATTGAAATCTCAAAATTTCCCATTTAAATAACATTGAGATTGAATAAAGCATTTTAAACATCTGTTAATAATCAGCTGTAAATAGGGGAAGCCGGGGTAATAAGAGACGGGGGTAATAAGAGACAGGCCCGAAAAAACCATTTAAATATTATTTTTAAATTGTACAAAAATACACACAAATATTTTTGACATTTCATCTTCCTTACCACACACTTATTTACCTAAAATTATTGATAAGAAAATTTTTTTTTAACTTGGAAAAAAACCTTACTTCCGAATTATCTGAGCAAATTCGCAACTTTTTGAGGACAAAATTTTTTTACAAAAATTGAGGTGAAATTTTGGAGATAAGCATTATGTTATTTTGTGACCAAGATGTCATAGAATACTGAGCAATTTTTTAAATTGTTGTATGATGTTATTTAAGATGAGTTCTGAGCATGTCTCTTATTACCCCTTTTCTTAATTTCAAGGGGTAATAAGAGACGCTTGTCTCTTATTACCCCTAGTATATACAGGGTGAGTTTCTTAAAGTGATCCAATAGCTAACTTTTTTATTCTATATCTGACAGTATACTTCTTATGGGGGACCCCCTTTACTTTTTTATTTTGCTTTCACATATGTATTTCATTTTCCAAAATTTCCCGCCATTTTTCCAATATGGCGGCCAACTTTAAAATTTCTTATGGAACACCCTACATTTTATGGTGATTTTGGAGTTTTCATGTAATTTTAAGACTTTTTTATTCTTTGCCATTTTTCTATAAACCTAACGGTTAGGAAGCTAGAGGCAATTAAAGCTCATTTTTAGTTCCTTAAGAATAACATGGGACAAACTTTATCTGCCCATATCTCCGAAACCATTGATTAAAATAAAAAATACTCAGGAATAAAAATGTCTTAAAATGATGTTTTAAAAACATATTTTTCATAATAACAAAAATAATTTTGAAAATTTAATATTTTGGCCGCCATTTTTAAAAGAAGTTAATTTATTCGTAAATGATAATTTTTATGAGTGAAATGTTCTTAAAACATCAATTTAAGACATTTTATACTTGAGTATTTTTTATTTTAATCAATGGTTTCGGAGATATGGGCAGTTAAAGCAGTGTTGGGGAGTAGCGCGCTACTTGTAGCGCGCTACTGTAGCGCGTTACTTTTTTTGTAGTTTGTAGTGTAACGACGCTACTTTTCAAAGTAGCAACTAATATTGTAGCGTCGCTACATTTTGAGGCTAATATATAGCGTGAATCACGCTATTTTTCACGCTACATTTGGTACTGAAATGCCCAAAATTTTTAACTAATGGAAATAACCCAATTACGCTACTTTGAATAGTTACCGAATACAAAGAAAAACACAATTTCACCACTATTAATTGTTGACTCTTTGTATGAACAGTCAGTATAAAGTAGTACATTTGAAAACGTTTGGTTGTCGTTGTCTGTCGTCTGCCTTATTGAGTCATGAGTTGAGTTGGAGTTGATAATTGAGGTTAAGTTGTTCCGATCTCTTGCCATCTTGCCATTGTTTTGCGTTAAAATAACTAAACTATTTACCAAGTTATTAATGCTAATGAAGTGTTAAAAACACAGTTTATTTGCAATGGCACTGTCTAAATCGCAGTCTCAGTTGGTTTTACCATGGACAGCTTACAATCAGTTTTTCAAACTTCATAAAGTACTAGAAAATGGAAATTTTGAGGATATATACAGAGTGTCTCTGAACTCTCTACCGACCTTTTTAGTTATTATTCCTGAACCAAAGACAAGTCAAAAATCATATTTAAAATTTCCAAGACTTCATAGTTACCCAAACTGCCGCCATTTCGTATTTTTAAAGAATAATTTTTAATTTAAGAACGGCTTAACGTAATAATTTGAAATTTGATATACAGCTTATTCAAGTAGAGACCTCGCTGAAAAAAATAATAAATTTTTTATCACTCATATTTTTAAAATGGCGGCTGTTAAAATTTTTTTACCTTGAATTGCACGAAAAATAGATAAGGTAGCAAAGTTTATGTTCTAATGTGTTTTTTTTTTTTTTTTTGGGAATTTAACATGAAATACAACGATGTAAAAGTTATGAAAATCGGTTTATAAATAAGTGAGATAGAGTGATTTTAATACAAATAGTCACGCATCTGAGCGGGTTGCCGCGCGAAAAGCGCAGTCGCGGCGCCGCGCCGGCCGGCTCAACAATGGTTTTGTTACCAAAACTACTGCTCTCGGTGAAGCGGTACGACCGTGACTAGCCTCTGATAAATTGCTCTATCTCGCTTATTTATGAACCAATTTTCATAATTTTTACATCGTTGGATTTTAAATTGATTTGCCCAAAAAACTCATAAGAACATAAATTTTTCTATCTTATGTAGTTTTTACGCAAATTAAGGTGAAAGATTTTAAACGCCCGCCATTTAAAAAATATAAATGATAAAAAAATTGATTATTTTATTCCAACTAGGTATTCACTTCAAAAAGATGTGTACCAAATTTCATTTTATTACGTCAAGCTGCTCTGAAATTAAAAATTATCCCTTAAAAATAGAAAATGGCGGCTGTACGGGTAACTATTGAGTTTTGGAAATTTTAAATATGATATTTTGACTTGTCTTTTGTTCAGGAATAATACCTTAAAAGGTCGGTAGGGAGGTCAGAGACACCCTGTATATTCTATAATGTTATGGCCTATATTCTCATTGGTATTATATAAATGGGTGTCAATCAATGTATGTATGTTAGTGTGTACGCATAATTTTTTTGCGTTTTGATGGACATTTGTCTAAACCACATGACCAAAATATTCTATTATGACTTTTTGTAAAGTAGTGAAAAAGTAGCTAGCTACTTTTTTGTTGTAGTTGTAGTTGTAGCTAGCTACTTTTTTTTAAAAGTAGTTGTAGTGTAGTTTAGCTACTTTTTAAAGAAACTAGTTGTAGTTGTAGCTAACTACTTTTAAAAAGTAGTTTACCCAACACTGAGTTAAAGTTTGCCCCATGTTATTCTTATGGAACTAAAAATGAACTTTAATTGCCCCTAGCTCCCTAACCGTTAGGTTTAGAAAAAAATAGCAAAGAATAACAATGTCTTAAAATTACATGAAAATTTTAAAAACACCATAAAATATAGGGTGTTCCATAAGAAATTTTAAAGTTGGCCGCCATATTGGGAAAATGGCGGGAAATTTTGAAAAGTGAAATACATATCTGAAAGCAGAATAAAAAAGTAAAGGGGGTCTCTCATAAGAAGTATACTGTCAGATATATAATAAGAAAGTTAGCTATTGGATCACTTTAAGAAACTCACCCTGTATATGTTTATTTTTTTAGGGTTTTAAGTGAAAATCTGTAGGTGTGAATATTTTTCTGGCAGTGAAATAGACTTGAATTTATCAAGTTTCCATTTTAGATAAAAAAGGAAAACAAATTTCTAACATGCCGAGACATTACATAAAAAAATATTCGGTGTAAGTTTGACCCGGAAGACCTACAAAAAGCAATTGTGCAAGTGGAAAAAGGAATACTGTATATATCAGGGCAATTTAACTTAATAACCTTAACTGGCCAGTACATGACGACATTCAAACTGTCCCGAACAAGTTTGTGTTCTACGGTACAATCAAATTGGAAGGGAATGGGTTGTTCACTATTTCCCGAGGCCAATTAAGCAAAATCTGATTGGTGTACAACAAAGTGAAGAAGGACTTTAAAGTTTAGTTCCTCTAATAACATTTCTTCTACATAAAACATTACCACTTTGGTAATTCCCTTAGGCTAAATGTGCTGTGTTACACAATCATGCTTTTGTTGCTAAGTTACGGACTTTAAATATTAATATAAATAAATTTTGGTGGTAAATTTAATGTATTATGATCTTAAAGTGATTTATATATGTTATTTCCTTTAATATAATCATTTTTCACTCATGAAGTCACTATTTTGTTGGGTTAAATTTATTTAACAAAAGTGATTTTCTTCCTTAATGGTCGATTTTGACCATTTTAAAGGCCAGATTTGGTAATTTACCAAAAAAATACCGTTAACATTATTTTTTGTTTTCCTGTGCTAGGATAAAGTATATTATCTGTGGATTAAAAAAAATCATTAACTCTATCGTGTTAATACTTTTCTTCAATTTAATTATAATTTTAAAAAATTTCAAGGTACAACTTTTACGTTTTGTTTTTTAAACCTTAATATCTTCGGGAAAAATTTTTATATTTTAGTGAGATAAAAAACAAAATTTTCAGAATTTTCTGGATGTTTCTCTTATTACCCCCTTATATTTTACATTAGTTTAATATGGAAAGCAAGAGCCATGTCTCTTATTACCCCAATGGGGTAAAAAGAGACACTGAGTTAAGACAAAAATTCAATATTTTTTTTGTAAGAAAACCTTTTTTAAATATCATAAAAATATATACCAGAATTTTTCGTTTTTTTGGTACAACAACATATAATAATTTGAAATCAATCAATCAATTATTACCTGAAATAGAATTTTTTTTGTCTCTTACTACCCCCTTTGTCTCTTATTACCCCGGCTTTACGTGTAGTTTTGGTGATTGCAGATATTCACTATATTGGATTGGTCGGACGTCAATGATTTAGAGATGAACGTAACATTTGTATTGTATTAAAATAAATTGCTCAATTTTGAGCAACACGTTTACTAGTTACAAAAAAACCCCTTAGCGTATAAAATAAGTACATATACAGATTTTTAGATTTTACAATGATTGGTAATGGTAACAAGTAAAAATGATCATCATAAACAAAAAAATGAACTATAATAAGTGATGAAGTGTTCCAAAATCATGAAACATCTAAATGAAAGTAGCATGAGTAACTAAAATACCAATATTTTATACAAATAAATAAAAAAATTCGTGCAAAAAATTCTGCAAAATAAAAAATATTTAATTTTTTTGCAAATTCTGACATTAAATGTAAATCTTTTTCCAAACACTCTTGGGATTTGGGTGGATTTTGTGCGCGTGAAAATTATATACGAGACAACGTAAATACAGTAAACAAATTGAACGTGGACTTAATTGAACAAAAGTATAATGAAAGTCGTTCTGTTAAATACCTTAATAATTCAACCAAGGAACAAATTAAAGACATACGTATGGGTAATATAAATGAGTAGACACGTACCTCCTTCTGATGTTCGTAACTCTGAAGAACACCACTTTGTGTAGCTGATACCAGACCCACACTATATTGCACATGACTTTTAACGCAAATATTACAAAATTCATCTTCAACTAATTTCACCAACGTGTAAGCCATTTTGCAACCTATAAAAATAAAGAGCCTATTAATATTTAGTCTTTATAAAAGATATAAATTAAGTCGAGGAACACCTCAAGAACAGTTTTGATTTACGTTGCTTCATAACGAGACGATACCCTGCTGTCGTTAATAAATTATACTTACCTGTTAACGTTATAATAAAGTCAAAATAGAAAAAGAGCTCGTATTTGGGTATTGTGTGAGGTTAAATTCTGATAAATGATCAAACCGTTCCAAAGTAGTGCCAGGAGGTGCATATTTTTTCCAAAATTAATATTTAGGCCTAAAAAAACCTCTAGTATCTTAACCGTACCAAGGAAGCCTATAAAAAGTGATATATTTTGCACAAAATCAAAGCAAATGTTTGTCTGTTGTCTGTTGTTGTTTGAAAATAACACCGGTATACAGTAGTACTGGTACACAGATATTTACAAATACCGTTCTTAAGAGGGTGTTGGAGTCAATCCAAATTCCGCCTTTCCCCAGAAGAGCAATGTTAAACGGGATGTCAAGTAACTCTTTTATTTATAATCAGAAAATAATGGTTTATAGCTCTAAATAAAGAGTTCATCAAGGCGGATTTGGTTTGCGAGAGGAATTTTTTATAGAAATTAGTGTTTTTTAATAATTTTAAATAACAAAGCTCTGAACCAATCGGACAAAAAATAAAGAAATTATATGACAAATGTCAAGGACAAGTTTAGCATTGCTCTTATAGGAAATAAATCCAACATGGCGGCACTCCAAAGCCCTCTTAATAAATACTGCCGGTACAAATTAGTACGTACAAAGAGTAGGTATACCTACTATAGTTAACTGAGCCTTGCTGGTTGGTTTAAATTCACTATTTTATAGTATCAATGTAAACATATTTTGAAGTTTACTCCAAGTATACCTTTTTATAGATGGCAGCTGTGTCAAAACCAAAGTATAGCATTATTCTATTATTGTGTACTTTTATTCGTTATTTTCGTTGCCTTGAGGGCAACCTGTAACACCAATGTTAAAAATAACTATTTCTTTACTTATTTTGGAAAATGACGATTTTCTGGATATTGAGGCAGTTTTTTTCACTTTTTTACCAAAACACTCTCAATTTAAGCGAAATCTACCGAATACATGTTGATAACGTTGGAAAATACATCGCTACAGATACTAATTATCGCTTTACAGTAGGATATAGGCCTACCTACATTAAACTATATTCATTGTAGAAAAAATCTATATAAAGGTTAACATACCTTGATGTAAACAGTTCCTTGTAGTGAGACTAAGTTTACTATAGTGTGGCTATCATGTTGCCTTTATCTTATTTTTTCTAAAAAAAAAGAATGTTTATTCCATCATTGTGAATTTTGTCAAAAAATAAAAGCACAATGAACACGAAAAATAATAGTTATTTAAGCAACAAGTGCGGAAAGTGCCAATTTGCTGCACTCGAGAGAAATGTTTATGCACGAGCCGCGCAGGCGAGTGCGGAATAATTTCTCTTGAGTGCAGTGAAGGCACTTTTTGCACGAGTTGCATATTAAATTTTTCCTATGACTGCCAAATATTTCTTATATAAGTATAAACGTTTAATATTCATGTTAAAATACCCACTATGTAAGGTCCCTGTCTCAAGATAGTGATATATATTTATGATAACCTGTATTATGCACTTCCTACATTTAGTTGAAATTCATCACATTTTTCATGCTGCAGAAGATTTAACGCCACTGTTTTAGCAGTCCTAGCAAGATCGTCAGGGAATAAGTCACTCCTAAATCACTAAAGTCACTGCCATAGTTGATCATTGCGCACCTAACTTACACCTGTAACCTGTAGCTGGTTTGTAGGTTATGTTTATGTTGATTCAATCGAAAACGACCACAACAATAGATCAGATGTTTATATCCAGTGTTGCCAACTTAATTCCTGACTAATCAACGTTTCCTTGCTGGTAGTAATGGCAAAATAAAATCGATTTTTCAGAAAAATCGATTTTTACCTTTCGATACATCGATTTTTTTACATCGATTTTTACAAGACGATATTTTTTGGAGATCGATTTTTCTTACTAAAAATATCGATTTTAAAATCGGTCGGGTAAAAGACAAAGAATTGCTGTTTTTACTCCTCTAAAACAGTATATTTTAAGATCCTAACCTTAGTTTGGCTTTAAATTTACAAAATTTGTTTCATAAGAGCCAAATATCAAAGTCAAATAACTTAGTATTGGCTGATCATATTACTGTATTCGTATTGATGCAAGACCATTACTAGTAGAGAGTTTACTAGAGAATAGAGATGCCGTGATTGTTGCTATGACTATCGGTACACTCATTTCGCATCGGCCAAAATATCATGCATGTAAAGTAGGCCTATAATGTATACTCAATCATAACTTGTTATACAAAACAGTTAAAAATAGGGTTTATCCTTTGATTTTGTTAAAATTTGCTATTATTAAAATTTAATTGAAAAATCCGAAGGTTAGACCGTTACGGTTCTGTTCAAGATCGTCAACCAACGATGGTAAAATAATTTTTACTGTAAAATAAAATATTTTAATAGTCCTTGAATGACGTTAAAACATGTATAAATTCAGTGGCGGATTTACCACTAGGCCGACTAGGCCCTGGCCTAGGGCCACAGGCTGCAGGGGGGCCGCACGGAGTCCCAAATATACAGAGTATATATTTTTAAGGATGTACTTGCATGGTAAAGATGAACATCAGCTTTGAGCCCTGATTTTTTAGCAGACTAATTTAGTTGAAAACCCGTAAATTCACAACACAACAAAGAGACTTTGGTGAAGTCATTGTGGCGTTTGCCGTTTTCCATGCCAATTTCGGGTGATCATCAGCTACCTGTAGGTTAAGTCACATTAATATTGGTGGCAACTCTGGGCAACGACGCGGCGGCCCCTTTGGGTTTTTATTATAACTAACTCAAGTTACCTCTCTGTGTCTAAAAAGTGCACAACTTTCCAATTGATATTTTTTGGGTGCCAGTTTGCTATTGGTGAGACGTTGTCAAAATGCAAAATCTGGGTGACATAAAAACTAATGTTAGTTTAATTTAAAGATTTTCTAAAACCATTACCATTTTGTGTATCAAAATTGTATATAAAAATGTTGTGTACCATAAGTATCAAAATTCAGAAAGCAACACATTTATACCAATATAGTAATATTAACAAAGTAATTCAGATCAATAGGGACCCCATTGCACAACTACAGTACGTGTGGTAAAATTGAGCAAGGATAGCCATCTTGACTACTTTGATAGCCTCCCACCAACAGCAATTTGACCAACGAAACGGACATAACATCCCTAAAATACAGCGGCACGCTTTTCACAAACATATAAACAGAGAGTAGTGACTCCAGTTATAGCATAGATCCATTGACTATCGATAGTCAATGGTAAAGCATAATGGACCCCATGCCCCACCCCCATTTAACAGCTGGGTAATCAATTCAATTCAATTCAAAATATCTTTATTCAGTATAATGTACAAAAATATACATGAATGGTGTCATATATAAACAAAATAAAACAGAAGCATGCAAATACTCAATTGACAAATTTATACCTGAAAAATATGCAGCAGCCTAGCAACAAACAGTAATATTTATTACAAATCTTCAAAATTATATAATGCCTTATTGGTGAGAAACCTCTTCAGTTTATTTTTGAAAACATTTTTATCACTTGCAGATTTTATGTCTTTTGGAAGTTTGTTATAAAATTTGGAGCCCATGTAAGTCGGTTTTTTTTTGTACAATTCAAGTTTGTGTGAATCTAAAGCAATTTCATTTCGATTTCTCGTATTATAACTATGATTATCTCCTAATATTTTAAATGATTTAATTCAAGGGAGAGAATAGTTTCAAAAACATACATTCCATACACGGTCATTAAATTCAACGAAACAAAATATTCCTTAACTGAAGTTTTTGGATTTAGATTTAGAATGATCCTTATAGATTTTTTTTGTAACTTTAAAATGTTATCCAGATTTTTTTTAGACGTGGCCCCATAAAGTAATAAACCAAATGAAATTATAGAATGAATGTAGGAAAAATAAACAGTTTTTAGAGTATCAGAATCAAAAAAAAATTTCAATCTAGATAATGCGAAAACTCCAGATGATATTTTAGAAATTACTTTTTCAGCATGTAAATTCCATGTCAAATGTTTGTCTATTTCCAATCCCAAGAACTTAGTGCTGTGCACACAATCAATAAATGTCCCATCGATTTCAATTGATGGACTTATGGACGTTTTTGTTTGATGCGTCATAAAATTGATAAAATTTGTTTTACTGGGATTGAGTAAGAATTGTTTATCGTTAAAAAAAGTTTTTAACAGCTTCAAATTAGATTTTGACATTAATTCTTACTCTTCATGTGATGAAGAAGAAATTTTAAGGTTAGCATCGTCTGCATAGAAATATAATTGGCTGTGGTTTGTTAATTTAGGCAAGTTTGTATTGTAACAAATAAATAAAAGTGGGCCCAATATAGACCCCTGTGGCACTCCGTGTTGCACTGTCCTTATTTTTGAGTGGTGATATATTTTCATCCTGTATTTGTCGTAATTCACAATTTCAACATACTGTTTCCTGTTATTTAAATATTAATCCATTATCTTTTCAAGACGAACTCGTTCTCAGAGATCAGAGTGTACACAAACAATTACACTTTACTGGTACAGAGCATAGGATAAAAAATTAAAGACGATTTTAGCTTAATTTGATGTCTTTAGATACACTCATAGTTCAGTCGGTGAAGAGGAGGGGGGGGAGGGCCCCACAGAAAAGTTGGCCTAGGGCCCCAACCTTCGTAAATCCGCCACTGTATAAATTCCCGACTCCATTGACCTTGTATGAATTTGTGTTTATCTAGCTTTCCAATACATGTTGATTCTATAGCTCAAAACAAAAACTGTGTTTATTCCAGTATTGCGATTATATACGCAATTTAGCTCTTACAGCATTTGAAGTCATTTAAATCATTTTGTTCTAGTCTATGATCTAATATAATAAACAAATAATGGTTTATTTTCATAACTATATTTCAAACCAATAATGTAGTGTATGTATATCCTTACATACGTAGACGTAGAGAATATATAAGTTAATCATTGGTTTTACCTATACAAAATCAATGATATAATCAAAGGTGTGACCATTGACTACAAATACTGTCATATTATAGTATTAATTAAATTTTTGTTGGTTATATTTTTACTTCCTGGTATAACTTATAGTCAATTTAAAAGCGTAGAAAAAATCGATTTTCTTAAAACATCGATTTTTTGTCCACGATATTTTATCGAAATCGATTTTACTCTTTCGATACATCGATATATCGAAAAATCGATTTTTCAAGAAATTTTGCCATCACTTCTTGCTGGCTAATGCAAAAATTGCTTTTCCTACCACTGTATGGAAATGATCACATTGCCACAGCTGTAATCCTACGCAATACAGTTCATATCCGTTTTCCGGTCCTTTTCCGCTCTAGAGCGGTAATGGAACATTGGCGCACGCTAAATCAAGGTTATTTTAAATCTACAATAGGTTAGAACGGTAAAGAAGGTGACGTCACAACACAGACTAGTTTATATTGGTCAGAAACCACATGAAAATCACCATAATTATTACAAATTAATTGTAGTTGCTTTGCTCTGAATCAGCTGATTTCACGGTCAGTATTTTGATAACACTAATTTCCGGTTACACATCTATGCAAGTGATTACGATTTATTACAGTTATTAAGTTAATGAATAAAGTTAATGAAGTTAAATTTAAAGTTGATAAATACATTTAATCGGTTGTAATTATGGTGGTAGGAAAAATATTGTGTGTATTACGAGTACAAATAGTCATTGCCGCTCTCGAAAGTTTGGCCGCACTCAGCTGACGCTTCGTGAGGCCAACTACATTCTCGAGCGGCAATGACGTTATTTGCGCTTTTAATACACAAATAGCTATTTCCTACCACTGCATGGAAATAATTGCATTGCCACACCTGTAACCCCCATGCAAAACAGTTCATTTCCGGTTTCCGTTTCTTTCCCGCTCTAGAGCGGCAATGATTCTTTACCGCACGCTAGATCAAACAGCAATTTCAATCAGCTGTTATTACAAACCATGCTACAGCTGTTATTCATTGTTGTCGTTTAGTAATTGCTTCTTTTTTAGTTTGAGGTTATGTTTGATAGTTAACATTATGTTCCAACAGAAACAAATAAAAAATAATCTAAATGACATTTTGTATACAATAAAACATGTAATATGTAACAATTATGTTGGTAGGAAAAATCTTGTGTGTATTACGAGCGCAAATAGTCATTGCCGCTCTCGAATTGTTTGGCCGCACTCAGCTGACGCTTCGTGCGGCCATCTACAATTCTCGAGTGGCAATGACGTACTTTACGCTCTTATTACACAAATAGCTATTGTGTTCTGATGTTTAAACACTGGAGTGCGAAAAATAAATCTAGCGTGCGCAAAGTAAAATGAATATGGCAATCACCTGTTTTGCGACGAGTATCGAGTGCGTAAACAACTGTTTTCACGGACAGTCGTAGGAAAAAATTTATACAGTAGTTCACTAGTTTGCCGACCGGCATTAGTTATTTATTAATAGAATTCGCAAAAATGGAATAAACGTTCTTTGTAATTAGTTTTGATAATGGATAGCCGAAACTATATATGCCTAGTAAACTTAGTTTCACTCTGAGAAATTGCGGACGTCAAGGTATGTTAATATAGTCTTTTTATATTGACTAGAAATCGCCTCATGATCGAAATTCGATCAAAATTCGATCAAAATTTCAGTTGATCTGGACCCAAGAAGCTTAAGAACATTTTAGAACTATAAAAACATCTGTCCTTCTTAATTTTCTAGCAGTTGTTTTTACAACAGCTGTCTAATGGTTCATTAAATTCTCCTTTATCCATTAAGAGTACCAGGTTAACCGAGCCTTGCTCGTTGGATTTAATTCAGTTTTAATATTTCCACCAACAACCAATTATACCTCTTCACAGTTAACAGCTGTTTCAAAAAGTCTGCTTAACATTAATGTTTCTATATTTTTGTTTACATTTCGTTGTTATTTCGTTACCAAAATAGCAACCCATAAGACCAATGTTAAAAATTAAGATTTTTAAACTTAAATTTAGACCAAATTCGATTTTTCCTGGGATTGAGTCAGTTTCTAAACTTATTTTTTGGTCAAAACACTCTTAAATGCAAAGTTTAAGCAAAATCTAACAGCTAGATTTCGAGATCGTGGAACACACATCCCTTCAGACATTCCTCGTATTATAGTATAGGATTAACACTGGAACTTTGAGAGCCTGTGGGGCGTAGCCTTGGAGTCCGATGTGAATTAGAATTTGATTCTGCTAATCTACAGGACTATACGGTATGCACGGTATGCGCGGTATCTAACGGTATGCGCGGATTTATCCTATGATTTACACGAGCTGAGAAAAAAGGAGGAAATGAAACATGCTTGCGTATATAGATAACCAATTCCGGAAGGCTTCAGCATGAATACATTTCAAGAACAATATATTATGGCCGATAAGAAATTCCGTTAGATATCTTCCGCGAGTTATTCAACAAACCCACATCTTTTGGATGCCATCACTTCAGGTGAACGATAATGTTGTAAATGGTTAATGTTTTTGTGTATAGTTTTATAAATACTAATATTTCGATTCGTTCATTCATCTACCTTATTTAGGCCATGTAACCTAAAATATTTTCAATATATAGCCTAAAATGCTCAAAAACGCGAACCTACTAAGGCTTTTCTAACTTAGGAATTCGCCTAGGCGAATTCTCAAGCCTTCGTAATGCCGTCTGAACTCGATCAATTTAATTTACTAGTAAAAAAGTTTCATGGCGAATATTACAATGTATTTTCACTTTTCAAACTGAATATAATTAGTTGATGAAATTATTCGTTATCAATTAGGATAGAAAATTACACAAAAGTTGCAGTAAGGTGGTTTTTGTTTGAATTATTTGAATTATTGGTACAGCTCGAATTATTTGATTACTAAATTATTTAATTTGACTGAATATTTGTAGTTATACCTATACGATCATAAGTACACTATGGTAATCTCTTATTTTATACTTTATCATTTAAATACAATATAAAAGGAAATTGTTAACAATATTTGTCACAACCCTAATAAAATCTGTGCACTTTATTAAAATATAAAATATAGAAGAAAAAAATCATATTTTTACTTTATACGGTCCTTTCAAATAATTATCTGACTTAAACTTATAATTATTGCCTTTAAAAGTTTGCCAGTTTGTGCGTTATAGTTTAAAAGTACAAAATTTGAAAAATATGAATAAAATGCCTTATGAACCACAAATCTTAGATAAATAATTTTTAAATAGCAAGTTTTATCACATTTCGTGTCCATTTGAACCCCTTAAAATGTTAAACACTTACTTTATCCCCTCTGTATGATAGCTTTAAAACAGAACAACTAATTTTGATACCCTCCCGAATTAATATTGTTCGGTAGCCTATGTAACCTATGACATGTTATTTGTGTATAAGCTCATGAATAAAAGCACAATAGGCCAAAACTATAATAATGGAAACTGTCAAACATAGTCAATAAAATTTATTTTACATCTTCCGATGTTCAATACGGAACAACATACCAAGCGCAAGCGGTTGAAAACTAACCAATATGAATTCGAGAAAATTAATCCTAGTACAAGCGTTGTTTTAAAAATATGTAATATTTTAAAACTATTATCAAAACAATTTCAAAACTATTATAGTCGCAGAAAATGTTATATTTTGCACAATAACTACTAATAAAATGTCTATTTAAGTTGAAACGTATTTAAAGAACAGTTTAATGTATACTGGTTGAAATATTTATGTACAAAAGTAAATTAGGTTTAATAATAAATAGTAAAACTAAAACATGTTGAGACCAACCTGGTTGGGGTCATAGAAGCCAGGAGTGAAGGTTCGCAGAGACGGCCAAACTGTTATAAACGAAAACGCCTGACTGACTGACTACTGACTAGGCTAGGCATTACAGAGGGTCCAGCCCCCCTCCACTACTCGCGTCCCCCCCCCCCACACTTCCTGGGGCAGGCCCAAGAATACTGCCGGTCCAACAATTAATGGATATTTAATACTTATTTTAAATATCCGACAATACAATAAAAGTTGATATATATGCTTAACATTTTTTATAGTTTTATAATCACTTGGTAATTACTACGGTACAAACTCTATAAAATACTTACTGTAATAAGAGAAGTGTGTATTTTTATAACTGATTAAAATGCTAAAAAAATTATCATAAAGCAATTAGCATCGTTTTAGCGTTATTTTAGCGAATTTACCTATAGGGAATACGCTATTACGGTAGTAACCATGGTAAAACCTAAGCCCGGGACCACTATACTTTTTCATTTTGAGGTCCCCAGAAGCCAAAAACACCGTTGGTTCATTTTCATATACAGGGTGTCTTTAAAGTCCATCACCAAACTTCATAATATGACTAATTGGGTCAAAATAAGCAAAAAAGTTCCCATGAAGGTATGTCCTAAAATGCATATTTACCCAGATATCCGCCATTTTGTTTTTTCCACTTAATAATTTTTATTTCGGTGACGGATTGATCTATTAACTTCATATTTGGCATGGATCTTTATAATGCTAATGTCCATTTCCACAATAAAAATTATTTTTCCCAATGAATATTTTCAAAATGGCGGCCATTTTAAATTTTTAAACTCAAATATCTCAAAAACGGTAAAACTTAAAAAAATTTTACTAGACACAAAAAAGTTGACAAATTTAAGTATGTAAACAGTGATACCAAGTTTGTAAGGATCCAACAACAAATAACGGAGTTATTGTGGTTTTTCTGCTGAAAAACACTGATTTTGCACTATGATTAATGCCAATTTAGGTTATTTTAAGAGAAAAATCTCAATAACTCCATTATTTGTTGTTGGATCCTTACAAACTTGGTATCACTGTTTACATACTTAAATTTGTCAACTTTTTTGTGTCTTGTAAAATTTTTATAAATTTTACCGTTTTTGAGATATTTGAGTTTAAAAATTTAAAATGGCCGCCATTTTGAAAATATGCATTAGAAAAAAATAATTTTTATTGTGGAAATGGACATTAGTATTATAAAGATCCATGCCAAATATTAAGTTAATAGATCAATACGTCACCGAAATAAAAATTATTAAGTGGAAAAAACAAAATGGCGGATATCTGGGTAAATATGCATTTTAGGACATACCTTCAAAGGAGCTTTTTTGCTTATTTTGACCCAATTAGTCATATTATGAAGTTTGGTGATGGACTTTAAAGACACCCTGTATATGTCCGTGGTACTGATAACTTCTGAAGGGGACCTCCGATTTTGATGAAATTTGGTATGAAGTTGTAAGACCAGGTCTATTTTCATGAGTTCGCAAACCAGCATTGTCGGGTTATGGGAACGGGGTTTTATGGGGTTTCAAAGGGGTCAAAAATGGGTTTTTGGCATTTTTGGACCTATACTTTCAAAATTCATCAATTTTAACTAAAACCATTTAAAAGAACTTAAAAAAAAAACAATTTAGTATTTTGAATCTTTAAAATAACTGGTTATAGAGAAAATTCAAATCAAGTTTCCCATGTTATTCTCATGGGAAAATCTTTAAAAAGTTATATGTCGCTTATTTATCAACATATCTTAATAAAAACTTTTATGAACCTTCACTAGGTGGTGAGTAATTAAGATTTGATTAAACCTAAGATTTGATTTGCAGCAAACCTACATGCTAAATCCCATGGTATTCTCATGAAAAATAAGTGTATAATGGGAGCAAGAGAGATGGAGATAATAAGGTATCTGTTCCTAATCAGCTGATCAGCTGTCTTCTGCGTATTTGTCAAATTTGAAATGTTTATGTTTTTTTATTTGTAAACAAATCATTCCTTTTGCATCGAAGCTTTGGATATGCACTTTTATTACCGTTAAAAAGTCATTTATTGCAATACAAATATTAATATATAAATTATCAAATAAAAATAATTTACTCAGAAATATAATGCCATTAATAGTATATTTCGTCACAAGGGCCGAAAGTGGCGTTTTGCCGGCCCCGAGATCGTGTTTCAAGTTCTCGACTTCGTCTCGAACTTGAAACACGATCTCGGGGCCGGCAAAACGCTTTCGGCCCGAGTTACGAACGATATTTTTCATCATACTACACAATTCAATAAATTCTAAACAAGTGAAAACATTACTTTTTCGTTCATAACAAACATAACATCAACTAACCTAGCGAGATGTACTGCTTGAGTTTCCGGTTGCTAGGCAAACAATTCATTTCATTGTTGCAGTCACATGTTTTTGTGATACAACGTGTTGTGAATGTTTTTATGCAAGGTCTAGGCCAGCTGATTTTGCAGGCCTAGGCCGGAAAATTTTGCCGGCCTAGGCCGGCAAAACAGGTGTTTCGACGGTAGAAACGAGGGTCGAAAACAGGTGATATCGATGTAGTGTGATGAAAATATATTATATTTCCTTGTAAAGATTATTAATTATATAAGATAGCCACAAAGTTCTTTGATGTTGAAACAATAATTCTTTAGAGTACGCGCTGAGTACGCAGGTCTGCTGCGACGGGGGTATTTTGCTGTTGTTATTTAAAACTTAGGCATATTATCAGTTACCGGTACAAAACACCTGCAATTTTCCTCCTTTGAAACAGAATTAAAACCAGACACGATTTTTGATTACAATTACCTTAATTTGCATATGACTCTAAGGCCCCGGCCACACGAGCGGTTTTTTTCACGCACAAACGCAGCATGAAAATACGCCAGAAATATGAGCAACATTAAATGTAATGAGGTATGCCACACGTAGTGTGTTTTCCCGCCGTAGCTTTTATGGTTAAAATTGAACTATCAGTTGAAGCAGCGTGAAAATAAGCTAGTATTTACCGCGTCAAAAAGGAGTAACACATTTGGTCACAAGCGAAAATATCATTTAACTTAGTTACAAACAAGACAATCAAATGGCTTTGAAGTGGATCGTGTATGATGAAGACATTGAAAGGAGTATTAACTGTAAAATTTGTGCTAAGCTTTGGTAACATTTGTTTTCTTATTATTCTACTTTTTTTGAAAGGTCGGCTACTATGGTATATTTTAAAGATTTATTTTTTTATAGTCGATATAGGTTTAAACAAAGAACAAAATAGGGAATCCACAACTATAGTGCATTAATAGTTCAGGATTCTAAGGATTGCTTTATTTACAGTAATTTTGAAGGAATTATACGAATCAAGGAGAATATTTTCGTATGATAACAAGAAAGTGACTGTAATGACAATATTTATTTTGATTATGCAGTGACAGACGATCTATTTTTGTTTACAATCTGACTCCGAAATTCATCTGAAGGTAATTGTATCTGTTAAGTTACAATACACATTAAAACGTCTGATGCTAAAAGGTGGTCAAAATTTTAAAGCACCATCTTGAAATTAATCAAAAACCAGGGGGGAAATCCGAAAGAAATGACCTTTTGAATTGACATTCGCCCACGCGCAGATCCTAAGCTTTAAAATGACACCTAAATCTTAAAAATCGGTTTAGTACGTCGAGAGAAAAAGGGGTGTAACAGACGAAACACTAATAAAATTAAGAAGATACAAAGATTCTGTAAGCGAAATTTTTTTAGCAAAATTGTGAGCCTTTTATTTTACAAATCGCAGGAAGATGGGAGAGGTCTCAAATTAATTCTTGGTCCCAAGGACGAGTGAAAACTATTGGCATGTCCATTACGTTACCAGGAAGTGAGGAATAAGGTAAAACGTCCTCCATGAGAATAGCATGGAGATTTAAAAAAATGTCTGCTTCCTTCGTGTACATAAGAAGATGTGTTTTGGTTTGGTTTTAAAACAGGAGCCAGATGGACGACAAAGAATAAAGAAGATCTATAATAACCACCTCAAGTGACAATACTATAATAAAAATGTAATCATAGGCGTCATTTGGGGGGGGCAAGGGGGGGCAGTTGCCCCCCCAATAATTTCGGTGATTTTTTTTTAATTGGAAATTAAAATGTTAGGTTATGTAATTTGATGAAATATTTGTATATAACAATTATAAACTTCTGAATCAGACTTTAACAAAATGTCTACTTTGTATTATTTACACAAAACTCTTAAATTGACTCATTCTGCAATCGTCATCTGTAGCAGGAAGTCCCATCTCACGTCTGTTGGGCTCCGGTCTACCTGCACGAACGACGTTACCGAATGCCACCTCTCGGCCGTAGCGCTAGGCGAGTTCCGCGAGTTTGATGGCTGCAGAGGTTTACGGGAATCGTGTTTTAAAACTAACAAATTATGATAGAGATTGAATCTTGACTTTTTGTAAAAGTAGAAAGACGGATCTCTTCTTCTCTGGTTTTAGAATTTTTTTATAAAATTTATAATTTCAGTTATAACTGTCCAGGGACGTATTTAAGTATTTGCCGCCTCTAGGCAGCGAGGTTTTCCGCCGCCCCCGCCCCCCCCCCCACCAACTCGTCACTACGCTCCCCAACCTCACCATGCAGGATCCACTAACCCTGATACATCCAGTGTCAGCTGATTTTGTAGAAAAGTAATAAGTAATTGCGTTCTGAAAATGCATCAACAAACATAGTACATTTTGTGCACTTTTTAAAGCCGCGTCCGCACTGGCCGAACATTCGTGGCGAACTTGATCGGTGAATACCAAAAATCATCAAACATCCCTAACGAAGAATTACCGACCATATGATTTACATTCCAAAAGGGTAGCAACGAACAAACAAAAGTTCGGAAGAACTTTGTTCGGTGATCATGTTCGGCCAGTGCGGACGCGGCTTAAGAACGTATTTGTTGCGCCGTTTTCATTCAAAAAGTGTCTCTTTGGATAAGAGCTGGAATGCAACATAGTTCCCAGATAGCAAAGAAAATTTGCAGCAAATTTTTTAAAATTTGCATTTTCAAAGAAGAAAGTTTGCATCAAATTTACAATTGCAAACAAAAGGTTTGCTTTTGGTTTGCAGCAAAATTTGTAGTTGACGCATGCTGAACTTGCATCAGATTTGCTGCAAATTTTATTTGCAGACTGAAAGTTTGCAGAGAATTTTCTTTTGCAAACGGAAAGTTTTCAACTTTTTTTAATGTTTTCAGCAAATTTGTATTTGCAAACGGAAAGTTTGCATAAAGTTTTCTCGTGCAAACGGAATGTTTGCAAGTCCCTGAATCTTTTCAGCAAATTTGCTATTGCAAACGGAAATTTTGCATAAAGTTTTCTCTTGCAAACGGAATGTTTGCAAATCCCTGAATCTTTTCAGCAAATTTGCTTTTTAAAACGGAAAGTTTGCAAAAAGTTTTCTTTTCTAAACGGAATGATTGCAAAAAGCTTTCTTTTGCAAATGGAAAGATTGCAAAAGGTTTTCTTTTGCAAACAAAAAACTGCAAGGGATATTTCAAATTTGAAGCTAATAAAAAATGTTATATTCATAGAAAATTACTATATATATTTAAATTAATAGGAAAATAAATCATTTTTAACATGGTATGAATATAAATACATACGTACACAACATAATATATATAAATGTATACGCTATATAGTTCGTCTAGAGGTAAACCATAGGTAGACAGATTTTGTTTTCAACAATTTATAAATAAATTTCAAGTAAACAAACGGTTATACTATTTGCAGACAGTTAAAATGTCCAAATAAATATTTAAAATTATTGAAAATGGTATAAAAATGCCTAACATCAGCAAACAAAGTATAACAGAACCGTCATACTTTATTATAGTACATTAGCCTATTTGTAAGTGCCCGTGATAACTTTCTTAATACTTAAATAATTACTGTGTTTTAATTACTGTATTTTTGCGTTTTGCATAAAAAAAAAATCAAAAAGCTTTGCTTCATATTTTTTATTATCATTTAACTTAGTAGATATTATTACAAATAGAGGGTTTAATTTTCAAATATTGTTCAAAGTGGGAAGTGTAAAATAGGGATGTATTAAATCAAAAACTTTTGTATGTACTGAAATATGCAAATATATTAGTAAAAATGTTACACATAGGCTACTTATAGTATAATTTACAGCATATATTCAATCTTCATCTCCTCTATTTTCAGACCTGTTCTCCTGAATCGGTATTTTCTGTTTATTCAGCTCTCTGAAACATAATTCCCTACAGAAATTAACATTTTGTAGACGTTTCTTTAATATTTGAGGTGCTTATTGCAATAAATATATCTGATGATAAGTTGGAATGGGCATAGGTCAAAGTCCGAACCTACGCTGTAGGCCTAGGCCAAACGGGCGACAAACATGACCGTTTAAACATAAATATAGTTTATACCTGATCCTAGAACTCTGGTAAAAAGAACCATGTGATAAATCAAGTAACATATTTAAACTTTTTATCAATGAGTACAATTTTTATTCACTTTTTGCGTATCGGTACGTCAGGATGTAACCAATAATCGAGTCGGGATTTACGGCCGATAAAACGGCGCGCTAAAACACCCGCAGACTTAAAATTATAGAACGAGTCTCAAAATCCGCACTTTTCAAAAATCCTATTCTCCTATAGATTTAAATAATTAATTTGCTATTACAAACACCTAATTTATTGTTTAAGGCCCCTCCACTTATTATTATGGTCATAAGTTACTGTAGTACTTTCAGTTCGTGTGCCTAGACCTAGCTAACTTAGAGTCTGAAAAAATAACACAACTAGTTAACAAACTTAAAGGTACTATGAAATAAATAATATAGAAAAGACTTACCTGGCTCTTTCTGGTGGTAAAGGGTACAAAAATTAAGTTTATCAAGAATACTAAACTGGACAACGTCAAGATCAAAAACTAGTAAAACGACTCAGCGAGATAACCGCTAGCCTAAGTGAGCGTAATGGCGAATTTCGCGCGGGAACTCGGGCGGAAGATAATTATGGGTAGGATGCAAATTTTCAACAAACTATATGCAAATGAACTGCAAATAATCCAAAAACAATCTGCAAACTAAAAGCAAACGATTTGCAATATAATTTCAAACAAATCGCAATCATACTGCACATTATCTGCAAATATTATAAATTTTCTTTTGAAAACTAACTGCAAACAATGTGCAAATTGACTGCAAATTATATGCAAATTATCAGTTAATTTTAACTCGCAAACAAAATTAAAATTTTCAACAAAGTTTCAAAATGTTTGCAAGCAAAAGTTTTCACATGCAAATTTTTTAAACATTTTCTGTAAATTAATTTTAGAAAATTTTAATTTAAAAACCAATGAAAACCAAATGCAAATTTGCAGAAAGTTTTCATGCTACCTGGGTTGTATCCAATCAGAAGTCATAATCGCGTTTAACGGCGCAAAAACGGTACATGAAAACGTCTATATACAAGGGCTCTTAACTCTTAGCAATTGTTATTGGACATTAAATACACTGGATAGACGTGTCAAGATAAGATGTCTTTGAAATAAAACAAATATTTTTATTTACAAAACGGGGTTTATCAACAAAAAACTAAATGAATAAAAACGGAAAAAGCTAAGTACTTTCACTCAAAATAATAAATATGAAATGTGGTTTAATTGGAGTTACTTCACACTTTTGTCCTTAATTTTAATTTGGCAAATGAATCAGTACCTGTAGTTAAGTCCATTGAGTATTTCCCGTGATGTAAATCCTTTACATCATGAGTATTTCCACTGACTGAGTACATTAACGTGAATAGACTTCTCATCCAATGTTTTTGTTTGATACCAAAACTTGGAAAGTCTGTGTACGCAGCACCGGATTTACTGCAATCTAATTTGTTATTATTCAGCTGGACAGTGCTGCAAAAACACTTTTACTAAAACATTACTGTTGGGAGATGACTTGTTGGCTAGTGAAGGGAAAGATACCCCCACCACTATCAGCTGTTAAATAGCAGTGAAATAAAAGAAGACATTAACATTTAACCAATAGGAGAGCTAGTAAACCCTGAGGTGGGGGTAATCTCCCCTCAATTCATTTTTCCCTAGCTGGCCAACAAGTCATCTCCCAACAGTAACATAACCCTCAGTTATAAAATGTTTCATCCTTTGTTGAGAAGAGTGGTAATACTGATTTATCTATCATATGTAACTTTTACTTCATGTACGCCGTAGAAGATCACATCACAACACCGTCAATAGGTTTCAAACTCGCCTATGCTATGAGAAGTCTATTCACGTTAGTGTATATAGTCAAAGGTATTATTGTAAATTCATACTTGGAGACAACCATTTAAATTAAACACTTTAACGCACGATTATGCGTTACAATTGAAGTATCGGCTACCTACTACAGACCACAATGTTTACATTGGCAATTTGGCGGCCTGACGCTGCCGCTGTCTAGTGGCCTATGGAGTAAACACGGGAGGGCGAAGCGAAAGCCAACGCCCGCGACCGCTATATAGCAGCGATGCGACATTAGTTCGCCAGATCCAATTAATAGGAAAAGAAGGTCAGCGTGGAAAACTCAGCACAGCCGTTTAGTGAATAAATTATTGACTTTTAGTTTTAACTTTAAGGTGTTCTTAAATAATTTTATACTTAATAAAAGTATTTTAAATAGCCGAATTGTAGTTCTCAAAATTATTTGCTAAACATTTTTTTTAAGATTTAAACTCCAATTTTTAAATTATTTCTTCCCTCAAATTTTGCCGCCCCCTAAAATTTGCCGCCCTAGGCGCGCGCCTAGTCCGCCTATTCGGAAATATATCCCTGTAACTGTCTAAAATCGTCTGTTTTTTCTAGGGGCAAGTTTTAAAGATGCAGAGGTTTACGGGGATCGTGTTTTAAAACTAACCAATTAAGATAGAGATTGGCTCTTAACTTTTCCTAAAAGTAAAAAGACGGATCTCGTCAGCTCTGTTTTTAGAATTAAATACAATTTCTAATTTTAGCTATAACTGTCTAAAATCATCTGTTTTTCTCGATTTTTAACTTAAGTTTTCCATTAGTTTTGATAACACTACCAAAGTGAGATTACCAAAGTGTAAGAAAGGAAATTTAGCACCGTTATTTTTCTTAAATATGACACATTAGTTGTAGCTCTAGGCTGCATTTAGCAAAAGATAACAGGGTTCTAAAAACCCTTGCATTTGCATCGAGAAAAACAGATGATTTTAGACAGTTTACTAATAGTAATAAACTCTATAGCTGAAATTAAAAATTTTATTTTAAAATTCTAAAAACAGAGCCGAAGAGACCCGTCTCTTTAATTTTAGAAAAGTTAAGATCCAATCTCTATCTTAATTGGTTAGTTTTAAAACACGATCCCCATAAACCTCTGCATCTATTAAACTTTTTGCCACTAAAAACAGATGATTTTAGACAGTTATAACTGAAACTAGAAATTGTATTTAAAAATTCTAAAACCAGAGAAGACGAGATCCGTCTCTCTACTTTTGGAAAAAGTTAAGAGTCAATCTCTATCTTAATTAGTTAACTTTAAAACACGATTCCCGTAAACCTCTGCACTGTCTGCAGCCATCAAACTCGCCTAGCGCTACGGCCGCGAGCAAGACCTCACTGCCGCGAGGCGGCATTCGGTAACGTCGTTCGGGCTCAGGTAGACCGGAGCCTTGATTTGGTTAAACATAACCTCTTTCGCGTGAAAAGGTAGATATAGTACCTTCGCTGATGTCCGATGTTTACACTGTTGTTTACTTGAAAATCAATCAATTTCCTTACCGATGAGTAATCAATTGGGAAAATTACAAACTTTAATTACTTGTAGGTCCCCTCTTTTTAATGGACAATTTACCAATTCACTTTAGAAACAACTTCACGCCGAGCTCTATCCAATGACACTAAAATCATTAAAATATATTGCAAATTGTGGGAGGAGTTTCTTGTACAAAAACCCGTATCACGTATTAAATATGTATAGATGATTTTGTAAATCATTATTTATCTTTTTTTAATCACTTAGTAATTTTTTACCTCTCTTGTCCTCAATAACAATTTAATTTTTTTAGGTAATGTAATGGGCAATATACCGTAGCTGTACTGATCCTAAACAACAATAGTTAAATGTTAAATGATTTTTTGTCCCTTATACGGCAGACTGCAAAGGTGCTTTGTCCAAAACTAATGTGTTTGTGTTGTTTGTGGTAAAACAATGTGTTTTACCATACAAACCTATGGAGTTTTTGTCTATGTATCCGACTGTAAAACTTTAGAGTTGTAAATAATAGACAATAAAAATAACTAAATATTTATAAAATGATGTTTTTATTTTAACGATTTAGTATCCATTAACCAATTAAATCCATTAAATTTCTTAAGGTGTTTTACATAACCACTGGCAGTTCCAGAAGAATAATGACTTTCTACAAATAGAAACATGTTATATAATCAAATTTTACATGCATTAGGGTATTGTTTTCATGGGTTTGTGAGATTATATTATAAGTTCACATTTGATGTACAGCTTAGTGTCACAATGTAAACTTAATTAGCTTTTATTGACAGTTTTTAGCGAAATTTAAGATGTTTTTGGCGTATTTGTGGAAAGGGGGGAGGGGGTATGACCTTATGAAAATCTTGCCCCCCCAATCAGAATGCTGAAATGACGCCTATGAATGTAATTGGCGTCTAACGACTACAAAATCCACTAGGAACGTTTCTTAATCTTACAAATAATTAAAAATTGAAAGCTAGTTTTTTCTTATCATTAAAATCTATCGTGCATGCAAGAAAACATTATTGTTATGAAACGGGTACAATGAGCGATAAGTTGTGGATCAAGAAAAAGCTTTCTTTGTTTACATTAAAGCAATAGTCATTTATATTAAAGGTTTCATGTTACAACGAACATTAAATACTGTAATCACAATGTATGAAAATGAAATTTTAATTTAAATGTGTAGTGTGGCAGCCAACGAATAGTTGTTTTTCTGCAATTGAAATTCTCCCAGATAAATTTTTGGACTTTTCACAAAACTGTAGAATGATAGGATCGAGAGAGTTTAAATTAAAGATGTTTGTTCCTAAGACTAGGGAAAACAGCACCATGAAAAAAAAAAACTTTAAATAAATTAAAAAGAACGGGTCAAATTCTTCATAAAATGTATGGCAATTGAAATTGTTTACCTTGTCAAACCGAAAACACGAGTTTTGATAGTACAACCGATTGTTGGCAGTGAGTGAAAAATGTCTACTTTGAGGTTGCGGTGGCGTGTTACAGTTTTGTAAAGCTAGAAAATAACAAAATATGGCAGGAGCTAGGGTATAAAATAGTAATTCAACTTATGGACAGACAATATAATCAAATAAATTAAAAAAAGGATGGTGTATGATGAACACTATTGAACGTGTATTAGGCCTAATCCTGAAATGGGTGCTGATCCGTATTGTTTTTGCTCATTGCCACTTTTCTACACTATATTAATTTTGCATCATAGCCGACGGACTATGACTTCTTTAGGAACTTATTTTTTAGTTCGATATAGGTTTTAATAGACCAGACTAAGTATTCATTCATAAGGTGTGTCTCAAGATTGTAAAGAGTGTTTGGAAGCGAATGGTCATGCAAACTATTATCGATAAAAATTAAATTTTGTGGAAACTTTCTAATTAAACTAATGATAATCCACTAAGATCTAAATTATTTTAATTTTACTATAAGTGATTTTTCTCCTATAAGCCACAGTTTCGTTATGATCTTGAATTGAAAATAAATATTGACGAGACGTCGCCCGTCAATTCTCGACGGATACATCTCAATCCGAGGCAAGTAGAGCGCAAGGCAGATGGTGCGAAACATGCATAAAATTTAATTTTTGAATAAATATTTTTTTCCAATTAATCTGCTGTTCTTACATAATTAAGTATCTTTCGATGTAAACCATTTAACAGTCAAAACTTATTTATTTTTTGTGCACCAACTACTGCATAAGACTTAATAGTTTAAATACCGGTAGTATACGTTTGTATTATTTTTTTTTTCTATCCATTTAAAGGATAACACATAATAATTGTAATTGTTTTTGGGTTTACTGGCCATAATTAACCGAATCCTTCTTGAGAGTTTGCTCTTCCACTGTATATAATATTTCTTGTGTTTACAATAAGCTGATTGAAAGTGTGTAAAATTCATTACAAAGGTTTGGTAATGTCGATATTTTTTATAAGAGAGTAAAATAACTTTAAAATGAATAAAACCTGCTAGTAAAGGTTAGTAGGAGTTATATAGGTTTTATTTGTTTCAAACCACATGTAAATCGGTTTAGTGGGTCTCAGACGAACTGTCCAATAATTATTTGTGCTTCTAGGGACTAAAGTACAAGTTTTTCTCCCGGAAGGGAAACTGTTGTCGCCCGAAGGCGAAGCCGAGGGCGACAATTTCCCTGAGTAACATTTAGGCCTAATATAATTTTATTTAGACCGTATATAATTTAACTTTACCATCATATGATCCCTTGCTCCGTCAAGCTGGATCAGTCACATCAATATAAAAAAACACACAAGGTAGGCTATATCATTTTTAAAGAACACAAAAAAACAAAATACAATTTAAGCCTAGTCATAAGTTTTACACTTATGTTTTGGACTTCTTAGGTTAATAGCCTACCCAAGTGAAATGTAAACAAACACGTACACTGCTCACTGCTGACAGAATAGTCAGCAGTGAGCAGCAGCTACAGCTGCTATTAGTAAACAAAAGAGTAACGAAACAAATACAACAATACAAGTAACAGCTGACTGTGGCTCATGTTCTTTTTTATCTCTCTTTTAATGTTATTCTTATGTAACTAACTTTAGCCCCGTGGTACAAAAAAGTTGAGTTTTCCCTAGGTAGAAAAATTAAGTATTCAAGTCACATGGGATAAAAACTAGTACTTTAGTACTCTATTCCAAGGAGTAAAATACTGCTTTAGATAATAGGTCGAGGAAAAGGTATTTTTAACCTCACTGTACAGTATTGAATTTGATAGATGTTATGGAGTTGAAAATAAAAACAAAGAAATTATGAAAACAACTGACTTAATTGTCAAGGTACAGACCACGTCTTCCAGTATAAAAATTCGGGTTTAAATGATAGCCGGATACTGAAATACTAAAAGATGTACAAAAACAATTATCGAATTTTAATAGTTATTTTAATGGTTATTTTAAATGTTTGGACAAACAAAAGTAAAGTAAAAAATTAAACGACAGCAGAATGTGTATAATTGCAATTGAATTTAAATCAAAAGAATTAGTATCACTTATGAAATTAGCTATCAACCACATAAGTAGAATTCACGTGTTAAAAATGCAAGTCTACGTGTTACAAGTGTAAAGAAAGAGAGTTGCAAGTTAACATATTCATGGGGTAAACATAACATGTTTTCGACACCAAGGACAGGGAATCTTAATTTGTTACTTTCTGAACGTAAAATTTTTACCTTTTAGACGCTACGAGCAAAAATATTTTAGCATGATTTTGAACTCAACCCGACCTACATATTTCTATCCGTTGGGAAATTTCCAGCCTCGCCATTGTTGGCAGCGGTGACGTATTGCACTTGGCACAAAGGTTTCGGGGGAGGACCAAACATGTGTTGTCTTCCAAACGATTTTCTTGGAAGGACTTTAGAAGTGGATGTTTTGCCGAACCAGGAAAGGACACCGACGATTTGTCTATGGGAAACCCGAAACCTATATAAATTCTATCCGAAGGAAAAGTGCCCCAGCCTATTCTTTGTCGGAGCGGGCACTTTGTGCGATTGCACTAGGCACATGGGGTTGGGCGAGGCCCATAAATTTGTCATCCCCCTGACGACTTTCTTACCAGGAAAGGACGCCAACGAGTTGCCTGTGGAATTGAAGTCAAAAAGAGATACCTAGTATTTACCAGGACGGTCATTTTGAGTTAACAGTACCAGGGGTACCGAGCTTAAGGTCGGTAAAATTATTACTTTCGTTCTCACACAAAGCTCGTTCGCTCGGCTCACTCGCTCTCTTCCATTTTAGAGACGAGCTCGTTCGCTTCGCTCACTCGCCAAGCCGACGAGTATTGCACATTGGTATAATTTTCTTAAACTACAGGTTAAAGATGTAACACATTGATTTATATCTACAATTATCAGCTCATTTTTGTTCAGTTAATAAAATCTCCATAAGGATAACATGGAAACTTTATAGGGCTCTAGCGCGAAAACCGGATTTTTCCCAGCCATGGGACCAGTTCCAATCGATTTCTGGTGGCCAAAACCCCCATATTCAATAAAAAAAATCAAAAATCCTTGGAGCGAAAAAAAAACTTTGCCCGGATAAACGGCGCTTGTCTTAGAGTATAAGAGTACCAGGGGGACCGAGCTTAAGCTCGGTAAAATATTACTTTCGTTCTCACGCAAAGCTCGTTCGCTCCGCTCACTCGCCCTCTTCATTTTTAAGACGAGCTCGTTCGCTTCGCTCACTTGCCAGGCCGAAGGGTGCTGCACTTTGGTAAAATTTCCCTTTAAAGATATAACACATTTTTTTTATCTACAGTTATCAGCTGATTTTTGTTCAATTGAAAAATCTCCATAAGGATAACATGGGATCTTTGAGGGGCTCTAGCGCGAAAACCGGATTTTTCCCAGCTATGGGACCAACGCCAATCGATTCCTGGTGGCCAAAACCCCCGTATTCAATCAAAAAATCAAAAATCCTTGGAGAGAAAAAAAAACTTTGCCCGGACAAACGGAGCTTGTTTTAGAGTATAAGATAAGAGTACCAGGGGGACCGAGCTTAAGCTCGGTAAAATTATTACTTTCGTTTCTCACACAAAGCTCGTTCGCTCCGCTCACTCGCCAGGCGGAAGGTTTGCTGCACATTGGTATGATTTTCCTAAAACCACAGGTTAAAGATGTAACATATTGGTTTTTTTTATCTACAGTTATCAGCTGATTTTTGTTCAGTTAAAAAATTTCCATAAGGATAACATGGGATCTTTGAAGGGCTCTAGCGCGAAAACCGGATTTTTCCCAGCTATGGGACCAGCTCCAATCGATTTCTGGTGGCCAAAACCCCCATATTCCAAAATTTGAAGGAAATCGTCGGAGCCGTTTTTGAGATAATTGTGCAAGCAAGCAAGCAAGCAAACAAGCAAACATTGCTCGTATAAGAGTATAGGATTTGCGAAGGTGATTAACATTAGCCTACATTACAAATCTTATCTTATACCTTATAGATTACTCTAAAACAAGTAAGGTTTGCACGAGCAAAGTTTTTTTTTTCTCTAAGAGGATTTATTTATTTATTTATTTTGGATTTGGGGATTTTGGCCACGAGAAATCGATTCGAGTTGGTCCCATGTGAAAAATCCGATTCAAAGTTTCCTTGTTATTCTTATGGAGATTTTTAAATTGAACAAAAATCAGCTGATAACTGTAGATGTAAACCAATGTCAATGTGTTACATTTTTAACCTGTGGTTTAGGAAAATTATACCAAAGTGCACGACTCTACGTGGGGCCTATACGAAAACTGCGGTTAGTTTTCGTAGGCCCCGCCCTACGGCTTGGCGATGAGCGACGCGAACGAACTCGTCTTTAAAATGGAAGAGGGCTAGTGAGCGGAGCGAACGAGCTTTGTGTGACAACTAAAGTAATAATTTTACCGACCTTAAAACGACCCCCTTAGTACTAAACATTTAATTATTCTGCATAGTAAATTTGATTTGCCGTGTTTTTCGATATCATGTTGAATACAACAAGATCGAACAGATAAATCTGCCTTTTATCCAATACATAATGTACCAAGAAGATAATATTTTAAAGACGATGTTATCCTCATCATTTCTTTGACATAAAAAGTGGAAATAAAATGATAAAGCAAACTTTGAAAAGTTATGATTAAATTTAGAAGAATTCGTAATTAGATTACTTTTTACATAAAAAATAAATCATTATTTAAAAAGGTTCTGATACTTTAATTTTGATTTTTTAACTAGGTAGTTGAGTTACCTTAGGGCCTACCCATTTATTACACAAGGAAACTTTTTTCCAATTTTTTATTATTTTCATACACATTTAAGAGGGCGTAAGAGTCAATCCAAATTCCGCCTTTCCCCATAAGAGCAATGTTAAACGGGATGTCAAATAACTCTTTTATTTATAATAAAAAATATTGGTTTATAGCTCTAAATAAAAGGTTCATCAAGGCGGATTTGGTTTGCGAGGGGAATTTTTTATAACAATTATAGTGTTTTTTACTAACTTGAAATAACAAAGCAAGTTTTTTACTACTTTTAAAACATTTTCTACAGAATTTTATAAATTATTTACAAAAAATCGATCTCTCAAAAGGAATGGGGAATTGAATTGTGATTCAAATTCTATTTATTCTGAACCAATCGGACAAAAAAATAAAGAAATTATATGACAAATGCCGGGGACAAGTTTAGCATTGCTCTTATGGGAAATAAATCCAACATGGCCGCACTCCAAAGCCCTCTTAATACGTTAAAACACATGTATTACTGGAGCGAAACCACAATTTATCATGTAAAAATTGTGCTGTTTACGTGTTAGCGGGGGAAGGCGAATCTTTAACTATTATTGACCCTCGTTATTTTAAAGGGAGAATATTCTGTTGTTATACGTAAAATGAAATAAGTATACTAAATACTAATTGCAATACAGTAGAAGAACTACTACGGCCACCTCGGGACCGGACCACCGGCCGGATTTCCAAATATCCGGATTATCCTGCGGTTTATTAAACGGGTTAAACAGAGACCTGTATTATATGTGTGTTCCAACAATGAACTATTAGGGTGTATTTAACAATGGAGGATATCATACTTGCCCAATCAATGCTGTATCAACATTTTAACCATCCTGATTTGCTTCCTCTCAGACATTGTATAGCCTCGAAATGACAATCGGGAACGGACAAGCAGCAGCTGACGATGAAACTACGTTTAACAGACAGTAATACTAGTCTTCTGTCAACAAAGGCCCTAACATATAAATGGGACTGCAAAAGCGACAGAATCTGTTTATAGTGACCTATAAATTCCGTACTTCGACGATTGGACCGCGAAACACCCAATAAAAGATAACGATTAAAGAACAATAGAACACTATATAACACAAACTTTTAGAAGATATCCAAAACTCGTGCAGAAATCATCAATTGAACTGATATATTTTAGTGATATAACATGGGATAAGTTGACTCTTGTCTATTTTTTATGTAGGAAACGCCTGGGACTTGACTGAGCATTTCGTTTCCAGCATATCGCGGCCGGATTATCCGGCCGCCGAACCATCCGAGGCCGGACTAGAGAGCTTCTACTGTATAAAGTTTTCTTCTACTTACATTGATGTAACTTTAAAAAGACTGGAGATCACAGTTTGTGTTCAGAAAATTATAATTTTTAATGACTATTATTTTTGGTCTCTGGGCACCTCAAAACGAAAAAGTAACATGGTCCCGGGCTTAGGTCTTACCATGAGACCTACGGTAATAGCTTATTCCCTATGGGAAATTCGCTAATAGGTAAATGTTTTAGGCTGATAATGTTTTTATCTTTTAACTGAAAAGTAAAGAATAGTAGGCCCTCTGTTCACACGAAAATAACCAAAACAATAACAGGTGTCTGAAATATTCATGAAATAGCCTATTTAGGCCTCTGACAGCCTCTGGACATTGATCGAGCCAAATGCCCGACTATAATTATTGTTCTATTTGTACGAGATAGACTTTGAAATCTAGATTATTTAGATTATTTTGAGATCTATCTAGATCTTATCTAGATTATTTTGAGATCTAATTATTTCAAAATTAGATTACCTAATTTTGAAATAATTAGAAACCTCGGCAAATAGCCTATTATTAATGGTTAAAGTTGGATGTTTGTTCAAATTTGTAATGCAGTCACTCAAGGCCGTAGCCAATGGGGAGGGGGGTTAGGGGGTCGAAACCCCCCTCGAAATTTTGAAGAAACGACCCAAAAAATGTGTAAACTTTTACCATAACAGATCGTTAAAAATTAAATTATGGTAACAAATAACTTAAAAAACAAATAAAATAACATTATACTTATTTGTTTAATTAAAATGTTCAAGTCATGACGAAAGTAGTACTAGTTACAGTAGTCAGCTGTTCGGAAGCCATTTCATAGGGATCGCGGGAGAGAGTGAACCATAACGAATGAGCTGGAATTTGACATAACCTTAACCTGTCAATCCACTCATCAGAACTTGTTCGCTCCAATCGGGTGTGTTTTGTGCAGTTTGGAGTTTTTCATATTGACAATTAGACTCATAAAGCTTTGTGTCAGTTTAATTGATTTAATATGACGACGTAAAAGCTCAGTAAGGTAGGTCAAACAAAAACAGTGAAATATTAATACCGGTACGCAAGCATATTTCATTTCCTCCTTTTTTTTAGCTCGTGTGCATCGTAGGAGAAATCCGCGCATACCGTTAGAAAGGTAGGTCCTGTAGATGAGCAGAATCACATTCTAATTCACATCGGACTACATGGCTACGCCCCACAGGCTTTCAAAGTTCCAATGTTAATCTTATGGAGGAAAGAGAATTGAATGAATCATTAGACAGCTGTAGTAAAAACAACTGCTAGATAATTTGGAAGAACAGATGTTTGAGTTATAAAATGTTTTATAACTCTAACTGCTTCTTGGGTTCAGATCAACAGAAATTTTGATCGAATTTCGATCAGGAGGCGATCTCAAGTCTATTTTAATATGCCTGCTCCTGCATCAACAGCTTTATATCGCCCTAACCTCCATTTGACTTGGCAATACCAATGTTGTCATGGTTATATTCTTATTCTGGACTACTGGAGGGATCACCGCTTTGGTGTTGATGGCGCAGAAGCTTGCCGGTAAATTTTGGTGGTTTGGTAACACTGAAGTACCATTTTGTTGTTCTTTGAACGGTAGTGACAAGCTGACGAATCTTCTCTGGGAATGATGAATAAGTACATCATTCATTTTTTTTAGTTCGTTTTTAGTTCGTTTTTAGTTCGTTAATAAAGGAACGTGATTTGATTTCATTCCCATTGTTTCGTTTATTTTAAACCATTATTTCATTGCAGTGTACCAAGGGAAATAATTTTAGAGTTGTTGGTGTTTTACTAATAATTTAATAATTAAGTTAGTTTCCCAGAATTAAAATAAATTTTTAAGGGATTTTACATATTCTGACATTTTTTATTTTTTGCAACTTCTATGAAATTTATGACAGTTAATTATTTTGACAGCTCTGCAGTAAAAAAGGAATAATTCAATTTGGTACTTCAGTACAACCAACCTAAGCAAATCAGCGGCAACAAAATCACACTAGGCTAGCATTGTGTGCTGTCTCCAGTATAGAATATAACCTCCTTAATTAGGCAAGAAAAGCTAATACAATATTTTTTATTGAAAGTATATTTTTGTGGTCAAAGCCTTCTGAGCGAGTTGAGCGGCATAGATAGCACTGAAGTCCATTCGCAAGGGGAGACAGAAACTCTGACGAAAGATGCCTTAGTTTTTCATGTTGTTATGAACCAACTGATTATTATAGACTGAGAACAGAGTGAAAAACATGCTTATAACAAGTGCTTATAAAGTGGTGATTATTGAGTTGAAAATTAATCCGTTTTAGATGTTATTGCGTTTTATCTCGTCGTGATATTTAAGTTAGCATGCTCGAAGTGAAAAGAAGCAGTAGAATTTAGTTCCTACGATAATTACTGCTGCGTTTCCTTGTTTATTTAATAATAAATAATTATTATTTTTGAACGATTTTAAGTACTATTTAAATATTTAATGCTTCTAACTTACTTTAACATTATATTATACGAATTTCGCTAAAATGAAAGTTTGGAAGTTATGTTACTTCCTGTGACCGTGGACCTCAAACCCCCCCCCCCAATTTTTTTTTCTGGCTACGGCTTTGCAGTCACTTGACATATATCCATTCGACATATATCTTTTGTAAATAAACAATGCCAGCGATTTTCTTAGGATTATCTTTCTTTAGAAAATAATTTACGCACCAACCCACGAGCTTAAACATAATATTTTGTACATTAATAGCAAGGTTTGATCAAGCCGACTTTATCCCCAATGGTCAAATCACTATATATCACTATTTTGAGACAGGGACCTCACATAGTGGTGAGAAGCACAAACTTAAATAGGCCTACGATGATCAGTTTGTGCCAATCTACTTAAGAGTCATCTTCACCAATGGGCCAGTAGCCCATTGTTGCGCAGTCGGCAATATTAACCATACGGCTTTTATGCAAAACAAGGTATTTTATTCCCCTGTTTCGGATGCAGTTTTTCAACCGATTTTCTTTAAACTTGGTAAGTGTTTAGTTCAATAGTTATATTAAGTCCTTCATACCTCAAAATTTTGAAAAATTAACAAATATTACTCTTTGTGACGTCGCAAAGTTACTCGATTTTCCTTACTTTTAAGAGTTTTTTGTACTTATGCCATTAATCTTGACTCATATATGAGGAACTTATAGATCTAAAATTAATATACAATAAAACATAAATTTTACCAATAAATATCCAAAAACACCGTCCGAAACAGGGGAATACGGAGGAATGTTTTCAGTGTTTTGACAAGGGTGAAGATGACTCTTAACGGCACAGTCTACTTTTTGAGTAAAATTCACTGAAAGAATACACTTAGAGTGAATACTTAGACCCTACACACAATACACACAATACTTAAAATACAAACGAGCGTCCTGCGTTTGCGTCGAATCAGCATCATTTTGCATAGGCGATCAAAACAGAGGAATTGAGCTGTATACACCAGAGACGTAGCAGCGACGTTGCATCAGCTGTGCTTCTGTGTCGTGAGGCTGCAAGCTTGCCTCAGCTGTGCGCTGTACACATTCTGTATTAGTGACGATTGAGCAGTGCATATTACTATTTTTATTTATCTTATCTTATTATCTTATTATCTCATACTCTAAAACAAGCTCCGTTTGTACGGGCAAACTTTTTCGCTCCAAGGATTTTTTATTTTTTTGGTTTATTATCGGAGTTTTGGCCACCAGGAATCGATTGGTTTTGGTCCCATAGCTGGGCAAAATCCGGTTTTCGTGCTAGAGCCCTTAAAAAATCCCATGTTATCCTTATGTAGGTTTTTAAATTGATCAAAAATCAGCTGATAACTGTAGATAAAACATATGTGTTATATCTTTACAGGAAAATTATACCAAAGTGCAGCATAATCCGGCCTGGCGAGTGAGCGAAGCGAACAAGCTCGTCTTAAAAATGAAGAGGGCGAGTGAGCGGAGACAACGAGCTTTGCGTGAGAGCGAAAGTAACATTTTACCGAGCTTAAGCTCGGTCCCCCTGGTACTATACTCTAAAACAAGCTATGTTTGTACGTCCAATTTTTGTTTCCAATGATTTTTGATTTTTTTTTTGTTGAATATGGGGGTTTTGGCCACCAGGAATCGATTGAAGTTTATCCCATGGCTGGGAAAAATACGGTTTCGTCCTATAGCCCTTCGAAGTTCCCATTTGATCGTAATGGAGATTTTCCTGCAGCTACTAATTGGATAGAAAAACCAGCTGATATTTGTAGAAATAAACATATGTGTTACATAGTATTTAATCCGTGGTCCAACAAATTTCTACTACAGTGCATCCATTGGCCTGGCGAGTGAGCAAAGCGAACGAGCTCGTTTTAAAAAGAAAGAGGACAAGTGAGCAAAGCAAACGAGCTTTGTCTAAGAAAGTAGAGTCGCGCTTAAACATTTTACCGAGCCTAACCTCGGTCCCACTGGTACTCTAAAACAAGAACTGTTTATGGGCAAACTTTTTTTCCCTCGAAGGATTTTCGATTTTTTTAAATATGGGGGTCTTGGCCACGAGGAATCGACTGGAACTGGTCCCATGGCTGGAAAAATCCCGTTTTCAGTCTAGGGCTCTTCAAAGTTCCTATGTATTCTCTTGGAGATTTTAAAACAAACTAGTATACGTGTTGCTCGAAATCGAGCAATTTGTTTAAATACAGTACAAATGTTACTTTAGCTCTAAATCAATGACATCCGACCAATCCAATAAAGTGAATATCTTCAATCACCAATAACTACACATATTTACAGCTGATTATTAACAGATGTTTCAAATGCTTTATTCAGTTCCAGTGTTATTTAAATGGGAAATTTTGAGATTTCAATGGTGGATAGCGCCTTTATTTTCAGTCCGATTCTCATCAATTTTTGGCGGAAACAACTACAGACCAAGCCCTATCCAACGACACCAAAAACTTTAAAATCGGTTGAAAATTGTAGGAGGAGTTCTCAAGACAAAAAACCCTTAGCGTATTAAATAAGTATAGATACTGTTTGTACAGGCAAACTTTTTTCCCTCTAAGGATTTTTTTTTTTTTTAATATGGGGATTTTGTCCACGAGGAATCGTTAGGAGTTGGTCCCATAGTAGTGCAAAATTGCGGCCGCTGGCCCAGTTCAAGGTCACCTGAGGGATGACGTCATCGAGGTCAATGATCTCACCGATGACGTCATCGATGACGTCATCGATGACGCAATCGATGACGTCATCACTAATGACGTCATTTCGATGACGTCACACCCATGACGTCACAGAAATGACGTGCTGATGACGTCATCACCCCTTACGTCATCAAAATGACGTCACCGATGCCACTGAGGTCAAGGTCATGCCGAAACTTAAAATTTTTTGGCACTTTTGCCGTTTCTCGCACTACGCTCCGAGTTTCAGTCAGAGTCCCCGTGACCTTGACCACCTGGAGCGAATATTCGACGAGAAACGGCAAAAGTGCCAAGTTAAACTCGAGTTTCTGACATGACCTTGCCTACATGGCCGATCGGTAATCCCTCAGGTGACCTTGAACCAGTATAACGCCCGCAATTTCATATTACTGTGATCTTGAAAACTTAACTTAACAATGGAGTGCCGACACCAATGCGCACCCCACGACAGTCACCGAGCGATTGACTGTTAGGCTCTGTGTAATCTAGGTATATGGGGAAGTGGAGGGGGAAATCTCAAGGTCATCCAAACGGAGTTTTAAAAAAGTGAAAGAGTAGAAAGACTACTCTTGTGCTTCCTGGGTGACTTCATCAATTTCTAACGGATCTGTAAACCAATCCGATCTGTAGCGGCAGGAGTCCAGAAAACAGGTGCACCACCCATCAGGTTGTCCGTAGCGCTTCCGACAATTGGTAAGATTGGAGAAGTGAAACTTAATACACCGCTGCGGACAACAAGTATAAAAGTATTTGGATTTGTAGATTTTGAAAGTTTGTAGTACCGGTGGTGGCAGCTGTTGGTTCTTGCATCTACACCTGCAACATCCGAAGCATTCACATTGCCGGCAGGCCAGCCCATCCACTTGCCACTTTGGTAAGAGGAAACACTTATCCTCACAGCAATAGGTTGTCCCCGTCTCTTCCTCCCAACGCTTCTTTGCACAATATGTGACGCCTTGTATCTCCAAACACCTATGCTCGCAACATGAGATGCGCTTACTTTCCATAGTTGATGCTGCTTTGACGAGGGAGCACGATGAAGTGATGCTGTGGTCAGTGGGAATGGGGTTTATATAAACGAAGGTGAGTGGAGGGGGAAAGGTCAAGGTCATTCAAATGGAGTTTTAAAAAAAAGTCAAAGAGTAGAAAGACTACTCTTGTGTGTCTATAGCGATTTCATTGATAGTGAGTGCTTCTGTATGCCAAGTTGATCTGTACTGACAGGCTCCTAAATAATGTTTGCAAAAACCTGCAAAATGATTGTTGCACAATTTGCAGCCAGTTAGCTGTTTTAGTGTGAATTCAATGCAACGTTCAGGGCAACAAGTGTACTTATGCCCTCTCATCTGGTACACATTGAATGTCAGGGGCGGCTCGTGAGTTTTTTAGCGCCCGTGCAAAGACCAAATTTGCCGCCCCCATCGCTTTCCAACACCATGCTATCCCCGAACACACCCCCCCCCCCCACCACACACCCGATCGCCAGACCCTGCTCTTTTTTTAGTAACACATGGTAAAATTGACACGTGCGAGCTTCGCCCCTAATTCACATGCAAGCTCGTAATATGTTGGAAAATATTTATTTTTAAATAATTAATTTCCAAGAGTCTCTTGGAATTAAGGCTCCAGTCTGAGCACGAACGACGTTACCGAATGCCGCCTCGCGGCCGTAGTGCTAGCTAGACGAGTTTTACGGGAATCGTGTTTAAAAATTAACTAATTATGATAGAGATTGACTCTTAGCTGTTTTATAAAAGTAGAAAGACGGATTTCGTCTTCTCTGGTTTTAGAATTTTGAAATAAAATTATTAATTCTATTATAACTGTCTAAAATCATCGGTTTTTTTCTAGTGGCAAGTTTTAGACTTTATAGATGCAGAGGTTTACGGGGATCGTGTTTTAAAACTATCCAATTAAGATAATTTGCTCTTAACTTTTTCTAAAAGTAGAAAGACGAACTCGTTTCCTCTGTTTTTAGAATGTTTAAATAAAATTTCTAATTTCATCTATAACCAACTGTCTAAAATCGTCCGTTTTTTCGATTTTTAACTGAAGTTTTCCATTAGTTTTGATGAAACTACCAAAGTGAGATTACCAAATTGTAAAAAAGGAAATTTAGCGCCGTTATTCTTCTTTAAAATGACACCTTATTTATAGCTCAAGGCTGGATGCATTTCGCAGAAGATAACAGGGTTCTAAAAAACCCCTGCATTTGCATCGAAAAAAATAGATTATTTTAGACAGTTATAGCTGAAAGTAGAAATTGTATTTGAAAAATTCTAAAACCAGAGCCAACGAGATCCTTTTTTTTAATTTTAGGAAAAGTTAACAGCCAATCTATATCTTAGTTAGTCCTAAAACACGATCCCCGTAAACGTCGCTACTCGTAAACCCCGTTATACTTGCTACTAGAGAAAACAGACGATTTTAGACAGTTATAACTGAAATTAGAAATTTTATTAAAAAATTCTAAAGCTAGAGAAGACGAGATCCTTCTTTCTACTTTTAGAAAAAGTTAAGAGTCAATCTCTAACTTAATGAGTTAATTTTGAAACACGATTCCCGTGAACCTCTGCATCCATAAAACTCGCTTAGCGCTACGGCCGCCGGCCGCCAGGCGGCATTCGGGCTCAGGTATAGACCGGAGCGGTTATTTTCTTCGTCTTTCTTTTACGTTTTCGGTATTCTTCACCGCTAATCTTTTGAAATGTCAAATCAGAAATTTATATACAACACAGATTTTTTGTAACTAGAAAGACATAGTTGTACCATTGACTGTACACCTCACGGTACGGTACCACGTTCGGTATCATCGGACTTAAATTATTACATTAAAATTTCAAGAATGTTTAACAATTGGGAATTTCCAGACAAGAATATACCTGGAAAGACACTAGACAGACAGTGACAAAAGTTTTATCTGAGCAGGAACAATATACGGCCCGCCCGGCAACGACGATGTTCTCATACCAAGAATTTAATATTCAATAGTTGTGTAACAAAAATAAAAACTCGTTATCTGTAGCGATCAAGTAGTCTACAATCTTCAGTCTTTAATTTTTTATTTACTTTTTAACTCTTTATGAGACATTCCGGCTACTTAAAACCTCGGAAATAAAATAACTATGGTATGGTATAGAAATATTGTCTTTATCTATTTCCTCTCCTTGTAAAAATTAAGCTTATTACCAAAATGTATTCGTCACATACAAATTACTAAACGAACTCAACCATTCACCAAATAGGCTAAAACCAGGGCCTAAGTTGTAATTAAGTAATCAAGTCTTGTGGAAAGAGGCCAGTTTGGGAGGGGTCCCAATCAGGTCTCTTTTGACCAAGGGTTGGGTTTTGATGTCATAGAACTTTAAAAGCATGGTGTAGTTTATAGTTCTATGACGGATGTCGGCTGACGGAATATAGTGTGGCTGACGGAATGTCGGCGCCGGGATGTCAACCATGATCGCAGACCATAAAAAACTGTCATTCGTGCCGTACCATTCTTCCATTACTAGAATATTCATATTGAGAAGAGGATACCTACAAGCCTAAGAGGGCGGCACCGCAACTTTGGATGGGCGCTCGAGTGTTTCAGGGAGCGCTTCCTTGTATATACACGAGTTTAAAAATCATACAAACAAGGCCATTGGCCTGCTCTCTTGAATCAATTAAGATAAATAATTTAAGAAAAACTATTGATTTACATTATAAAAACTACCGTTCCCTTCTCTTTGTTTGATTTTTCAAGCACCTATCTTTCTCTGACCCCTCTTTCCGTCGCCCGGAGCGGCGCTTCACGCCGCCCCCCAAAATACGGCGCGCCTCTGGCGCCCCGTGCGGGCGCACGGGCCGCACGGGCCACGAGCCGCTACTGTTGAATGTCTTCAACTCTGGTTTCGGCTTCTTCCAAGACTTGCACTTACACATGCATTGACCAAAAGCTTCACATTTTCTACACGCCAGGCCATCCACCACATCAATGTCAATTGGCCATGAAAAACATTTCTGTTCGCAACAGTAGTTGAGTTGACTCTCCATGTTGCTGTGGTGAAGGTGCGCGATGAAATGATGCTGCAGTCATTGAGAGTGCACCTTAAATAAACTCAGTGGAGGGGGAAAGGTCAAGGCCATCCAAACGGAGTTTTAAAAAAGATAACTAGTCGTCCTCCTCCTCCTCGTCCGTTGTACTTGGAGAGCTGTCAGACGAA
Source organism: Neoaliturus tenellus (assembly GCA_030545055.2). Classification (NCBI taxonomy): domain Eukaryota; kingdom Metazoa; phylum Arthropoda; class Insecta; order Hemiptera; family Cicadellidae; genus Neoaliturus; species Neoaliturus tenellus. Next base: position 47,627,965 of record CM061534.1, on the reverse strand, counting down.
GAGCCCCGCGCAGGTGCTCCCCAGATGAAAAACAAATCAATTTTAAAACGAAGACCAGGATCTTGCATCATCAATTCCTTTAATTTGTCACATACTAAGTCGACCTTGTGTAAGGTGTCAACAACAAGCTTCCAATTTGTTGGCTCAATATAACTTGTAGTTGAGTCCGCCTCGCTGATAACCACATCCTCCGGCCGTATTGGAGTGTAAAGATGTGTAAAGTTCTTTGGCTGAAGCTGAGGCTCAGGCTGGCTGGAAGTGGAAGGTTGAGTGTGGACCCCTGTCGCATCGAAATCCATAGTCATTCTACATTCAATGTTGGGGTTTTCGTTTAATACATACACCAATTTCTCATGCAACATATCCACTTCTGCCGAGTCTTGCAGATGAACATTCCAGGAAAATGGCCATTCTTCATCCGTAGTGGAGTCAACTCGAGAAAGAGTGCTGTCCGCCATGATAGCTAAGCAAGGAATGATGTGAGCTACAGACTGTGGTAACAGTATTGAAAAGTAGAGGGGTAAACCAAAAGTATGTGGAGGGGGTATTTTCAAGGCCATTTAATTTGGGTTTTAAAAAAGGATATAGTGGAGGGGGAATTCTCAAGGTCATCCAATTTGGGTTTAAAAAAAAGGAATGAAGGTTACTCCTCTTCAGCCTCGTTGTCCCCCACATCCTCATTAGCCTCATCTTCATCAACGTCAGACTCGCCGTAAGGGTAGATCGGGGACATCGGCGAATATTGTGGAGATTGTTGACCGTTGTTATCGTCCCCTTGCATTCTAACTTGGGACCAATCATAATTTAAATTCATTTGTATTATGATCCCAGGGTTGTCCCGCAGTATTTCCTTCATCCGTTCGCAAATCGTTTCCAAATAGTGTACACTATCGATCGACAGTGTCCAACCCGTACTTGTACCGACATCAGTAGTGGAGTCAGCTTGGCTGATGGTGTTGTTGTCTGCCATGGTTGCTTGTCGGACAAGGAATGACGGTTGATGTGATGCTCATGCAGGAACATGGTGAAGTGGTGGGGGGGTGTGGTGGAGTAGTGGGGGAATTTTCAAGGTCATCCAAACGGAGTTTTAAAAAAAGGAAAACCTACAAAGTAACATTGAAACTTTCCAATTGATGGTGGCGAGCGTTTTCTTCTGCAACCTTGCCGACACATGTGACTATACCATACAGTATGAAAAGTACAACCATAATAAGGCCGAACAATAAAAGATAGCCGTTGACTATCATGATATTTTCTGAGTGGATCTGCTTTCTTCGTATCGCCCTCTCCTGCATCCTCTTCTCCAACTCGTGGACGAAGTCACAGAAAACGTGAGGACATGTTTTATCCGTTGGTAGGTTTGCCATTGTTGATGTTGTCGGTTTGGCTGTTGAAGATGGAATGAGGTTTCCAATTGTGATGTGCCATGTACATCAATAGTCAAGTGGTGGGGGTAGCAAAGCAGTGGAGGGGGAAGTTTCAAGGTCATCCAAACCGTGTTTTAAAAAAACCTATCTTGTTACTGAGCTCATATGTCAGTAACAAGATAGGTGTTTTTGCTCTTTTACTTCTTTAATATAATGAAAAAATAAACATATTCTACAATGGTTAGAACAAGAAATACAACTGCTAGTCAGCTAAAGTAATCTAAGTTGTCCGGCTCGGTCTTCATGGACGTCGGTGAGGAAGCTGACGAGGAGTGTCCAGGCTCTTCCTTTGGCTGCCGGGTGTTCCGTATATTGCAAGCGTAAACTTGCACGTTTATACGGTAGCCTCGTGCCACCATCAGCTGCAACTCCTTGTACAAGTCGTTTAGCTCCTGCTGAGTCTTGATGCTCACCTCCTCGTAACTTGCGCAACTGACGTTCAGAGACATCCTGATGTTGCTAGGTTGGCTGCTGGAGTAGAAATGAAGCCGAGGCACAGCGTTTGGAGGTACATGAAAAAGTGGTGGGGGTAATGGTGGTGGGGGTATGGAAGATCCAATTAAACACTTCTAAATTTTTTCCATCGATACAATGGGATGGAACAAATAGCACAGGTGTCCTTGTAGTTTTCAAATCTAAACATCAGTGCTAGAAATCCGAACTGTTTTCTACCACCTTCCTGTACGAACCGTCGAAGGTCTCTGACGGCAGCATCGCCACAAGGCCTACAAAACTTTTCCCCGTCTTGGAACCTATACCAGGAGTATCCCGAATACCCTCTATTATCTTTCTTGTACTCTTCGATATCCTGCTTTACTGTTATAGGGATATTATCTTGTAAAGCCGTTTAGAATAAAGATGCATCAGTTATAACTCGTTGTAAACAAAGCTCGTACAAGGTGCTCATCGTTTGCTAGTTGGCAACAGACTGACCGTTTTTCGCATCCAAGCAGGTTTGAATCCTAGTGCGGTAGTGGGGGTAATTACGGTAGTGGGGGTAATTGTGAAATGCAAAGGTCAAAGGTCAAGGTCACCTGCGAAGTTTAAAAAAAAATGCAACATATCAATATGTGACAAACTTCACATATTGATATGTTGCATTTTTTTTGTTTTTTCTTTTTATTGTTTTTTGTCTTTTATGATTTATTTATAAAACATTACAATAACATATGTACAATAATAAAACTTAAATCTAACACTGCTGCTTGTCAGCGATGTGGATGGTCAACTCTGTAGAATTGCTACCCGTGCAGCTGTGGGACACCAGGTATAGACAGCCGGGTTGAATGGAGCGAAGATCCTCGTTTTGTAGAAGATGGACGAATCTCTTGGGCAGGTACACCTGGAACTTGGGCTCATCCCCCGGAGTAAACGGTGCCTCGCTGAGACTGCAGCAGATGGCCTCCCCAACTGTAGTCTCCATCTTCTTCATAGCATGGATTATGTAGTGCTTTTCATCTTTTAGTTCAGAGCACTTCTTCACAGGTAATATTGTTGACTTGGAGTGAGCATTGAACTGCTCGACCAAAGTCTGAAGGAACTGGTGAGATGCCATGGTCAGGTTACAGATCGTCTTCTTGCTCGGAGATGTTGTCGTCTCGAAATCTCGAGTAATACTCATGCCAGGTCGGTCCCGGTCTGCTCCTCACTTATATACTCTCCGTTACCCCCACCACTCCCCACTTCCCCACTTTGAAGGTAAGAGGCGAGTTTATAGGCATTTTTCAAAGCGCAATGTCTATCTTTATCATGTTCTGGGCTTTTTGTACAAATACATATGGTTTCCAGCATGTATTGATAATTCTTATCCAATTCCACATCATTAACCGGAACATGAGTAAATCCTTCGATCCATCTTTTCTTTTCCAGCCCCTTTGTGTAAATATTGGTAAACTTGTCTGAAAAGTGATGCATAATGTGATACAAGTCCGTGTAACTTGTAAAACCATCATACCAATCGATATGATGGAAGTGTTTTGAAATCCATCTGTTGGTAGTAGCGGCTTTACTAGTTAAAGATGAATAAGAACATGGTGGTTTAAATAAAAACGAATAAGGAACACTTGTATTCATGTCCAAAAACACAAGTTCTTTTATAATGAATCTATCATCATTACCACGAAACGCTTGAAACTCAATAATACCAGGCTTGGACTTTACTTGTTCTTCTTCTTCTCCCTTGTCCATTTTGAAGGTCACACGTCTGCTCATTAAGAAGTCAGGAGGTCAACTGATTTCCACACCACGGTAGGTACTACTTTTATACCAGGCCGTACAGTTGTTGGCGCGTTGGTGTATATTTAACGTGGGCACCGTCCCCAATAGGCCTAACCCCACAAAATGTTGGTTATTGTTTTAAAAACTAACCATTGTCATTTAAGTTTCCATCTTTATATTTTCCTTGTTTTCGTTTTCACCACTAACACTTGATTCTTCTCCTCCATCTTCTTCTTCTTCCTGTTTTACTGATTTCTTATGTAGTTGAGCGTACTTTTCCAATTGTCTCCACATCTGTACTTCATGAGGAACTCTATTAAATATAGAAGTATCCACAGGTCCGTATAATATAGGTGCGTCCGGTTGTTTATCCAAAGTGTCTTCCAGATAATCTTTAATAATCGAACTTGAAAACACCAGTTGTCTCAAATATCTTGTTATAGGTTCAGTCGCACAAGTTAAAATAAAAAACTCCTCTCGATTAAGTTGAATTTTGTTATCATGTCTTGTTGTGTCTCTAAACCGCAGCTGATGATCGCCACGATGTTTAATAATATCGATTTCCACATTTGAATCCAAAAGTCCTACTCTTGTCTTTCTTCCAAACATGTTACTACTTAAATAGCATTCTAGCAGATGCAAGTGTTTCATAAACGATTCCCAAGCACTGTCCGTAAACAAAATCATATTAGGTCCATGAGTTAAAATTACAGTAGGGGAATAATCTGTAGATTTCATAACACCGATTAAAACACTTTTGTCCAAACTGGAAGAGATTGGGTAAAATATTCGCAAAAATACCTCACTCAATATGTTTGGAGAAATATTATCTTCAATATCCCTTTTCCTCTTTTGCGCATTCCTTTTTCTTTTACCTTTTTCTTCAACATTATTACTGGCGTGAAGTTGTCCGCAAACGTTGTGTTCATCTCCTTCCCGTTGACCTAGAAGATCTAAAAACTCAGATATCTCCTTCTCAATATCTACCACATTTTCAGGTGTACCACTAGGAGAAGCCATATTGAATACGATGCTACCCATACAACAGTAGGCAACAAACTGATGAGGAGCGGCCTGTACGCTCTGCTTTTATACTCGCGGAATGAAACAAAACCGGTTTTTACAGTACATTTTTAACAATTCCAGTTAGAGGTGTGTACGTTACAATTTTATCATGTAGAATTAAACAGTATGCAGTTGTATTTGCAGGTATAGCTGCAGTAAACTCCATTTCAATCTTTATGTCAACACTTGATGATTTTACTGATTCATTTTGTTTAGAACAATCAATTACAACTATTGTGTAACCATCTAAGTATTCTTGTGGTGATAGTAAAGGTGTATTCGTTTTACCGTAATATGAATTTTGAAATCTCGCATACATATCGTATAATATACTGTACTTTTTATTAGCGAATGACACATTCAAATTGTCATAAGGGAAAAATTGTGAATTCAAATAAACTTTAATATTTTTTAAGTTGCAATGATCAAATTTGCCTGCATGTTTTGTGATGCTGTCTCTCCTACCTGTTTGTAAACCAAATATAATATACCTGGCTCGTTCTACGTAATTAGATGTTTTAACAGTCCAAGTGTGACGATCCGTAGCTGGCAAGCTTGGATGTTCATGGAATTCCCAACTTCTAAAAGGAATTACAATATCACGATCAGCTTTTAACTTCCTTAATAGTAGCATTCTATGCTCGTCAGCTAATTTAACATGTGGAACTCTCCATACAATTTTTTCTAATGTTAATTTCCATTCTAAAGTTGCATCTGTTGTACCATCTGGAGCTTTAATAATGTCTTTATCGTTAGAAGATTTCAATAAAACTAATTCTTGTTTAACATTTAATATTATTTTTCTATAGTCTTCAGCAAATCCAAGCAACAAACGTAATGGGATATGAAAATCAAAATATCCATTTGTATTTGGAGTGATTGTGTCATGTTCAGGTAAAACCCATCCGGCAGGTTGAAGTAAATTGGTTTCATTAGGTGATATAGATGTTATCCCTTTTAAAGTTGTTGTAATACCTACTTTTTTAGTAGAATCAACTGTTACACCTGATATTTCATATCTAATTTCATCAAACAGGAAAGCCATAGGATTATTTATAAATGGAACTGTTGTACCAGCAGTAGTACCGTCCTTTTTAGTAACTTTTCCTTCAATATACAAGTAACTTTCACATGGTAGTGTGTAAATGTCTTGATGTTGGATGGGGATACGAATTTCATCGTTATTGTTTAATTTCGATGAAGTGTAAGGGTTGTGGGTGTGATATTCTTTTTCCCATAGGGTTTCGTCGAATGTTGGACCCTGCGCTATATCCAGTATATCCATACTCGGTTAATTTTAATCCAATTCTCTCTAAGAAACGAATGTTCTCGCGTGTTAACTCCTCCACAGCTGAAGAGCTACTAATGCGGTTTCCCGTAGGTTGTTCGCTTTTAAATGTTAAACCCATGGTTTTGTATTAAAGTGTCGATTTCAAATGTAATCTAATCGTAATAGGCTCTTCTCTGAAGTCTACCAAGTTACCGTCTTGATCCAATACGTTCAACACGATGTCTGAAATGAAAGTGGTGTTCAACGGTAGATATACCAGGTTTTGTGGCTTTTCAACAATTTTAAATCCAGGTGGTACACTTGGGTAAAAAGTATGTATGATATGGGTGTTAGCCCCATCCCTGTAAGCTCCTTGTATAATGTTACAAGTAATGTCTATACTATTGACTTTTAATATTGTTACTGTTTTCTTACCGGAATGTGTTACATCTGGTTCTAAAACAGGCTCATCGTTGGAAAATCCTAATAAATCACCAATTGAGTTTGGTTGAGTGAAATCTATATAATTTTTTGAAGTAATTTCAGCTTTCATCGTATTATTATTACCTTTTAATGTTATATTGTCTTTTCCCATTTTAGTTTGCAAAAATTCATTTATATGATCAATTTCATAAGAACCTGTAGGTAACCTGCACTCTTGTAAGTCTGTAAATTTCCCATTGGCATCTTTTCCCTTATAATAATGCAATACGATATTTTTACCTTCCGTAACATTGGGAATAGAGTTGTAAGTTGTAAAATCCAATAGTGCCGCCTCCCAAAATCTTCCTTTTTGCAAGCGTAACGCTGGAAAAAGGATACTTCGTAAAGTGGACGATTTTCCTGTTAATGATACCGTATAGGAAGACATCTCAATAATGACTGATACTTTTAGCTATAAATTCCAAACATAAATGGCCGCATATTGAAGTATTATCAGGTTGTTCTCTTTTATAGTTATAATATATGTTTTTAGCAGATTTAAAGTAATTTTGAAGTTCCTTTGGTGGTGGCAAATTACCGAAACTATCAAAATAATACACATTGTTATTTAGTTTCTTATAACAAACCCAATGGGTGCCAGGCCCTTCAGTATTATCCAAATTTACAATTCCAGTCTCATTTTGCCACATTTTCTTTGGTAAACTGTCTTTCATGAACACACCGCGGAAAAATGGTATTTTTAAACAGGAAATATATTTAAATAATTCAATATTGATTAATGCTTTATGTGGTATGACCAATTGATTTCTTTCATTTAATATGCACGATAAGGTCTTAGGTAAAGTCCTGCCCCGTTTTTTACCATTGACCACACGGTGGGCTTCTTCCTGCCTTTTCTTGTAGATCGTCGTCTTCTTTTTATATTTCCTCCATGTTTTCTTGTGGTTGACCTCCTTTTTACTCTCCTTCTCCTCCTTCTTCCACCTCCTACTGCTGTTTTAGCCTTCATACCTGCTGTTACTGCTAAAGCTGCTGCTTTTTCTGCTATGCTAGCGTCACTTGATTTTACTCGTTGCCAAGCTATGCCCGCAAGCTTTCTGTCTGCTATCGATCTATTTTTTGAATCGGCAAACGTGGAATATGCGATATCGTGTTCTTTACAAGCCTGATCTAACTTATTTATGCCTGGATCGCCTCTTTCCAGTCGTTTTTTCAATTTAGTTCCTGGTCCGCAATACTGATAACCTCCCGGTATATGAAATTCGTATGGTAATGCGTCTATTGCTCTATTTACTATGGATCCTACTGGAATTTGTTTTAAAGCTTTACTTAACAGAGAAACCGCTGTGGACGTGATCCCGACTCCTTTCCTTGCAGTGTCTCGATATGGACTGATGTACTTGAACGTCATTAGTGTCCTTTTATAAGCGAAATGTACAACTTATGTGTTAACTCTATGACGAATTGGACATAAATGAGGTCGTTTATTGCGTTCTTATATTATATATCAAAATCACCCCAATCCAATGATCTAAACTTTTTTGTATTAGGGTTGATAAAATATTTATTAACAATTTCCCGTTTAATCCAAGTACCTCTCTCGGATTCTAACAAAGGAGTACGACCTGAACGAATACCAATAAGATCGTATACATCAAATAATGCATTTCCTAAAACTTTTACAAGAAAATTAACAGTGACGGCATTATCCACATGTTCAGGGTCTTTAAGGTCTGTTATACGTTTATTATTACAAGTATACACTTTACTATCCATTTGTGATAATGTGAGGGCCTGTCCTACAGTTGCAGCATCATTTGCTTCTCTTCCTAGCGCCAAGTTTTTTATTTTGCGATTATTACATGTAAAAAACTCCCAGTAATGATTTGGATCTAGATGTACTGTTTGTCCTAAGGTAGCCGCGTCTCTATCTACATGACCCCATGACACATTTGATAACCTTCCATGCATGCAATCCCAATAAGCGTTTTTGTATGTCAATAAATGAAATTTTTCATTACCTTGGATAAAGTCATCCCCTTGCTTCGATAATACTTCATCTCGTTTTACAAAAGAGGTTGTTTCCTGTTTTAAGGTTTCCATCATTTGACCAACTGTTGCACCATCTGATGGCGCCGAACCATCTTTAACATTTGCTAAACAATTATTAAAACAATCTATAACCCCTACATCACGTATGATACAATGATCTTTAATATATTTTAGATTTACAGCATCGTTTTCATTTTTTGGATAACCTATATCATTAATAACAAATTTATAAAAAGAAAATCCATCTTTTGTCTTTTCAGGTATCAAGGAATGTAAATAGCGTCTATTTACGCTGTCTACGTTGGATATACGTTTATTGTTGGCACTATACGTTTTCCCATTGAATTTTAACGTATTTTTAATTCAGATGACAGATAACCTTTGTTTATTGCATCACCGTTTTGATTTGGTTTACCAACATTGATAATTCTATGATCTTCTGCGTCATATGTGTTATTTTGTAGTCTTAATGTTGGCGATATCTTTTCCTTTAATATTTTTAAATTTATTGCATCATTTTCGTCTGTGGGATCTTTTATGTTTTTTAACCTTTTATTACTAATATCATAATCTCCTTCAGGTGTTTGTGGTAAACCAGCACTTCTTTTTAAACTATTCGCATAATATAACCCATCCGAGGAGTAACGTCCGAACTTGTCGACACTCATGGTGCAACTGAATAGTACTCTAGGAAGTAACGCATTTTTATGAGATTACCCCACGGTTTCGGAGTTCATCCACTAAAGCCACCCATTCGTTTTCCAATCCAGTATGACCCGCTTCTTTAGCTTCATGTATTAGTTTCATTCTATCCACCAATTTATTGATATTATTGTAATAAATCACATTTGTGTTATATAATTTCTTCATCAAACCTGTACCCGTAACGGACTTACTTCTTTTTCTTGGTTCCTGAGCACTTACATCCAAAGTGGATGCCACAAACCTCCGTTTTACAGATTTCTTTGGCACTAATGGCATTGCTTGTTTTCTAGTTGTTGGTACTAACTTGGATACAAATTCTTTATATTTGAAAGATTTAGATCTAAAAAGTGGCTGGTCAGGTGAATACTTCCTCTTGTATGCATAAGTCTGTTCCAAAATCTTTTTATATGCCTCCATATCTTTTTGTTTAACTAATCCTTTAAAAGGTTTATTATCAAATAATAATTCAAATAATCCCCTTGTACCCTTATATATCTGATCACCAACAATAATGTTATCATTTCTATCAATGTCTAACGCGCTATTACCTATCATTAAACCGTCTTCTGTTAATCTTGCTCCATAACTATGGTAAGTTTTATTAGGATTTGTTCCAGCTAACATTTTTACCATATATTTCCATCCTAAAGGTCCTTTGTTATGAATGTTTTCACCCAACAAGCTTATGTTTGACGGTCCTTCTCTTTTTTCCTCTTCACTAGCAGTTGGTGCTTCTTCAGGTCCCCTTTCACTATATCCTGGTGATTCTAGCTCTCTTTCAGATTCTGCTCCGGTAAAGGCACTATATGTAGAGGATTCCGGGTCTTCATCACTAAAACCTTCATATTTTACACTTTCTCTTTCAAACTTTGTGATAGGTGCAATCTCATCTCCTTCCAATACAGGTTTAGCGAATTTTTTGTTTATTTGTTTCAAGGGTTCAGTAATAGGTTTAAAAGTAGATTCAAGGAATTTCTCCCTCTCGCTAATACCTAGTTTTAATGCTCTGTTTTTAGCCCGAATAGAATCACTAAGTGATTTTATTTCTTTTACTAATTTTTCTTGGTTAACCATGTTTGTAGCAAGACGTGTTGTACAACAATGAATGTTTTATACCACGTTCAATGTATTAATATAAATTTATCAAATCCTATCCTGTATCGACCATTGTTTAGCGGTTGTTCCTTCATAATTGTTAGGAACCCATACTTTTCAGCCCATCCTTTCCACATAACTCTTTAAATCGTTCAAATGTCATATCCGCATTTACATGATCAAAATATATATGTTTTAGGTTGGTTTCGTCCTGTTTAAATACAATTAACATGTTTGCATTGTCTCTAATGAGTTGTTTAGGTATTTTGCTGTACGTTTGGCCAATATAAATGCTATCTATGTTGTTATGTCGACCCATAGCGAAGTAATTCCTTATTGTATTTTGGTTTTCACAAGATACATCGTCAAATATGAACACAGAGAATGGTTTAGCTTCTTGTGGTTGCATGACACTCTCGCTTGCATTAAATTTTAAGTATTTAACTTCAGGCACATTATTCAGTATCTTTTCCAATAATTGATATTTTGGTTGTTGTAGTGATTTTGAAAATACATATAGATTATTAAAACGTAATCCTTTAGGGTTTGTAATTAAATTGAATACTACATTAGTTTTTCCACAGTTGGAAGGTCCGGTAACCAGACAGCGCACGGTGTTTGGTAACAAATTGCCATGTTTCCCACTATTGAATTCTGAATTATCCACTGTGAGTTCATCTATATTATTAATAGTAAAACTCTCCTTTTGCGGTATTATCTCCATCCTTTGTAATGGTTCAACCTAAAATGATTCTCTATCGTTATATCAAATCCTTTTTAGGTATCCAAGAATCTTCCGTCTTATTAAATCCTAACCATCGTACTTTAACCTTATCTTTTTTCCGTTGCAACACCTTTTCAACTAAATATACATCGCCTACTGTTGACTTTAACATTTCATGTCCATAAAACCCTCCTTCAAGCAATTGTCCTTTATTATCCTTTAAAATATATGTCTCGGGTACTGTAGGTTGTACTTTGAATACAGTAAAGACCTCATTGGTCCAATTTGGCAGATATCTTTTACTAAATACACCTTTATATTTACTTATTCGCACTTTATCACCCGCATTAAATTTTTTAGGTTTTAGTTTTTCAACTTTTGGTTTAGTATTCATTTTTATACGTTTTAATACCAGTTTTTCATTCTTGCTAGTCACCTGGTTTGGTTTCATCCCAATAGTTCTATGAAACTTGTTATTGTAATCGTTTATAAGTTTCGGTAACATATCAATCCATATGTGCGATCCTCTGTTGGAAAACATTTTATACATTGCACTTTTTAAGGTTCTGTTGAATCTTTCAATTATTGAGGCTTTTACCTCTGAATTGGTTGAGTAATGGTTTATATTGTGTTTTTTCATTAAATTTGCAAATTCCTTATTAAAATATTCTTTTCCATCATCTGTTTGTAAATGTTTAATAGTATGTTTGTCTCTTTCTATAGCTATTTCCATTGCTTTTGTAACACTTTTGCCGCTTTTATCTTTTAGCGGTAAAGCATCAGCCATTTTTGAGAAACAGTTAATAACAGTCAATATGTATTTATATCCTTTATTTTCTTTGCTATAAGGAATCATTTCGATTAAATCCGCTTGATATAAATCATTAATTCCTTTTATCACCGTATTTCTTCGAGGAAACTTTCTTCTTGCAGGTTTATGAAGTTCGTTGACAATTTGTTGCTTCAAGTCCGTCATATTGCAAGTTTCAATGTTTGTTGTGCCACATGTATAATCACAATGAATGTTGTTTTAAATATTCACATCATTTATATGGGTCAAGGTCATCCAAATTTGTGAAAAAAATGGGGAACACGGCGTTGGACTTGCCGTGTTCCCCATTTTTTTACGGAAGGAGAAAGGAATAAGGTCGAAGTTGTAGAAGGACGAAGAATAGGTTACTAGATGATAGGGTTTAGGGAGTAATGACCAAAAGGAAGAGTGTGGATTTTGTCGGGCATAATGTGTCTTTTATCATCCCGAGCTGACAGTGCTTTTTTAATTTCGGTGACACTGTAGACTTGATGCTTGAAGCTTCGGATATTGTTGAATGTTGCTGATATTGTAGTATCTTCAAACAAACAAGTCTTGTAGTGGTCAAATGTTACGTGTTTTTTCAAATAAGATGTCTTCACTCCTTTTGCTTTCTTGACTGTCGGTGTGTTGTTCTCGTGGTACATCTTAAATGAATACAATTTCGCCATCAGCGCCACTATTTCTTCTAAAGGCATTCCATTTGCTTCATCTTTGAATTTTCCGATTACTTTTTTATTTCTTTCATTAAAATTTGGATGGTTCTTTGGATAGTCAGAAAAGTCGAAATCTTCTTTGTATGGAAAAGTCCTTAGGTCTTCATACATGTCCAAAGTCTTTATCCAGTAGATAAACGCGTCCGTATCCATGTATGCGACTCCAATGTTTTCCCTTCCGTAGTGTTTAACCATTTTGTTATAATGGAAATCATACATCAGGGTTTTACTTATGTCCAAAATCGACATACCTATGTATAACGGACGGTCCATGACTATTGTTGTTTTCTTCATACTGACAGCGACTAGATTTTCGTTTATAATCATGGATGTTCCGAAATTTGGTTTTTGCACTAATTTTTCTAATTTCCTAGGATCACTCACTAATTTTACATTTTTGTGTTTTCTTTTGTTTTCCAAGGTCTTCCCAAAGATGGCGTTGTTCATTAATTTAAAGAAGTCCTTTTCAAATGCTGTTGTCGCTGCAGCTCTTCTTGTAGTGTTGGAATCAATATATGGTTTCAACCAACAAGACTGGGTGAATTCAATTGCTCTATGAATTCTCACTATACGTAGACCCAATTCAAGAGCCTGTTGAACTACCCAGTAGTGAGCCACATACCGATCTTTATTCTCCAAGGTCATCATCAATTTTGGCCATCTTCCTGTCGGTGAAACTTCAGTCTTAGCTAGGAGAGGCAAGTCGTAGTGATGGTCATGAAGATGCTCCGGGTATTCAAAATCACAGTCCAAAATATAGCCTTTTGCACCATCCTTTGGAATCTGTGAGATGTCTCCGATGGTGGCCGGGTCGATCCATTTGAAGTCAGCGTAGGGAAGCGGATTTGACATTGCCCAACCATAAAGGTTGTTTGCGTCAAAGTAGCCAAGGTAGACCGATGGTTGTTGCTCGTCGAAGCCGGGGATGTACTTGTTGTTGGCTTTGACATGACGTGTTACAGCTTGTGTCAAACCGCCCCGTACACCAGATTCCATCATGAGCACCATATCTATATCTGTTAGAAGTTCCAATCGACAGTTGGTTGACTTTAGCATAGCTTGCCATGCTAATCCTGGAGATGTGTACGAGTGTAGAGGGTCCAGTCCATAGGCGGAGAAGCAGGTGTTTCGAAATTCTTCCATCACATCGCACAGCAGAGTTACGTCCAATTTTATATAGAAGTCTGAATATTCCCCTAAGGTTTGAATGTTTAGTTGGTTCCAAACATTAAAAGCATGATTGTAGTCTTCAACGGAGATTTCACTTTCGTTTAATTTGCTGTTGAAGGCTTCAATTGGTGGCAGACTGGTTTCTTCAAACTTTTCTGTAGATGTTATATAATCATAGGGAAAAACTCCTTTCCGTAATACTAGGTCCAATTTATCTTCAGATACAATTTTGCTGGTTTCTTTTAAGTCTTCTCTTCTTAGGTTCTCTGACAATTTGGCTAAACTAGATGGCATAAATCTGTAAGAGTCTACGAAGCGAAGTTTAATTTTACCTACTGTTTTTGAAAAGCTGATGTACTTTTCCAATGTTGTAGCAAGAACATCAATTTTACCGTCATCTCTTCCTAACTCTGGAATAATAAAGTGGGAGTCGTAGCCGCTAAGATTGTGTAAAACGAGAGGAATAAAGTTTGGCAGTTTGTAATTTATATTGCATGAATTACAAGCAGCTCCTCTGTATAACCCTGTCAGGTGATCGTGATCTCTTACTTTTGGATTTTCTTCACTGAACATCTTCTTGCATAAATAGCATCTTGTGGCTACGTTGTATTCTTCTTGTTGATTTTGTTTTAAAGGTTCCATAGGTACAATATTACCGAACAAGCGTTGAACCTTTCCAGCAATATCGTACAGTTGGTTTACAAAATACTTAGCGGCTTCTTCACCACGGTAGAGTATTGGAGTGGATGTTAAACCATAGTCTTGTAATTGGTTTTCAGACAAGGTTGATTTCACTAGTAGACAAAAACTGTTGGGTTGATGCAACTGATATTTTGTTCTTCTAGTCACTTAACCATCCGGCAGCTCCTGTGGTACTAACGTAGATTCAAAATCTGCGTAAATGACTACTGGAATCCGATATTGGTGAACTGTTTTGTTAAATTGGATAAACGCTTGAGATGGTGGTGGCAGACTAATCTTCACTTCATAATTTTCATTACAAAGTCTTTTGTGTTCTATCAACCACTCCAATCCTCCTTGTCTTATTTCTTTATATGTGAAACAAAAACATCTTTTACACACTGTTAACCTACGCCTCTGTTTTGATAATTGATTTCGAATCAAGGATGCAAAGTCCTTTATCCACACATAATGTGAAATTTCACCCTTAGTGATCAATAGCAAATCCGTGTGGTTTCTTTGCTCAACTTTTACTACCCGCAAAGGATAAACGTTGTTCGAATCATCCAGACCAAAAACATTCACTGAAACGCCAGGATTTTTCTTTTCAAATTTGTCTATGTCTTTTAATGTTACTGGGTAGGTGAGGCCTTGAAAGTTGTAGAGGTGTTCATTTTCGTAATATTCTCTACCAACTCTTTCAGGATGATCTCTAACATACTTGGTTAACATTGCATACTTGAAACATTCATTACCTTCATTTTGCACATTCCTACACGATTTAGTGTTTTGGATTTTCTTTGGTAAAGGGATAAAACTACTACCCCTTAAACCATATCCATGCTTGTGAACCCTTACATCCATACCTTCAATTGATGACAAAGTCCATCCAGATCCTCTTCCTTCATGTTCTTGAAGTTTTGTTATAAGTTCTTCCAAGCATTCTTCAATAATATCATCTATGTTGGAGGTGAAGGTAAGGGTTCGATTTTTGGTAATGAATGCTCTCAATGCTGTTTCACCATCAGTATTGTTAAACATAGCCTCTAACACCATTCCAAATTTAATAAAATTTAATCTTTGTAGTTCTTCCCTCAAGGTTCGACCAACAAGTTCCTTAGCCTGGGTTATAAATGTTTCCAGTTCCAATTGAACATTATTAATTTTGAAATGTGTTACAACTCGTCCTGGCAAGGCTGTGGTGCGCAGTTGTTTCACATCTTCCAATTCTTCTTCAGTGTCTTCTTCTTCTTGCATATAATTTTCTTCTTCAAAAGGTCTTCTAGTAGTAGATGGTCCAGCACCAGCAAATTGGATCACACTAGGTCTTCTTCTTTGCATTTGCTGTAGATAGCTGTCGTAGTAGTCCATCTGCTTCTGGTGCTCTTCCAAAAACCGGTCAATTGAGTCTAAGTCTATTTCATCCATGGTAATATCTTCTTTTCTATCTTCGTCTTCATGTAATTCTCTGTGTAGGGTGAAAAGATCTTCGTCTTGAAAGATTTCCCCACAAATGTCGCAAAGAGCCATTTCAAACAGTTTGGCTTTGAATGCACACTCTGTGAATGTCCACGCAATAATGAGCAGTGTGCTCGACCGGGACCCTTTATATCCGAGGCAGATAGGTGGGGAAAGTGACGTCATATAGAAACAGGTTATCACTCATGTGCTAAATTTAGCCTTTACACAACCGTTTGTAATACATTTATCAGTAGGCTTGATAAATTGATGATATTTGGTCTAGATTCAATAATTTGTACATGTTTTTTCAAAGACGTCTGTTTGAGCAAGTTTATGTAGGTCAAGGTCATTTGGAATTATTATTTTGAGCGGGGGATAGAGCACTAAGCAGCATCATTTACTACAAAGTGCTCTATCCCCCGCTCACATTCTTTTTTAACTTTTTGTTTAAACTTGTTACAACGGTGAAACATCACCATCAGAGTCAGAATCATTCTCATCACGAAATAGGTAGCGATGACAATACATAATTCTTCTGGCTACCAACACCCTATCCATTGGACGATGAGGAGTGTCTTGTTCTTCTTCAATTTCCGACTCAGATGATGACTCTAATGTTTCGTAGGCGTGCAAGTCCATTTCATTGTCCGTTAAACCAGCTTCGTCCGAGTCCGTCTCAATGTCCATTATTTCTTCTTCCTCCTCTTCCTGGTCAACCGCAGGTAGTTGATCCTCTGCTTCTATAACTTCTACAGGTATTACCTCCAGATTTGAAAGAATTCTGTCGCGATGGAACACGGTGTTGTCAAGTGGAGCCATGGTATGAAAGTGGTGTATCTATCCAATTGGTTTGCCCTTTTTATACCCCCACCAACTATACATTTTATGTGGGTCAAGGTCACGTAAAGATACCCTTTGAGCGGGGGATAGACCACTTAGCAGCATGCTAGTCCATTGCCGCAAAGTGGTCTATCCCCCGCTCTGTTCTACAAAACCTCAATCAAGTCCAAGTTCGAGTCCTGTTTAACACATTTTTATTCCAAATCCAAATCCAATTTAAAAATTTCAATTTCACAAGGTTTACATTCCTGATTTATCAAACACTCCAGCTCCCTAAACATATCGTCCAGTTCATCCAAATTATGCTGTCCTACTTTTAACACATGGAGGTGGTTCATGCTTTGCATTGTAGCATGACCATCAACAAACAAGTTTCTTTTCCACGCTAACATGAATTCGCAGTTTTCTTGAAAGATCCTTCTCACTAAACACTCATACACAGCCGTCAACATGTCTCTACAATCTTCATAATGCACCATCACAATATACCTGTCCAAGTTAGCACCAAGCAGCGATCCACTCATTTTTTCTAGCGTTCCACTGGAAAGTCCAAAGCAGAATGAAGTCGAGATGTACAGACCCCCTCTTTTATACCAGTTAACCGGTTGTCCTTGCTTTAAAGTGGGTCAAGGTCATCCAATGCTACCCTTTGAGCGGGGGATAGACCACTAAGCAGCATGTTAGTCCATTGCCGCAAAGTAGTCTATCCCCCGCTCTGTATTCCAAACACACACACACACACACACACACATGTCTCTGTTCAAGTCCTCTATTACATACCCAATATATATTCAGTTCCTTCATCATCACTATCACTCATCACTGCTTCCACAAACTCCACCGGATTAAAGTTAAATTGTTTCAAGCAGGGAGGACGTTGGCAGCACGCCTTCTTGAAGAAGAGGAAGCCCGAGAAGTTTTGCAGTTGGAAGCCATGTTAAAGTGCGGTATTCGGCTAAGCGGTACAAAGCAGAATAACCAAACTGCACATCAATACCTGTATATATACACTTATCAGTGGTGGGGGTACTAGCTAACCTTGGTAAAGTGGGTCAAGGCCATCCAAAAACATTACCAGAACGGGGGATAGATCACTAAGTGGCATGTTAGTCCATTGCCACAGAGTGATCTATCCCCCGCTCTGTATTCCGCATTCACGCACACATTCATACAAACACACACAAGTCCCAGTCCGAGTCTTTACCCACACACCTATCCACTATCATCCTCACTATCATCACTATCATCTAACAATCTGTCACACTTCATAATTAGTTTTTCCCATTCTTTCCGGATCAAAAGTATTTCACTGTGTGCACTCTCCAACAACCTGTTCTTTTCCTCTATCATTACGTTACAACTTTTAATATATCTTATAGCAGCTCTAACAGTGTCTTCCTGTGAAGATGCACCAACCACTACACCTGGCACGACCTGCTGGAGCTCTTCATACAAGTTCGATTCTCTTCTGGAGGCTCCACTGCTGCACAACTCCGTCTTGCTCGGAGTGAATCCGAATAACCGGACGCGACTCCTTGACAGGCGGTCCCGCCGGATCGGTCCAGAGCTCGAGCCAGAGTTGGAGGCGGTCGGGGCAGAGGTAGAGGCTGGAACGTTCATGGCAGACATGGAAGTGTTCGGCTTAACAGTGTAAAGCAGAATGAGAGGACGGTTGATCATTACTCCTATATATACCTATTTGTGGTGGTAGGGGGCGGGGAGGGGAGGGGTTGGGGTGTGGTGGGAGGGGGGGGGGTATAGCTTAAGGACTTCCACTGAATTTCCCTTAGTCTTCGCGGTCATCGGTTTTACATACCTTTAGCACACCCATCATTTTGGTTTCTTCAATAACTTTACACACCTCAAAAGCCCAAGCAAACAGCTCATTCATGTTGTTATAATTAATTTTTGTCCAGTATTCATACTTATGAGTTTGGTTGTTTATAATACATAGATAAAATGTAGAGCCATCTCGTCTTATACAATACTCAACTTCCATTCTATGCCGGTTTAGCACTTCCCAAGCATTGTGTTGATCTATCAAGAGGTCACCACCTTTGTAATTGTACCGTGACATGTTTACCACGGAGCACAGGAACAGACTGAAGCAAATGAATGGCTCATACAAGCTTAGTAAGAGCATTACAGTGGGGGTATCACGTGATACACAACATTAGTTGTAAGGTTAGCACTTTACTTTAAACAGTAATTGATATTTATTTATTTATTCAAGCCATTGACAATCTGAAAAATTGCATAGGCTACTTATAGCTAAAAAATAACAACAATTTAGAACTTTTATGTAAAAATCTTCCCACTTATTTTATATCTTCTACCTCCTTATAATATTTTTTTGCTGTAAATTCTTATATTTCATCTGTAAGATATTCTTCCACACTATAGTAACATTTTTCTTGAAGAAACTTTTTCACATTTTTATTAAATTTGTATAACAATTTTTCCTCTTTAATTCTTCCTGGTAACTTATTGTATAATTTTGTTGCAGAATACATGAATTGATTTTTATAAAAACTTGTGTTATGTTGTTGAAACGGAAAATTTTGAGTGGATCTTAAGTTATAATAATTTTCATGAATTTCTTGTAGGTTTTCTGCATTTGATGATATAAAATTGAAAAATATTAATGATTCATAAATATAAATACATGGCAATGTCAAGATTTTCCATTTTTCAAAAATAGGTTTACATGAATTTCTAGTCTTTAGGCTAAATATTTGTCTAATGCTCCGTTTTTGCAATTTGAATAATTGTTTCATTTTTGTGCTTTCTTTGCCCCACACAGGAATGGCATATTTTAAATGCGGAAATATAAATCCATAATAAAAATTTAATTTTAATTTTAAATTTAAAAATGATGATAACCTTCTAATTATAAAAATTCCTTGGCAAACTTTTCTTGACACTTCATGTATATGTGTAGAATAATTTAAATTTTCATCTATATAAACTCCCAAAAATTTTAATTTTTTATTCAATTGGACTGCTTTATTTTGTATTTCCATAACAATTTCATTCTTTTTAATTTTACGATTGTTTGAGATATTATATTGTACAACATTTGTTTTTTCAACATTTAATTTCATCTGGTTTTCTTGAAACCATCTTGTTAAATTGGTTATTTCAGCTTGTGTATTCATTTTGAGATATTCTTTTGAAGGATGTGAAGCAACAATTGATGTATCATCAGCAAAAAGGGTTAATTTAGAAGTTGAAATAGAATTATGTATGTCATTAATATATATTAAAAATAATTAAGGCCCAAGATTCGATCCTTGTGGGACTCCTGATTTTGGCGTTGCGTCTTCAGATAAAATGGTACTTATAATATTATTTTCCTTTAAAAATGTAATGGACACCTTTTGAATTCTATTCTTCAGATATGAACAAAACCAATCATAAATTTTTCCTCTAATTCCAATATTGTACAATTTTTGCAGTAGAATGTCATGATTTACCATGTCAAATGCTTTTGACAAGTCAAAATATAAGCCTATTGACTCGTGGTGCTTGTCTAATGAATCAACAATATAATTTGTGTGTTCAATGATGGCATGAGTTGTAGACAAACCAGGGCGGAAGCCAAATTGATTCGGATTCAAGATTTTGAATGCATCCATGAATGATTTCAGTCTTTCATTCATAGCCTTTTCAAAAATCTTAGAAAATGTGGAAAGAATAGAAATTGGTCTATAATTATTAATATCTGTCTTTGATCCTTTTTTAAAAATTGGCCTAATTACTGAAATTTTTAATAAATCTGGAAATTTTCCTTGATTGAATGAAGAATTTATAAGATGTGTGATAGGAAAACAAAGTTCATTGTAACAAGATTTGAGCAATATTGGAGAAATTTCATCAAAACCTGAAGTAAATTTAGAGGGGAGGGACTTAATAATTTCTTTAGATTCCATTTCTGTAATTGGTTCAAGATACATTGATTTGTTATTTCGGTATCCTTTGTAAGTTGTCTTTTCAATGTCGGATGGTTTTTGGTTACAGGTTTTATTAAGTATATTATGTGAAATGTTACAGAATTGGTCATTAAACATGTTAGCAATTTTTTTAGGATCTACCTCCAAACAACTTCCGTCTTCTGTTTTAAGGCTAAACTCATCATCTATATTTTTCATTTGTTTTTTTCCATTAATATTCTTATTTATGAAGTTCCAGATAGTTTTGCTTTTGTTAGTAGACGCTTCTAAAGCTTTCAGCAAGTTGTCGTTTTTTAGTGTTTTGATTTCATTTCTGTATGTTTTCTTCAGTGCTAAATATTCTTTCCGTAGAGGATTATCAGAATTTAAATCCTTTGTCGTTATATAAAATTTAAAAACTTTTTCTCTTAGCTCTTTTACTTTCTTGCTAAGCTTCATCTTGTTTTTAATTTTATTCAAGATTACTTTCTTTTTTGGAAAGGCATTATTAAAACAATATGCAATTTTTTCATTAAAAATACCATATTTTTTGTTAATTTCAGTTTCCAAAATAATTTCTTCCCATGATTCTTTTGCAAGTTCAGATTTAAATTTTTGAATATTTGTTTCTGAGAAGTCCCTTATAATTTTAAATTTCCTTGGAATATTTTCAAGATTGTGATTAGTGAATGATATTGTGGCTGCTTGTGCATGGTGGTCAGACATGGCTGTGATAAGGACATAAGAATCAATTTCTTCTTCACTTATATTAGTAAATATGTTGTCTATTATTGATTTGGAATTATTAAATTCTCTTGTATAAGAATTTATTGTATGTCGTAATCCAAACGATTCTAGTAAATATTTAAACTTCTTTGTTTTTAATTTATCATCCAAAAGATTAATATTAAAATCTCCTGTTAAAATGATTTTCTTTTCTTTTGTTAAATAACGATTTAGGAGGTCATTTATTGAATTAAGAAAAACATCAACATTGCCTGGTGGATGCCTGTATACAACTATGAGGAGAAGCTGGACATTCCCTATATCAATTGTTATTGCCGATATCTCGCTTGATCCTTCAGAGCAGAATTCTTTAACGTTTAGAGGCAAAAATTTTATCTGATCATTAATGAAAATACATGAACCCCCTTTGGTTAAACTATTTCGACTAAAATTTGATGCGTTTGTATATCCCTGCAGTTTTAATTTTTCGAATTCATAATCTTTGAGAAAGTGTTCTGTTATGCACAGTATATCAGGTGTTTCAAGATCCAGCAGAATTTCTAACTGATCTATTTTGCTTAATAAGCCTCTAATATTTTGATGAATAAGTTTTATTGGCCTATTGGAATTTGTAAGCGTCAATTCCTTATAGTTTAGAATTTTTGTATTTGAAACCAATTTTTTATTATTAAAAGTTTGTTTTACACTAATTGGTTTGGAATTTGAAGGTTTTAATTTAGTGGTGGGTAGGATCTTTCTCCTAAAAAATTATTTCTGGTAATATTTTTGTTGATGATATGTTTATGTATGTTTTCTATTATTAGCTCAGAAACTCTTTTCTTTCCTCTACTATTTATGTGCAGACCATGTTTTGTAAAGCAATTACGTTCCATGTCTCGGAGGTTTATAATATAGATGTTATCGTTTCTTTTTGCTAATTCTTCAATATAGCTATTTATTAGATTTATTTCTTCATCGACAAAACTATTTGTACTGATATCATTTCTCTCCAGAATTGTGGTTATAAATATTGGTTTATTTTCCCTACTTAAAACTTTCATTTGGCTTTCTAGATTTCGAAATATATCATCTGTTGTACCCTTTAAAACATCGTTTGTACCACCAATTATTACAGTAACGTCACTTTTTGTGTTGATAGCGTCATCAACAATATATTTCAAAGTTCTGTTAGGCATTACCTTTCCTACTGCTTTTAATTTACCTTCGCCTAATAAATTTATGTGTTTGGCAATTCCTCGGCCTTGACTGTCGGAGATGAGTGCTAAATTAATCTTAGTAACTTCATTATCATCATGGGTATCTGATTCTGACAATTCTTCAATAGCTATAGTTTTATTGTTTTCTCCACTGATGTTTGTTTTCATTGGTTCTTCTGGATGTTCAAAACTTTCCCTCCTAATACCAGGATTTTTATTTAATTTTGCTTTTATTGTTTCATTTGGTATAGAACAAGATCTTAGCAGTTCCTTATTCACATTTAATTTTTCACTATTTGTGCCGATTTGTTCTTGTGTTTCGAAATCACTATCCTCCGATGTTGTATCCTCCTGTATTACAACATTCTTACAATGCTTATTTTGTGTGATATTCACATTGGTAAAATCAGTTTTGATTGGTTGAATGTGTCCTTTGTTTGGTAAAGTTTGTAAAAGCAAATTCCAAAATAATTCATTGCTAACATATGAAATAGAGTTTTTATGTAATAAAAAGGCTAATAATGATCGTTTTATGAAAATTTGTTCTTGTTTGAAACTAGGTATTATTAGATCAAATATATGTAGCTCGTTCTTTGTCAAAACAATTTGGTTTAGTAGAAGATCTGTTATTAAGATAACATATACTCCGCAGTCATTCGTATTATTTTGTTGAGGGGTGCATATCCTCTGTATCGGTGGATTTCCTGAACCTATATAATTTGATACTTTTTTTGCTATACATTTAGCGTGTTTGTAGTTATAATCATTGATTGAATCAAAATAGAAAAACATATTGTCCTCTTTAGAATATAAAAATAAGCTCCAATGACTTCCAGCTTCGCTGAGTACTGCAGAAGCGTCATTGACAGGAATAAAAATGAAAGAATATTTCTTTAATTCCAATGGTTCTATAATTGGTTTTGGGTCCTCTAGGTGTTTTATGGGTATGGCCACTGATGGAGGCATCAAGTAGATGTTTTTAATGTTGAAACATTTATCTGATACAATTTGATAATACTTCTGGATCACGTCATCAGGCAACCAATCCATGCACTGGTCATAGATATTCTCTCTCTCTCTATTCTTTGAGTCTCACCCTCCTTTGAGGTCTCTAGGTGTTTTGGATTATTTTTTCCAGATCCTTTGATGTTGTTTGTTTGGGACATAAGTTCAGAAGGTTGAACGCTTAGACTAATAATACATTCTTTATGTTTTGCTCTTATATGAGCATTTAGCCTGTGAAATGTCTTGTCGCAATAAGGGCATTTTTTCTTTTCTTTACTAGTTATTTCACTTGTTAGATTTTCTCCTTCATTTATTAAATTATTTGATAATTCTGAGTTTGGATCAAAAGTAACCTTGCTGAAAGATTTTGAATCATTTTTCTGCCTCCTAGTTTGTATTATTGATTGAACCATTTTAAAAACAATTATTTATCAAACAGTGAATAAAAGTGAAGATGGTTTATTCTTAGTTTACCACAACAGATGTAAATATTGAGGTAATAGACGATAGGTTATGTACACTAGTTTTCTACTATTTTAATTCATTTTAATGATATTTTACAAATACTGGGTAAAATTTTGAAGTTAGTATTTTAAAAATTGATATTATCAAAACAGTATTACTTACTTTCTAAATTTTTTACAATAAAATAAGGATTTTTTCAAGAGCAAAATTTCTCACTGTTCACAACAAAAAACAGCTGGAAAATTCTTATTATTATAAAAAATGGATATGGGTCAAGGTCATTCAAACTTTGAAAAATTTTTACCTCCAAACACTTGTGGCAAGCCACAAGTGTTTGGAGGTTTTTGTTAAGAATTAAGACTGTTATATGTGTCAAGGTCATTCAAACTTTGAAAAATTTTTACCTCCAAACACTTGTAGCAAGATACAAGTGTTTAGAGGTAAGTTTCTATTTGTTAAAGATTTTTTGTAACTTAGTCTTCACCCTCAAGGACACGGTTTGAGATTGTCCCAGTGACTTTACATCACCGCCAGGTTAAAGTATTATACAAGTCAAGTATATATATATTTTTTTTAATTAGTTGACTTGTATAATACCCCTCTCCCTTACTTTAAGAGGGTTAGGACTAAATTTGGAAAAATAATTTTGGAAAAAAAGAATTTTTGTTTTTAAATATTGTCCAACACAACCTAACAATTTAGATCTTTTTTAGCGGGCCTACATCCTAATCCATTTCCCACACAGATTGGCATCCTTCCCTTCGTATTAGATAGCCTTTTTTATGGATGAAAAATTGTCTTTGTACCATCCGAACGGGTACTTTCATTGTATGAAGGCGGCCATCACCTTTTACAATGATTTCTACATTGGCATCAAAAGCTCCATAAGTTTGAACAATAAAATAATATTTTTCATCCACTTTAAGTCTTCTAATATCAAGCGGTTGCGGACTGTGGGGATGTCTGGGTTGGGATGTTTTAGTCCTAATATTATTAAGACTGTAGGGTTTTACTCTCGGAAGATTGATATTTTTGTTCAAGTGCGTTTGGCAACGATCTTTATCTAAAACAGCAAACTTCTGACAGCAAAGAACCCCAAAGTCTTTTGACATATACACGTAATCGCATTTATTACCCTTGCCAGCAGGGACTTTAACACGCTTACGTTTTTGTGTTGGACGCTTTACTGGAGTGTTTTGGAGCTTGTCCGGTTTAGGCTGGCTAGAAGGAATAGGGGTAGAACGCTTTACACGGTGAAGAGGAAGGGAGCAAACAATTTTGGGTGGGGTGGGAGAACGTGTTAAATCGATGGTTGGAACTTCGGGGGAAATGGTGGGAAGTGAGGTAAATTTTGTTGTTACGTCGATGGTTGGATAGGAGGCGTCAGGGGAAAAGATGGATCTACGGGGTGGTTTAACAGGTGTGGATGGGATTGGGGATAGGGGTAGAGGACATTGGGATTTGGTGTATGAAAGGATTTTGTGTGTACGGGAGTATGGAGTGTACTTTGGCCTTGCAGTCTTCCTCTTCTTCTTGTCGTCCTCCTCCGTCTGGAATAT
Organism: Neoaliturus tenellus; assembly: GCA_030545055.2. Lineage (NCBI taxonomy): Eukaryota > Metazoa > Arthropoda > Insecta > Hemiptera > Cicadellidae > Neoaliturus > Neoaliturus tenellus. The sequence goes on along the minus strand of CM061534.1, from coordinate 47,602,383 downwards.
GGCAGCATCCGAGTTGGAGTCCGAGGAAAGGGAGACAGCTGGAGAGCAAATCAATCCTCGGCTGGTCCCAGCGGCAGTTGTATTGGTTAGCGCTCGCATCGATGGCAGAAGGCTGGTCACAGTCGTGATTACAGCCAGCGCTTGCCGCAGGACCGAGTACTGCGTCGTAGTGGTCCCAGACGAAGAAGAAGGCGGAGTAGATTGGTTGGCCGAAGAAGCAGAAGCAGGAGGATAGTTTTTAAATTTAAGAGGCATTTTTTAAGATGTAGAGTAATGAATTGAAATAGAAATTAAATAAATAATACTATTTGGTGAGAGCAACAGTCGGTGTGAGCGGTGTGAGTGCTGGAGCTCAAGTGAGAGGTGCGTGCAACCCGGCTGCCTTATATCCCCACCGACCACGGGCGAGCCCCACCCAAGGGTATAGGGGTAGGGGTAGGGGCGGGGCTGGGGGTGGAGGTGTGGGGTGGAGGTGTGGGGGTGGAGGTGGGGGGGGTGGAGGTGTGGGGTGGAGGTGTGGGGTGGAGGTGTGGGGTGGAGGTGTGGGGTGGAGGTGTGGGGTGGAGGTGTGGGGTGGAGGTGTGGGGTGGAGGTGTGGGGGGTGGAGGTGTGGGGTGGAGGTGTGGGGTGGAGGTGTGGGGTGGAGGTGTGGGGGGGGGGTTGCTGGAGCAGTATTCCCTATAATTAGGTCAAGGTCACAAAATAACTTTAAAAAATAAAGCCCCACCTGGGGCATTTAGGTTGCCATCGCTGTAGCCTCCAAAGAGACCCAACTATGGACAACAGCAGACTTGTATGTTAGTAATACCTAACCATTAAGGATTTAGAACACTACTGTATTTAGGTCAAGGTCACGGAAAAACTTTAAAAAAATAAAGCCCCACCTGGGGCATTTAGGTTGCCATCGCTGTAGCCTCCGAAGAGACCCAACTATGGACAACAGCAAACATTCCAATGTTGTCTGACCTTCACCACGCAAGACTTTTACACATTTACTGCATTGCTAACAAATAACTTTTTCAAAAAGCTAACAAGAATCATTTACATAATTTTGCGAGAGGTTGAGGACAGCCCTAGTGGCTTACGTCCTCTTTCCGAGTGCAGAGGCCGCCGCAAATTGGCCACAGCTGTGGTCTGCATGCCAGCGTACAAATGGACCGGTTCCCAACCCAGCCGCAATATTGCCTGCCTGAGAGGACCCATGCTAATATTGGTATAAAATGATTTTACACGGGGGCCTACTCCCGTTCCCTATCTTTAATATTTAAGTTTAGCAATGCATTAAATTTGTATAAGTCGTTACTAGGTCAAGGCCGTACAAACATTAAAAAATTTCGGCCCCCGTACATCCATGGCGAACCACGAATGTTCGGGGGCCTTGGGGGCAAAAAAACACAAATAGCTAACAAAGTTTCATTTACGTAATTTTGAGAGAGGTTGAGGACAGCCCTAGTGGCTTACGTCCTCGGTCCGAGTGCAGAGGCCGCCGCAAATTGGCCACAGCTGTGGTCTGCATGCCAGCGTACAAACGGACCGGTTCCCAACCCAGCCGCAATATTGCATGCCTGAGAGGACCCATGCTAACGTTGGTAAAAAATGATTTTACACGGGGGCCTACTCCCGTCCCTATCATTACAATTTACTTTGAGCTGTGAAAAAGGCTCAAGGGGGAGTGCTAAAACAAGCGTATAGACTTTAGATAGATATAACACACACTTACAAAATAGGTTGAGCTCAACATGGTAAGTGCTGGAACAAGCATATACACATTAAACACATATAACATATAAGATAAACAAGACAAAACAACAACACAAAACACAAACAAGACACATAGGAGACATAGGGTACAAGTAAAACACTCACATATAAAACAATTCCTAATACCCAAACGCAAGCGCAATATCTTAAAAATAATACAAGTCTTAAAGTTAGAGTAGACTTCGCTAAACAGTGAAGGCGCCTTTCACTGTTTAGTGAGGCCTATGGCGGTCCGTCCCGATCGTTCACGTTCAACGCTCGGGAGCGGACTGCGAGCCGGCTGTGGCCGGCCGCCTTATATGCCCACCGGTCTCCCCCGAAGGGGCGGCATGGGGCGGAGGTCCACCCCAGGGGTGGAGGTCCACCCCCATGGGGGGGTGGGGGGGGTGTGGGAGTGGGGGTGGGGGTGGGGGTGGGGGGGTGGGGGGGTTGGGGGTGGGGGTGGGGGGGTGTTCCACCCCTTAGTGGTGGTTCAAGGTCACCGACTACACTTCTACTCTAAGTCTGCTTCAAGGTCGCCCACTACACTTCTACTCTAAGTGTTGGCAATACCCCCACCATATTCGAGTCCCTAAGCTACGCGACGGCGCTCAGCCAGTATGTCTCAGGCTTGCATGCGGTAAGCATCGCTACTCTTCAACTCTGTTCATGTAAGTGTTTTACAGATTTTTGCCTCAAGGTCATTACACTTGAACTCTGGTCAAACATGGTTTGGATTTTCTCTGATTTTCCTCAATGTCACTACACTTTAACTCTGGGACGATATCGACTTGTAGTATTTCAGTGTTTTGACTCAAGGTCATCACACTTTAACTCTAGCACGTCGGTTATCGTACCAGAGGTGCTCAATAACCTAACTTGTAATGTTTAGGGTGGCGTTTGCACGCCACGTGGTATCGCCATGAGTGTCCTGTCCAAATTTTAAGTTAAATTAATTTTACTGTAATCTTTTCCATTTCCAATTCGTTTTGCCAAAGAATAAGGTGTCGCTTTATAAAGTGGTATTTCTCCAGAGTTATAGGGGATTGCAGGGATACAATTAGTTTATTTAGGAGACTCTTCATCTTGGAGTTTAACACAATTTCCACTTTGACTTTGCTTCCTCGGCTCTCACAGCCTAAGCTGTACAGAAATGTTTCTTCTAGTGCCAACTCGGGCCAAGAGAACAGTGTGTTAACTGTAGGACAGCTCATGGTGAAGTGGTGCGATACTCCAGCGTACAACCTCACCTTCCCCCACCACTGTGACCTTCCCCCACTCCTGCTGTTTCCCCCACCTCTTTTCCCTTGACTCACGCGTTACAAGCAGTCTCTCAGTATTGTGCGGACTTTTGTGAGGGAAGCCATGTCGCGGGACGCTTTAGGTAAGAAACTTAGCCGTGTTAAGATTTTATTAGTTGCTCACTGTCCACCACTCAAAGTCAAAAGGGTTTCGACTTTAGCTAAGTGGCGCAAACTGTTGCGCGGACACCCTAAGTTTTATACCAAACAGACTAATGTAAGTTTTACTGATGAAGATTTGTTTAGAATATTGGATGAAATGACTTTTCCTTGCAAAATTCAGTTAGTTACTCCCATTCCTGACAGTTTAGAGTCTTAGTCTCTCAAGCCGATATACCTAGAGTACACAGAGCCTGACAGTCAGTCGCTGGCACTCCATTGTTAAGTAAAGTTTTCAAGATCACAGTAATATGAAATTGCGGGCGTTGTACTGGTTCAAGGTCACCTGAGGGATTACCGATCGGCCATGTAGGCAAGGTCATGTCAGAAACTCGAGTTTAACTTGGCACTTTTGCTGTTTCTCGTCGAATTTTCGCTCCAGGTGGTCAAGGTCACGGGGACTCTGACTGAAACTCGGAGCGTAGTGCGAGAAACGGCAAAAGTGCCAACAAATTTTAAGTTTCGGCATGACCTTGACCTCAGTGGCATCGGTGACGTCATTTTGATGACGTAAGGGGTGATGACGTCATCAGCACGTCATTTCTGTGACGTCATGGGTGTGACGTCATCAAAATGACGTCATTAGTGTTGACGTCATCGATTGCGTCATCGATGACGTCATCGGTGAGGTCATTGACCTCGATGACGTCATCCCTCAGGTGACCTTGAACTGGGCCAGCGGCCGCAATTTTGCACTACTTCCCATGTCTGGGGAAATCCTCGTTTTCGCCCTAGAGCCCTTCAAAGTTTCCATGTTATCCTTATTGAGATTTTTTAATTGAACAAAAATCAGCTGATAACTGTAGATATAAACGAATGTCTTACATCTTTAACCTGTAGTTTAGGAAAATTATACCAAAGTGCAGCACCGTGCAGCACCCTTCGGCCATGCGAGTGAGCACAGAGATTCCCAAAAAGCGGTTGTTTGTAGTACTAGCAATGAATACAAAAACGTAAAGAAGGTCACATCCCATGTTAAAAATTGGCCAACATTTTATTCCGCTAGGAGCGCTGTAAACTGAAATTGAGCACTCCAAATAGAGATAGCGCCAGAGGAAACGGCCTAAACATAGTACGAGAGAGAAGGAAATATTAAATTTCTTATTTAGTATTGTGTCGTTAAAACACCATTTTAAACATTCGTTACCTAGCTTATTTGGTATCATTGGAAAGCTTTTTTCAAGAAGAATCGTTATTTTAAGTCATTAAATCCCTTTAGTGTTAAGACTTTGTGGTATGGGCGATAGAATAACTTTAATGTTATTCTAATGAAGATAGTTTATTGAATCATATGTTTACCAAAATTAACTAAGTTATAAACGTCGTTATGGTATCCTGCTATTTTCAAATTTGTTTACTTGGGTTCCAAAATGAGCACTAACTAAAGTAGGCGGACGGAAAAGTGTTCCTACATTAAGAGAATTGGTCCAGTAATGGAAAACTGTCATAGGTTATGTATGATATGTGAGTGCAGCGTGAGGACGAGAGAGATTCTTTGCTGGTGACCATCTGCAACAAAGTCAGAATGTAATCTGACTAATAGGTCATTGTCTCGTGCGCGCTCTCATGGTGGAGTGCGCTACTACGTCAACAGAAACTTTCTTAAGGGTGCGCTCTACCTCGGCGTCAAAATCGTCGAGCGAGATTGTTAGCTGCCGCTATACGCGGAAACTCACATTTTGGAAAATATATGACAGGTGATTTTAAATTTTGTTACTTTAATGCTTTTTTTGGTTTAAGTGCGAAATCGATCGGTGGTCTAATAACGATGTTTTTGAAATTGCAGACCTTTCGCATCTCCCTTCTTGCATCATTATCTATAAACGTTTTACCAATCTTATTGCAGATTCTCGTTCTTAAGATTATATTGTACTCGTGTATCGTCTTATTTTTTCTTAAAAAATTGTTTTTAATACGTTAAAAATTGATACAAAAACGCTTATTTCAACATTATTAGCAAGCACCCTGCTTAGTAATTTGAATTAATATCAAAATTTTAAGACGATAGCGGAGTACAAAATTATATTACGAAAAGAATGACACCAAAATATTTTAAATCGGTTTACAACTGGGGTGACAAACAGGGAGATTCTAAACCCTTGCATCCGCGCGCGGCGGATGGGTAGAGCGCACCCTTAACCGTTTCTTCCATAAGATGTGACCTTCTTTACGTTTTTGTATTCATTGGTACTAGTTTAAATTTTATTGTTAGGCCTAATTTAACCCTACAATCCTACGGTCCAATCTTGCATGGTGTACGGAATGGCAAAACTGAAAACAGTTTCAAATAGCCGAGATTATTGATCCAGGAATTGCTAATACAATTAGTAAAACTAAAACTTACCGTTTAAATACCAGCAATCCTTTAAGTTCAGATGATCCTTTAAATCTGAACATCAAGGATTGCTCTATAGATGCTGAGTTTTTACTCATTGACTCACTCTGTAACACAGCTCTGTAACGACCTTTAAACCAGCAACATCCGTGAAGGTTTCAAATTGGCATTTGGGATCTTTTTGTAAAATGTTAACAAAGAAATATTTTGTTATTTAGCATTAGGGACTTAACTCAATACTGTATTCTAATTTAGCTTACTGCTTACAAACTAGTTAACTGCTGAATAAACTAGTTTTATTTTTAGGTTAGTTTATCATACTTCTATTTTAATCTAAATTAAAATTCGTTTCTAAATTAAAGAGAATTCTAATAAAAGAAAAACTTTAATAAATAATTTCATCCAAACATATAATATAACTTAGTTTAAATAGTAACTTAGAAGTTTACTTTGCTACGGTTGTCATTTTTTCCGTACAGGAGTCCTGAATAGACAGACCTTTTGGGCCATGCACTTTTCAGACGATGGAAAATTGCAAACGCCGACCTTGGGAACTAATAACAGGACGTAAAACCTCTGTTTGTTTTGCATGCAGTATGATGAATTGTTATTTTTTAACATCACAAACAGCAAAGCCGTAGCCAGAAAAAAATTTTGGGGGGGGGGGTTTTGAGTTTCGCGTAGCTATCAAACTTTCATTTTAACACAATTGTTAATAGGCTATGTAATATAATGTTAAAGCATGATTTTTGACGTTTTAAATATTTAAATAGGAGCCTACTTATATAACTACAATAATAATTATTATTAGTATTAAAGAAAATACAGTATTAATCATCATATGAACTACATTATTATTTTAGGGAAGCTTGCTAACTTTAAAAAAAAACATACGATTACAAGTCGCTAAATGTCAATGCTAACAATATATAACAATAACTTACCTAAAACTGATTTTTTTATAACACAATAAATACCACAGTAGCCTAACTATATTACTCGATATCAGCATATATTATTTCCACTCTTCCTCAGTCTATAATAAATACCTGGGGACCGAGCATTTGCTCGGGAAACCTAAATAATTCTTCACAGTAATATCAGTAACAGACAGTTGCCTAATATGCCAAGTGCAAACATGCTTGTTTCTATTCAAGACGAGCTCGTTCGCTCCTCTCCTTGCCTTTTATAATTTATGTTTTTACTTAATAGTTGTTTTGGGATTTCCTGTAGCTATTGTATAAAATTTTCTGAATAAATAAATAAATGATTTCTACTTTTATGATGTAGTTTAAAAATATTTATCATTTGTATGTCCTTGAGGAGTTTTTAATTCTAAAGTATTTTAATTCTATAATAATTCCAAGTAAAGTTATTCCTGTTATAAATTTTAACAATTCCCGAAATTGTTTATTCAAACCAAAATAACAAAAAATGTCAATACTCGTACAATAAGGCATTTTAAAATAATTAGCCTATATATAATTTCCGTAGGCGCATAAAATGTGTTGATTTCCTATATATTATAAAGCCATTTGTAAAAATTTATTTTTATTGTGTATATATTTTGTAAAGTATATGTGTAAATATATTTTTTCCAACGTGATATTTGTGATTAAATTTAACCCCTTGCAACTTTGTCACTGTTACAAATTAGACAAGAATATTAACAAAGAAGATCCTAAGCAGACCTGTAGGTGAAACCCCACCAAACAGGTGTTATACCAACAGACCTACTGCCAATCCAAATCATGAGTAAAGTGTGACAAGAAACAATATCAAACAATAATTAAAAAAATATGTTTTATTGGGTTAGTAAAAACCATTTTAATTTTATAACAATGATATACTAAGAGTTTAATGAAGCAATTCAAATTATTAAAGGTTTTCAAAAGTAAAATGCTGATCAAATTTGGTATCAAATTTATCAGTAAATTGAGACGGTGCTTAATATAGCATCCATTCTGAATTAATTTAACAAATAAAACATGTATAATGTTTCTACTGGAGGTGACTCACGCGTGTCACTCCAGGCGGGGACAGTTTTATGGCCGGCCGGTGGGGTGGCAGTTGAAAAGACCGATTATTTCGGTCGGCTGGTTCTGCCTCGCGTTAACTTGTCCTCGACTATAGACTGTTTTTAAGAAGGCCTACGTGTGCTGCTCTTTATTGTTTAACCTCATGTTGAATCCGTAACACGTGGATTATATTTCTATGGTTACCATCGAATTTTTAATTCTTTTGTTTTAAAATCAATTACAATCCCACAAATTGCAAAGTTGTTTTATCCTTTCACCTAAATTTCATTTATTCATAATCACCAATATAAAGTGCGATTTAAAAAAACGTAAATTGTATTTACTATAGTAGCATTCAGTACTAACTTATAATTTACCAGTAACTGGCTACCATTCAAAACATTATTCATTCCTACTCGAACTCACGGTCTGTACTTTGACAGTTGATTCAGCTGTTTTCATTATTTTTTTTTAAAGGCCAATGTTAAAAGTGTTACAATTTAAATTAAAGACTATGACGAAATAAGATTTTTCCTGACACTGAGACCTGAAATAATATTTTTTTATCTCAGAACTAAATGCCTAAGTAATTTTCAGATTTTTTGTAAATCGTTAACAGCCGTTTTTGAGATCTGTGTGCATACATACACAGTTACAAAAATATACCTTACTCGTATCAGATCAGAGTAACTTACAAGTTAGTTGGTTCATAAAAAAAAAATAAACTCAGGTATTTTTATGTCGTTCCGTCTCTCCTGTGAATTTACATCGTAGGCCAATACTTCAGTACTTCCGCTCAGATGGCTTTGACCACAAGAAAAAAATTACAAGAAGAAATATTGGCTGGTCTTCGTCTTATAAAGGTTAAATCGAGGATGTTGATGCAGGAGCAGGCATAATTAAAATATATTTTCACTGTTTTCGTTTTGTTTTACCTGCCTAACTAAGCATTCATATCGTCTATGTCAATTAAACAGACGACACAAAGCTTTATGAAGACTAATTCAAAGTTCACTATGTAAAACTAAACTGCACAGTACACACACGATAGGCACACGTTCTGATGAGGGAATTGACATGCTAAGGTTATGTCAAATTCCCGCTTATTTGTTTTTACACTTCTACGTGAACCGCGATCATCCCCATTTTGGCGCGCACACAGCTACGACTTCCGTTGTTATTTGAACATTGTAGTTAAACAAATGAGTATTTTTTTACTTTGTTTTTAAGTTTGTTCCTTGACATTATTTCATTTTCAAACAGTGTTTTCATGGAAAAATTCTACATATTTTTAATTGGTCTTTTTTTTATTATGTGTTCCAAAATTTGGGGGGGGGGGTTTCGACCCCCTGACCCCCCCCCGCTGGCTACGGCCTTGACAAACAGACATAAAACCAAGCTAAGAAAAAATATGGGACTAAATGTTACAAGCATGAATTTAGTTTATCATAGCCTATATGTATATACACGCTACAGCTAGTGTGAAAATATGACGTTGCAGAAATGACGTGGCGATGACGTCATCACCCCTTACGTCACCAAGATGACGTCATCGATGTCACAAAGGTCAAGGTCACGCTGAAACCTTAAAATTTTAGGCACTTTTGCTGTTTCTCGCACTACGCTCCGAGTTTCAGTCAGGTTTTAATGACCTTGACGACTTGGAGCGAAATTAGACGAGAAACAGCAAAAGTGCCGAGGAAACTCAAAGTTTGCAACGTGACTCTGCCTAAACCGTCATGTGACACCGCTCGAGTGACCTTGAACCGATACAACTCCCGCGTTTCATCATTACTGTAACCGCGATGCGCACCCTACGACAGACACCGAGCGACTGACTGTCCGGCCCCGCGCACTCTAGGTATATGGGAAGTGGTGGGGGAAACTGCGATGACCTCGGGAAACTTGAAAATGTCAAGCCAGGTAGCACCGTTTTGGTGCTACCTTAAATTTACATGTTAAAGTGGGATGACCTTGAGGTTGACTGTGAACCTGGGGCTTAGGATTGTGTTTAACAGCTTGACATTTTCGCCAGAGTTCAAGTGTGGTGACCTTGAACTGGTTAAAATCAAAACTGCACAGCAGACTGCACAACACGGATGTGCATCCTACGACAGCCGCCGAGCGACTGACCTCCGGACCCTGCGTACTCTAGATATATGGGGAAGTGGTGGGGGAAATTTCAAGGTCATTCAAACGGAGTTTTTAAAAAGTCAAAGAGTAGAAAGACTACTCTTGTGAGTCTATAGCGATTTCATTGATAGTGAGTGCTTCGGTATGCCAAGTTGATCTGTATTGACACGCTCCTAAATAATGTTTGCAAAAACCTGCAAAATGATTGTTGCACAATTTGCAGCCAGTTAGCTGTTTTAGTTTGAATTCAATGCAACGTTCAGGGCAACAAGTGTACTTATGCCCTCTCATTTGGTACACATGGAATGTCTTCAACTTCGGTTTCGGCTTCTTCCAAGACTTGCACTTACACATGCACTGACCAAAAGCTTCACATGTTCTACAAGCCAGGCCATCCACCACATCAATGTCATTTGGCCATGAAAAACATTTCTGTTCGCAACAGTAGTTGAGTTGACTCTCCATGTTGCTGCGGTGAAGGTGCGCGATGAAATGATGCTAGAGTCAGTGAGAGTGCACCTTAAATAAACTCAGTGGAGGGGGAAAGGTCAAGGTCATTCAAACGGAGTTTTAAAAAAGATGACTAGTCGTCCTCCTCGTCCGTCGTACATGGAGAGCTGTCAGACGAAGAGCCCCGCGCAGGTGCTCTCCAGATGAAATGTATATCTATTTGAAAGCGCAGGCCTGGATCTTGTACCATCAACTCCTTTAATCTATTACATACCAATTCCACTTTGTACACATTGTTAATAATCAACACCCAAGGCTTCGGCTGAACATAACGTGTAGTTGAGTCAGCCTCGCAGACAGTTACACCTTCCGGTGATATTGGAGTGTATAAATGTGTAAAATCTCGTTGCTGAGGCTGGCTTGAAGTTGAAGGTTCTGTGCCGACCCTGGTTGCATCAAAATTCAAATCCATTCTACATTCAAGAGGTCCAGGGTTCCCGTTGAATACATTGAGTAATTTTTGATACAAGACTTCTACTTCTGTCGCATCCTGTAAATGAACAGTCCACCGCAAGGGAAATGCTTCGTCCGTAGTGGAGTCAACTTGAGAAAGAGTTCCTTCCGCCATGGCAGCTAAGCAAGGAATGAGGTGAGCTGCAGTCAGTTGTAACATTATCGAAAAGTAGAGGGGGAAATTTCATGGTCATTTAAATTGGGTTTTAAAAAAAGGAAGGAGTGGAGGGGGAAAGTTCAAGGTCATCCAAATGGAGTTTTAAAAAAGGAAAACCTAGAAAGTAACATTGAAATCTTCCAACTGATGGTGGCGAGTGTTTTCTTCTGCAACCTTGCCGACACATGTAACTATGCCGTACAGTATGAACAGTACAACCATGATAAGGCCGAACAACAAAAGATAGCCGTTTACTATCATGATATTTTCTGAGTGGATCTGCTTTCTTCTTATCGCCCTCTCTTGCATCCTCTTCTCTAACTCGTGTACGAAGTCACAGCATGCGTGAGGACATCTTTCATCTGTTGGTAGGTTAGCCATTGTTGATGTTGTAGGTTTGGCTGTTGAAGAAGGAATGAGGTATCTAATTATGTTGTCTCATGTATATCAACAGTGAAGTGGTGGGGGTAGCGAATCAGTGGAGGGGGAAGTTTCAAGGTCGTTCAAATTGTGTTTTTAAAAAAAAACCCTATCTTGTTACTGAGCATATATGTCAGTAACAAGATAGGTGGCTTTGCTCTTTTTACTTCTTTAATATAATGAAGAAATAAACATATTCTACAATTGTAAGGACAAGGAAGACAACCGCTAGTCAGCTGAAGTAATCCAAGTTGTCTGGTTCGGTCTTCATCGACGCCGGTGAGGAAGCTGTCGTTGAAGAGGAATGTCCAGGCTCTTCCTTCGGCTGCCGAAGATTCCGTATATTGCAAGCGTAGACTTGCACGTTTATACGGTAGCCTCTTGCCACCATCAGCTGCAACTCCTTGTACAAGTCGTTCAGCTCCTGTTGCGTTTTGATCGTCACCTCCTCATAGCTGGCACAGCTTACGTTCAGAGACATACTGATGTTGTTCGGTTGGCTGCTGGATTTGAAATGAAGACGAGGCACAGCACTTGGAGGTATATGAAAAAGTGGTGGGGGTGTTTTGCATTCAAGCAGGTTTGACTTGTAGCGTGGTGGTGGGGGTAACTGTGAAATGCAAAGGTCAAAGGTCAAGGTCACCCGCGAAGTTTAAAAAAAATGCAACATATCAATATGTGACAAACTTCACATATTGATATGTTGCATTTTTCGTCTTTTTGTATTCTTTTTTTGTCTTTTATGGTTTATTTATTTATAAAACATTACAATAACATATGTACAACAGTAAAACTTAAATCTAACACTGCTGCTTGTCGGCGATGTGGATGGTCAACTCGGTGGAATTGCTACCCGTGCAACCGTGGGAAACCAGGTAGAGACAGCCGGGTTGGATGGAGCGCAGATCCTCGTTCTGGAGGAGATGGACGAACCGTTTTGGCAGGTAGACTTGGAACTTGGGCTCATCCCCCGGAGTGAATGGTGCCTCGCTAAGACTGCAGCAGATGGCCTCTCCAACTGTAGTCTCCATCTTCTTCATGGCGTGGATAATGTAGTGCTTCTCGTCTTTAAGTTCGGAACACTTCTTGACGGGTAGTATGGTAGATTTGGAGTGAGCATTGAACTGCTCAACCAAAGTTTGCAGGAACTGGTGAGATGCCATGGTCAAGTTATAGATCGACTTCTTCGTCTTCTTGCTGGGATATGTTGTCGTCTCGGAATCTCGAGTAATACTCATGCCAGGTCCCGGTCTGCTCCTAACTTATATAACCCCCAATACCCCCACCACTCCCCATTTCCCCACTTTGAAGGTAAGATGCGAGTTTATAGGCGTTTTTTAAAGCGCAATGTCTATCTTTTTCATGTTCTGGACTTTTAGTACAAATACAAACATTTTCCATCGTATACTTGTAGTTTTTATCCAAATCCACATCATTAACCGGAACATGAGTAAATCCTTCGATCCATCTTTTCTTTTCCAGCCCCTTTATGTAAATATCGGTAAACTTGTCTGAAAAGTGATGCATAATGTGATACAAGTCCGTGTAACTTGTAAAACCATCATACCAATCGATATGATGGAAGTGTTTTGAAATCCATCTGTTGGTAGTAGCGGCTTTACTAGTTAAAGATGAATAAGAACATGGTGGTTTAAATAAAAACGAATAAGGAACACTTGTATTGATGTCGAAAAACACAAGTTCTTTTATGATAAATCTATCATCATTACCCCGAAACGCTTGGAACTCAATTATACCAGGTTTGGACTTTACTTGTTCTTCTTCCTTGTCCATTGCGAAGATCACTCGTCTGCTCATGACGAAGTCCAAAGGTCAACTGATTTCCACACCACGGTAGGTACGACTTTTATACCCGGCCGTACAGTTGTTGGCGCGTTGGTGTATATTTAACGTGGGCACCGTCCCCGGTAGGCCTAACCCCACAAAGTGTTTGATATTGTTTTAAAAATTAACCATTGCTGTGTAGTTAATTGTCATTTAGGTTTCCATCTTTACATTTTCCTTGTTTTCATTTTCATCACTAACACTTGATTCTTCTCCTCCTTCTTCTTCCTCTTTTTCATGTTTTACTGATTTCTTATGTAGTTGAGCGTACTTTTCCAATTGTCTCCACATTTGTACTTCATGAGGAACCCTATTGAATATAGAAGTATCTACAGGTCCGTACAATATAGGTGCGTCCGGTTGTTTGTCCAAAGTGTCTTCCAGATAATCTTTAATAATTGAACTTGAAAACACCAGTTGTCTCAAGTATCTCGTTATTGGTTCAGTTGCACAAGTTAGAATAAAAAACTCTTCTCGATTAAGTTGAATCTTGTTATCATGTCTTGTTGTGTCTCTAAACCGCAACTGATGATCACCACGATGTTTAACAATATCGATTTCCACATTTGAATCCAAAAGGCCTACTCTTGTCTTTCTTCCAAACATGTTACTACTTAAATAGCATTCTAGCAGATGCAAGTGTTTCATAAACGATTCCCAAGCAGTGTCCGTAAACAAAATCATTTTGGGTCCATGAGTTAAAATTACAGTAGGGGAATAATCTGTAGATTTCATAACACCGATTAAAACACTTTTGTCCAAACTGGAAGAGATTGGGTAAAATATTCGCAAGAATACCTCACTTAATATGTTAGGAGAAATATTATCTTCAATATCCCTTTTCCTCTTGTGTGCATTCTTTCTTCTTTTACCTTTTTCCTCAACATTATTACTGGCGTGGAGTTGTCCGCAAGCGTTGTGTTCATCTCCCTCCGGTTGACCTTGAAGATCTAAAAAGTCGGATATCTCCTTCTCAATATCTACTACATTTTCTTGTATACCACTAGGAGAAGCCATATTGAATAAGATGCTACCCATACAACAACAGGCAAAAAACTGATGAGGAGCGAGCTGAACGCTCTGCTTTTATACTCGCGGAATGCATTGGAATGTAGGAAAACCGGTCTTTTACAATACATTTTTAACAATTCCAGTTAAAGGTGTGTATGTTACGATTTTATCATGTAGAATTAAACAGTATGCAGTTGTATTAGCCGGTATAGGCGCGTTGAATTCCATTTCTATTTTTATATCTACACTTGATGATTTTACCGATTCATTTTGTTTAGAACAATCGATTACAACTATAGGGTAACCATCTAAGTATCTTTCTGGTGATAGTAAAGGTGCATTCGTTTTACCATAAAATGAACTTTGGAATCTTGCATACATATCGTACAATATGCTGTAATTTTTATTAGCGAATGACACATTTAAATTATCGTATGGAAAAAATTGTGAATTTAAATAAACTTTAATATTTTTCAAGTTGCAATGATCAAATTGGCCTGCATGTTTGGTGATGGTGTCTCTTCTGCCTGTTTGTAAACCAAATATAATATACCTGGCTCGTTCCACATAATTAGATGTTTTAACTGTCCAAGTGTGTCGATCCGTAGTTGGCAAGCTGGGATGTTCATGAAATTCCCAACTTCTAAAAGGAATTACAATATCACGATCAGCCTTTAACTTTCTTAATAGTAGCATTCTATGCTCGTCAGCTAATTTTACATGTGGAACTCTCCATACAATTTTGTCTAATGTTAATTTCCATTCTAAAGTTGCATCTGTTGTACCGTCTGGAGCTTTAATAATATCTTTATCGTTTGAAGATCTCAACAAAACTAATTCTTGTTTAACGTTTAATATTATTTTCCTATAATCTTCAGCAAAACCAAGCAACAAACGTAACGGAATATGAAAATCAAAATTTCCATTTGTATCTGGAGTGATTGTGTCTTTTGCAGGTAAAACCCATCCTGCAGGTTGTATTAAATTGGTTTCATTAGGTGATATAGATGTTAATCCCTTTAAAGTTGTTGCAATACCTACTTTTTTAGTAGAATCAACTGTTACACCTGATATTTCATATCTAATTTCATCAAACAGGAAAGCCATGGGATTATTTATAAATGGAACTGTTGTACCAGTAGTAGTACCGTCCTTTTTAGTAACTTTTCCTTCAATATACAAGTAACTTTCACATGGTAGTGTGTAAATGTCTTGATTTTGTATGGGAATACGAATTTCATCGTTATTGTTTAATTTTGATGAAGTGTAAGGGTTGTGGGTGTGATATTCTTTTTCCCATAGGGTTTCGTCGAATGTTGGACCCTGAGCTATATCCAGTATATCCATTATCGTTTACTTTTAATCCAATTCTCTCTAAGAAACGAATGTTCTCGCGTGTTAACTCCTCCACAGCTGAAGAGCTACTAATGCGGATTCCCGTAGGTTGTTCGCTTTTAAATGTTAAACCCATGATTTTGTATTAAAGTGTTGATTTTAAATGTAATCTAACCGTAATAGGCTCTTCTCGGAAATCTATCAAGTTACCGTCTTGATCCAATACGTTCAACACGATGTCTGAAATGAAAGTGGTGTTCAAAGGTAGATATACCAGGTTTTGCGGCTTTTCAACAATTTTAAATCCAGGTGGTACACTGGGGTAAAAAGTATGTATTATATGAGTATTTGCTCCATCTCTGTAAGCTCCTTGTATAATATTACAAGTTATGTCTATACTATTGACTTTTAATATTGTTACAGTTTGTTTACCGGAATGTGTTTTATTTGGTTCTAAAATTGCTCCATCTTTGGGAAATCCTAATAAATCACCAATTGAGTCTGACTTACTGAAATCTATATAATATTTTGAAGTAAGCTCAGCTTTCATTGTATTGTTATTACCTTTTAGCGTTATATTGTCTTTTCCCATTTTATTTTGCAAAAATTCATTAATATGATCAATTTCATAAGAACCTGTGGGTAGAGTGCAAACTTCTAAGTCTGTAAACTTCCCACTGGCATCTTTTCCTTTATAATAATGCAATAAGTTATTTTTACCTTCCGTAACATTGGGAATAGAGTTGTAAGTTGTAAAATCCAACAGTGCTGCCTCCCAAAATCTTCCTTTTTGCAAGCGTAACGCTGGAAAAAGGATACTTCGTAAAGTGGACGATTTTCCTGTTAATGATACCGTATAGGAAGACATCTCAATAGTGACTGATACTTTTAGCTAGGAATTCCAAACATAAATGGCCGCATATTGAAGTATTATCAGGTTGTTCTCTTTTATAGTTGTAATATATGTTTTTAGCAGATTTAAAGTAATGTTCAAGTTCTTTAGGTGGTGGCAAATTTCCAAAACTATCAAAATAATATACATTACTATTTAGTTTCTTATAACACACCCAATGGGTGCCGGGCCCTTCAGTATTATCCAAATTTACGATTCCAGTCTCATTTTTCCATATTTTCTTTGGTAAACTGTCTTTCATAAATACTCCGCGGAAAAATGGTATTTTTAAACAGGAAATATATTTAAATAATTCAACATTAGTCAACGCTTTATGTGGTATAACCAATTGATTTCTTTTATTTAATATGCACGATACGGTCTTAGGTATAGACCAGCCCCGTTTTTTACCATTGACCATATTGTCGGTTTTTTATTATTTTTCCTCAGAGAACGTCTTTTTAGTCTAATATTACCACCATGTTTTCTCTTGCTTGATCCTTTTTTATTCTTACCCCTCCTTTTTCCACCTCCTACCGCTGTTTTAGCCTTCATACCTGCTGTTACCGCTAAAGCTGCTGCTTTTTCCGCAATACTAGCGTCACTAGACTTTACTCGTTGCCAAGCTATATTCGCTAGCTTTTTATCAGCGATTGACCTATTTTTTGAATCGGTAAACGTGGAATATGCGATATCGTGTTCTTTACAAGCCTGATCTAACTTATTTATGCCTGGATCACCTCTTTCCAGTCGTTTTTTCAATTTAGTTCCTGGTCCGCAATACTGATAACCTCCCGGTATATGAAATTCGTATGGTAAAGCGTCTATTGCTCTATTTACGATAGATCCTACTGGAATACGATTTAAAGCTTTACTTAACAGAGAAACCGCTGTGGACGTGATCCCACCTCCTTTCCGTATACTGTCTCGATATGGACTGATGTGCTGGAATGTCATTATTGTCCTTTTATAATCGAAATGTACAACTTATGTGTTAACTCTATGACGAGTTGGACATAAATGAGGTCGTTTATTGCGTTCTTATATTATATATCAATATCACCCCAATCTGATGATCTAAACTTTTGCGTATTAGGGTTAATAAAGTATTTATTAAAAATTTCCTTTTTAATCCAATTACCTCTCTCGGATTCAGACACCCAATTACCCCAACGTGTACGGGTTGCAATAATATTGAACATATCAAATAATGCATTTCCTAAAACTTTAATAAGAAAATTAACAGTAACAGCATTATCCACATGTTGAGGGTCTTTAAGTTCTGTAATACGTTTATTATTACAAGTATACTTTATGGTCCTTTAATGAAGTTGTTATAGCCTGTCCTACAGTTGCAGCATCATTTGGATCACTTCCTTGTTTTAAATTACCTATTTTCTTATCATCTGCATTAAAAATATCACCAGTTGGTTTATCTAATATCAAAGATTGACTAACTACAACACAATCGAAATCGTTGATACCAGGAGATACGTTACGTATTTTTTTAAACCTACATATGTAAGGTTCATCATTATATGGATTAGAACATATAGTTTGTGCTACAACTGGAACATCAAAGAATTCTGTACCCATACCTATATATGATAATTTCTTTCCTTTACCATCCCAAGCATTATTCTTTTCTTCAAGTAATGTAAACTTTTCATTTCCCTGCACAAATACATCCCCTTTCCGCGATACTACTTGGTCTTGTTTTACAAATCCAGATGTTTCTTGTTTTAAGGTTTCCATCATTTGACCCACTGTTGCACCATCTGATGGCGCCGAACCATCTTTAACATTTGCTAAACAATTATTAAAACAATCTATAACCCCTACATCACGTATGATACAATGATCTTTAATATATTTTAGATTTACAGCATCGTTTTCAGTTTTTGGATAACCTATATCATTAATAACAAATTTATAAAAAGAAAATCCATCTTTTGTCTTTTCAGGTATCAAGGAATGTAAATAGCGTCTATTTACGCTGTCTTTTGCATCTTTAGGGTCATCTACGTTGGATATACGTTTATTGTTAGCACTATACGTTTTCCCATTGAATTTTAACGTATTTTTTAATTCAGATGACAAATAACCTTTGTTTATTGCATCACCGTTTTGATTTGGTTTACCAACGTTGATAATTCTATGATCTTCTGCGTCATATGTGTTATTTTGTAGTCTTAATGTTGGCGATATCTTTTCCTTTAATATTTTTAAATTTATTGCATCGTTTTCATCCGTAGGATCTTTTATGTTTTTTAACCTTTTATTACTCATATCATAATCTCCATCAGGTGTTTGTGGTAAACCAGCACTTCTTTTTAAACTATTCGCATAATATAACCCATCCGAGGAGTAATGTCCGAACTTGTCGACACTCATGGTGCAACTGAATAGTATTCTAGGGAGTAACGCATTTTTATGAGATTACCCCACGGTTTCGGAGTTCATCCACTAAAGCCACCCATTCGTTTTCCAATCCAGTATGACCCGCTTCTTTAGCTTCATGTATTAGTTTCATTCTATCCACCAATTTATTGATATTATTGTAATAAATCACATTTGTGTTATATAGTTTCTTCATTAAACCTGTACCTGTAACAGATTTGTTTCTTTTTCTTGGTTCTGGAGCACTTATATCCAAAGTGGATGACACAAACCTTCGTTTTACAGGTTTTCTTGGCATTATTGGCATTGGTTGTCTTCTCGTTGTTGGTATTAACTTGGATACAAATACTCTATATTTTAAAGACCTAGATCTAAAAACTGGTTGGTCAGCTAAATATTTTCTCCTGTATGCATTGGTGTGTTCCAAAATCTGTTTATATGCTTCCATGTCTTCTTCTTTAACTAACAATTCTAAAGGCTTTAACAATTCTAAAGGCTTTTTTTCAAATAATAATTCAAATAATCCTCTTGTGCCCTTATATCTTTGATTACCCACAATAATATTATCATCTTCATCAATGTTTACCGGGCTATTACCAACCATTAAACCTTCTTCTGTTAATCTTACTCCATAACTATGGTAGTTTTTATTAGGATTTATTCCAGCTAACATTTTTATCATGTATTTCCTTCCTAAAGGTCCTTTGTTATGAATGTTTTCACCCAACAAGCTTATGTTTGACGGACCTTCCCTTGCTTCTTCTTCTTTTTCCTCTTCACTAGCAGTTGATACATCTTCATGTCCTCTTTTAGCTTTTACTTCATATAATTCTCTTATACCACTATAGTCTGGTGATTCTAGCTCTCTTTCAGGTTCTCCACCGGTAAAACCACTATATGTAGAGGATTCCAGGTCTTCATCACTAAAATCTTCTGATTTTACATTTTCTCTTTCAAACTTTGTAATAGGCGCAATTGCATCTCCTTCTAAAACGGGTTTAGCAAATTTTTTGTTTAATTGTTTCAAGGGCTCAGTAATAGGTTTAAAAGTAGATTCAAGAAATTTCTCCCTTTCGCTAATACCTAATTTTAATGCTCTGTTTTTATCTCGAATAGAATCACTAAGTGATTTTATTT
The DNA here is from genome assembly GCA_030545055.2 of Neoaliturus tenellus. Lineage (NCBI taxonomy): Eukaryota > Metazoa > Arthropoda > Insecta > Hemiptera > Cicadellidae > Neoaliturus > Neoaliturus tenellus. The sequence goes on along the minus strand of CM061534.1, from coordinate 47,582,537 downwards.
CCTTTATTAACTTTTCTTGGTTAACCATGTTTGTAGCAAGACGTGTTGTACAACAATGAATGTTTTACATCATGATCAGTGTATTAGTATAAATTTATCAAATCCTATCCTGTATCGACCATTGTTTAGCGGTTGTTCCTTCATAATTGTTAAAAACCCATATTTTTCAGCCCAAGCCTTTCCACACAACTCTTTAAATCGTTCAAATGGTATATCCGCACTTACATGGTCATAATATATGTGTTTTAGGTTGGTTTCATCCTGTTTAAATACAATTAACATGTTTGCATTGTCTCTAATGAGCTGTTTCGGTATTTTGCTGTAAGTTTGACCAATATAAATGCTATCTATGTTGTTATGTCGACCCATGGCGAAGTAATTTCTTATTGTATTTTGATTTTCACAAGATACATCGTCAAATATGAATACTGAGAATGGTTTAGCCTCTTGCGGTTGCATGACACTCTCGCTCGCGTTAAATTTAAAATATTTAACTTCAGGCACATTATTGAGTATTTGTTCCAATAACTGATATTTTGGTTGTTGTAGTGACTTTGAAAATACATATAAATTATTAAAACGTAATCCTTTGGGATTTGTAATCAAATTGAATACTACATTTGTTTTTTCACAATTGGAAGGACCGGTAACCAGACAACGCACCGTGTTTGGTAACAAAACACCGTGTTTCCCAGTATTGAATTGAGAACCATCCACTGTGAGTTCATCTATATTATTAATAGTAAAATTGTCTTTTTGCGGTATTATCTCCATCCTTTGTAATGGTTCACCCAAAATGATGCTCTATCATTATATTAGATCCTTTTTAGGTATCCAAGAATCTTCCGTCTTATTAAATCCTAACCATCGTACTTTAACCTTATCCTTTTTTCGTTGCAACACCTTTTCGACTAGATATACATCACCTACTGTTGATTTTAACATTTCATGTCCATAAAACCCTCCTTCCAGCAATTGTCCTTTATTATCTTTTAAAATGTAAGTTTCTGGTATTGTAGGTTGCACCTTAAATACAGTAAATACCTCATTTGTCCAGTTTGGAAGATATCTTTTACTGAATACACCTTTGTATTTGCTTATTCGCACTTTATCACCAACATTAAACCTTTTAGGTTTTAGTTTTTGAACTTTTGGTTTAGTATTCATTTTTATACGTTTTAATATAAGTTTTTCATTTTTATTAGTCACCTAGCTTGGTTTCATACCGATAGTTCTATGAAACTTGTTATTGTAATCGCTTATAAGTTTTGGTAACATATCAATCCATACGTGTGATCCTCTGTTGGAAAACATCTTATACATCGCACCTTTTAAAGTTCTGTTAAATCTTTCAATTATTGATGCTTTTACCTCTGAATTGGTTGAGTAATGGTTAATGCTGTGTTTTTTCATTAAATTTGCAAATTCCTTATTAAAATATTCTTTTCCATCATCAGTTTGTAAATGTTTTATAGTATGTTTGTCTCTTTGTATAGCTGTTTCCATTGCTTTTGTAACACTTTTGCCACTTTTATCTTTTAGTGGTAAAGCATCTGCCATTTTTTAAAAACAATTAATAATAGTCAATATGTATTTAAATCCTCTATTTTGTTTACTGTAAGGAATCATTTCGATTAAATCCGCTTGATATAAATCATTTATTCCTTTTATCACTGTATTTCTTCGCGGAAACTTTCTTCTTGCAGGTTTATGAAGCTCGTTGACAATTTCTTGCTTCAAGTTCTTCATATTGCAGGTTTGAATGTTTCATGTATCACATGTATAATCACAATGAATGTTGTCTTAAATATTCACATCATTTATATAGGTCAAGGTCATCCAAACTTGTGTAAAAAATGGGGAACACGGCGTTTGACTTGCCGTGTTCCCCATTTTTTTTACGGAAGGAGAAAGGAATAAGGTCGAAGTTGTAGAAGGACGAAGAATAGGTTATTAGTCGATAGGGTTTAGAGAGTAGTGGCCAAAAGGAAGAGTGTGAATTTTATCCGGCATAATATGCCTTTTATCATCTCGAGCTGATAGTGCTCTTTTAACTTCAGTGACACTGTAGACCTCATGTTTAAAGCTTCTGATAGTGTTGAACGTTGCAGACATTGTAGAATCTTCAAACAAACAGGTCTTGTAGTGGTCAAATGTCACATGTTTCTTCAAGTATGATGTTTTGACTCCTTTAGCTTTCTTCACTGTCGGTATGTCATTTTCCTTATACATCTTGAAGGAATATAGTTTGGACATTAGCGCAACTATTTCCTCCAAAGGCATTCCATTTGCTTCATCTTTAAATTTTCCGATTACTTTTTTATTCTTTTCATTGTAATTCGGATGGTTTTTTGGATAGTCAGAGAAGTCAAAATCGTCTTTGTATGGGAAACTCCTTAGGTCTTCATACATGTCCAAAGTCTTTATCCAGTAGATAAACGCGTCGGTATCCATGTATGCAACTCCAATGTTGTCTCTTCCGTAGTGTTTAACCATTTTGTTGTAATGGAAATCATACATCAGAGTTTTACTTATATCCAAAATCGACATTCCAATGTATAACGGACGATCTACTGTGGATACTGACGGCAACTAGATCTTCGTTTATAATCATGGATGTTCCAAAATTTGGTTTTTGCACTAATTTTTCTAATTTCTTAGGATCACTTACTAATTTTACAATCTTGTGTTTTCTTTTGTTTTCTAAGGTTTTCCCGAAGATGGCGTTGTTCATCAATTTGTAAAAGTCCTTTTCAAATGCTGATGTTGCTGCTGCTCTTCTTGTAGTGTTGGAATCAATATATGGTTTCAACCAACAAGACTGGGTGAATTCAATTGCTCTATGAATTCTCACTACACGTAGACCCAATTTAAGAGCTTGTTGAACTACCCAGTAGTGAGCCACATACCGATCTTTATTCTCCAACGTCATCATCAATTTTGGCCATCTTCCTGTCGGTGAAACTTCAGTCTTGGCTAGGAGAGGCAAGTCGTAGTGATGGTCATGAAGGTGCTCCGGATATTCGAAATCACAGTCCAAAATATAGCCTTTTGGACCATTCTTTGGAATCTGTGAGATATCACCGATGGTGGCCGGGTCGATCCATTTGAAGTCAGCGTAGGGAAGCGGATTTGACATTGCCCAACCATAAAGGTTGTTTGCGTCAAAGTAGCCAAGGTAGACCGATGGTTGTCTCTCGTCGAAGCCTGGGATGTACTTGTTGTTAGCTTTGACATGACGTGTTACAGCTTGTGTCAAACCGCCCCGTACACCAGATTCTATCATGAGCACCATATCAATATCTGTTAGAAGCTCCAATCGACAGTTGGTTGACTTTAGCATAGCTTGCCATGCTAATCCTGGAGATGTGTACGAGTGTAGAGGGTCCAGTCCATAGGCGGAGAAGCAGGTGTTTCGAAATTCTTCCATCACATCGCACAGCAGAGTTACGTCCAATTTTATGTAAAAGTCGGAATATTCCCCTAAGGTTTGAATGTTTAGTTGGTTCCAAACATTACAAGCATGATTGTAGTCTTCAACGGTGATTGCACTTTCATTTAACTTGCTATTGAAGGCTTCAATTGGTGGCAGACTGGTTTCTTCAAATTTTTCTGCAGAAGTTATGTAATCATAGGGGAACACTCCTTTACGCATTACTAAGTCCAATTTATCTTCAGGTACAATTTTGCTGGTTTCTTTTAGATCTTCTCTTCTTAGGTTCTCAGACAATTTGCTCAGACTAGATGACATAAATCTATAAGAGTCTACGAAGCGAAGTTTAATTTTACCTACTGTTTTTGAGAAACTGATGTACTTCTCCAATGTTTCAGCTAATACTTCGATTTTTCCATCATCTCGTCCTAACTCTGGGATAATGAAGTGGGAGTCATAGCCGCTAAGATTGTGTAACACGACTGGGATAAAGTTTGGCAGTTTGTAATTTATATTGCATGAATTACAAGCAGCTCCTCTGTATAACCCTGTCAGGTGATCGTGATCTCTTACTTTTTGATTTTCTTCACTGAAGTTCTTCTTGCATAAATAACATTTTGTTGCCAAATTGTATTCTTCTTGTTGATTTTGGTTCAAAGGTTCCATAGGTAAAACATTACCGAATAAGCGTTGCACCTTTTCAGCAATGTCATACAACTGGTCTACAAAATACTTAGCGGCTTCTTCCCCACGGTAGAGTATTGGAGTGAATGTTAAGTCATACTCTTGCAACTGTTCTTCAGGCAAAGTGGATTTCACCAATAAACAAAAACTGTTAGGTTGATGCAATTGATATTTGGTTCTTCTAGTCACCTCACCATCTGGAAGCTCCTGTGGTACTAACGTGGATTTGAAATCAGCGTAGATAACTAGTGGAATCCTGTATTGGTGAACTGTCTTCTTAAACTGGACACATGCTCTAGATGGTGGTGGCAGGCTAATCTTCACTTCATAGTTGTTATTACAAAGCCGCTGGTGTTCCAACAACCATTCCAATCCTCCACGTCTTAGTTCCTTGCATGTAAAACAAAAGCATCTCTTGCATATTGTTATCTTACGATTTTGTTTTGACACTTGTCGTACAACCAAAGATTCAAAGTTTTTAATATAAACATAATGTGAAATCTCACCTTTGGTTATCAATAATAAATCGGTATGGTTACTTTGCTCTACTTTTACTACTCGTAGTGGATACACATTGTTTGAATCATCTAAGCCGAACACGTTAACAGAAACACCTGGATTTTGTTTCTCAAATTTAGTAATTTGATCAAGACTCACAGGATACGACATTCCTCGAAAGTTATAGCGGTGTTGAACAGCTTCGTATGCTATGCTAGGTCTAATAGCATTATGTCCAACGTATTTTGCTAACATTGCATACCGGAAACATTCATTGTCCTCATTTTTCACATTGATACATGATTTGGTATCTCGGATTGCCTTTGGTAGAGGGATAAAGCTGCTACCTCTCATACCATATCCATGCTTGTGAACCCTCACATCCATACCTTCAATCGATGATAGCGTCCAGCCAGATCCTCTTCCTTCGTGTTCTTGGAGTTTCATTAGCAGTTCATTCAAACATTCTTCTAGAATTTCGTTAATATCAGATGTGGTTGTAAGGGTTCGGTTTTTTGCAATGAATGCTCTCGGTGAGTTTTCACCATCGGTATTAGTAAACATAGCCTCCAACACCAATCCAAATTTAATAAAGTTCAATCTTGCCAATTCTTCCGTCAATGTTTTTACAACTAGATTTTTAGCTTGGGTTATAAAGTTTTCCAATTCTAATTGCACATTATTAACTTTGAAATGAGTTACAACTGGTCCTGGCAAGGCTGTGGTGCGCAGTTGTCTTATATCTTCCACTTCTTCTGTATCCTCTTCTTCCATATCCTCTTCTTGGGTACGCAGTTGTTTTACATCTTCCACTTTTTCTTCAATTTCCTCTTCAATAAATCCTCCAGCTGTAGATGGTCCAGCTCCGGCAAATTGAATAACACTTGGTCTTCTTCTTTGCATTAACTGTAAATAGCTAGCCCAGTCCTCCTTCTGCTTCTGAGGTTTTTTAAAAAACCGATCAATCGCATCCAAGTCTTCTTCACTTACTACAATCTCTTCTTTTCTATCCTCTTCACGATGCAATTCTCGGTGTAACTGTAGATAGTTAGTTATCACAGTCGTCCATCTGCTTCTGGTAGTTTTCCAATAACCGATCAATCGCATCCAAGTCTTCTTCACTTACAACAATCTCTTCTTTTCTGTCCTCTTCATGATGCAATTCTCGGTGTAAAACGAAGATATCTTCGTCTTGGAAAAACTCACCACAAATATCGCAAAGAGCCATTTTTTACAGTTTGGCTTTGAGTGTGCACTCGGTAAATGTCCACGCAATAATGAGCAGCGCGCTCAACCGGGTCCCTTTATACCCGAGGTTGAAGGGTGGGGGAAGGTGACGTCATATACATCCGGTTTATCAATCATGTAGTAGATTTGGCTTTTAATACCCATTTTCAATACATTCTTCAACAGGCTTGATAAACCAATGATGTTTGCTCTAAATCCGCTACTTTGTACAAGTTTTTTCAAAGATGTTTGTTTGAGCAAGTTTATGTGGGTCAAGGTCATTTGGAATTATTATTTTCAGCGGGGATAGAGCACTAAGCAGCATCGATTACTACAAAGTGCTCTATCCCCCGCTCACATTTTTTTGTTTTAATTTCTTACAAAGGTAAAATATCACCAGTATTACCTCCAGAATAGAAAGAATTCTGTTGCGATGGAGCCATGGTATAGAAGTGGTGTATCCATCCAATTGGTTTGCCCTTGTTATACTCCCACAAACTATGCTTTTATGCGGGTCAAGGTCGTGTAAAGATACCCTTTGAGCGGGGGATAAACCACTAAGCAGCATGCTAGTCCATTGCCGCAAAGTGATCTATCCCCCGCTCTGTTCTACAAAACCTCAATCAAGTCCAAGTTCAAGTCCTAGTTTAACACTTGGTTGGGAGACTTGCATTAGTTTGATGCTTATTTCTACCGTTACACTTGCTCCATTCTCAAAAAGATATAAATAATATAATCCTGGATACTGTTTTGTTTCACGTCCTGCATGTTCCTTAATAAAGTCAAAAACCAATCTTTTGAATATTCATTATGAAAAACTTCTCTCACACAAACAAGAATTTTTTCTTCCACCAATTTCAGTTGAATTGATGTTAGTTTGCTTACATCATCCTTGTCTATCAGAGGTAGCTTGTAGGTGAAAGTATTTGGCGGTAGTTTTCGCGTTCTGTCAAGTAAACAACAAAATTTTTTATACAATTTCTTCTCATTGTCTGTAATACTATTAATATCAATCAGATTATAGTACGAAGGTTTATAAGGTATACGACGAGACATTTTTGGTCACCGGTCTTCTTAAGAATGAGCTCCTGGACAGCCACTTCCAACGAAAGCTGGAGCGTGAATGAGAAGTGCGTGCAACCTGACCGCCTTATATCGCCGCCGGGCGACCACGCCCAGGATATTAGGGGAGGGGGGGGGCTTGCCATTTTTTGTCGGGGGGGGGGGCTCGCACTTTTTGTCGGGGGGGGGGGGGGGGCGGGCTCGCACTTTTTGTCGGGGGGGGGGGGGGGGGGTAATTTAACAAAATAAACCCCACTTGGAGCCTTTGTGTTGACATCGCTAAAACCTCCTAAAAGACCCAACTATAGACAACTCCAACTTTGTGTGTTACTAATACCTAACTGTTCGATTTTTAAAAGACCTTAATTTATTTACCGTGTTGATAAGACCGGACTGTTAAAGATTTTAAAAACTTTTACTTATTTAGGTCAAGGTCATGAAAAAAATTTAAAAAAATTAAGCCCCACACCCCCTATGGGGGTGTGGGGCACTTGGGTTGTCATCGCTGTAGCCTCCGAAGAGACCCAACTATGACAACAAGGCAACATCCAATGTCGTGTACCCTTCGCCACGCAAGACTTGTAAACATTTACTACATTGTCTTTTCAGTAGCTAACAAAGATTCATTTACATAATTTTGAGTTTCCAGAAGGAAACAAACTGAGGACACCCTAGTGGCTTACGTCCTCGTCCGAGTGCAGAGGCCGCCGCAACCTTTTGCATGCCAGCGTACAAACGGACATGCTCCCAAATGCCATCCGCAACCTTTTGCATGCCTGGCAGGAGCCTACCGATAATTAAAATAGGCTTTACACGAGGGCCTACTCCCGTAACCTATCTTTAATATTTTTAATTTAGCAATGCATTCAATTTTTACAAGTCTTTGTGGGTCAAGGCCACACGGACATTAAAAAATTTCGGCCCCCGTACATCCATGGCGAACCACGGATGTTCGGGGGCCTTGGGGACTAAAAACACAAATAGCTAACAAAGATTCATTTACATAATTTTGAGTTTCCAGAAGGGAAACATACTGAGGACACCCTAGTGGCTTACGTCCTCGGTCCGAGTGCAGAGGCCGCCACAACCTTTTGCTTGCCAGCGTACAAACGGACATGCTCCCAAATGCCATCCGCAACCTTTTGCATGCCTGGCAGGAGCCTACCAATTATTAAAAGTGGCTTTACACGGGGGCCTACTCCCGTTCCCTGACGTTACAATTTACTTTGAGCATTGAAAAAGCTCAAGGGGGGATTGCTAAAACAAGCGTATACACTTTAGAAACATATAACACACTTACAACACACAATTAATTGAACTCAACGTAGTCAATGCTGGAACAAGCACATTAAACACATATAACAAACAAGACACAAAGGATAAAAGACACACAGGAGACATAGGGTACAAGTAAAACACTCTCATATAAAACAATTCGCAATACCCAAACGCAAGCGCAATATCTTACAACTAATACAAGTCTTAAAGTTAGGGGGGGGCTCGCACTTTTTGTCGGGGGGGGGGGGGTCAGGTAAGTTAAGTGGGTCAAGGTCACCCACAACACTTGTACTCTAAGTGTTGGCTATACCCCCACCACAACTGGGTCCCTAGGCTGCACAACACCGCTTCGCCAGTATGTCTCCGGCTTCCATGCGGTGCGTCTCGCTGTTCTCTAGCTCTCTATATGTAAGTAATTTTACAAGTTCTGAAGGTGGGTCACTACACTTTAACTCTGGGACGATATCGACTTGTAGTATTTCAGTGTTTTGACTCAAGGTCATCACACTTTAACTCTAGCACATCGGTTATCGTACCAGAGGTGCTTAATAACCTAACTTGTAATGTTTAGGGTGGCGTTTGCACGCCACGTAGTATCGCCATGAGTGTCCAGTCCAAGTTTTAAGTTAAATTAATTTTACTGTAATCTTTTCCATTTCCACTTCGTTTTGCCAAAGTATAAGGTGTCGCTTAATGAAGTGGTATTTCTCTAAAGTTATAGGGGATTGCAGGGATACAATTAGTTTATTTAGGAGACTCTTCATCTTGGAGTTTAACACAATTTCCACTTTGACTTTGCTTCCTCGGCTCTCACAGCCTAAGCTGTACAGAAATGTTTTTTCTAGTGCCAACTCGAGCCAAGAGAACAGTGTGTTGACTGTAGGACAGCTCATGGTGAAGTGATGCGATACTCCAGCGTACCACCTCACCTTCCCCCACCACTGTGACCTTCCCCCACTCCTGTTGTTTCCCCCACCTCTTTTCCCTTGACTCATGCGCTACAAGCAGTCTCTCAGTATTGTGCGGACTTTTGTGAGGTAAAGCCATGTCGCAGGACACTTTAGGTAAGAAACTTAGCCGTGTTAAGGCTTTATTAGTTGCTCACTGTCCACCGCTCAAAGTTAAGAGGGTTTCGACTTTGGCTAAGTGGCGCAAACTGTTGCGCGGACACCCTAAGTTTTATACAAAACGGACTAATGTAAGTTTTACTGATGAAGATTTGTTTAGAATATTGGAAGAAATGACTTTTCCTTGCAAAGTTCAGTTAGTTACTCCCATTCCTGACAATTTAGAGTCTTAGTCTCTCGAGTCAATATACTTTAACCAGTTCAAGGTCACCACACTTGAACTCTGGCGAAAATGTCAAGCTGTTAAACACAATCCTAAGCCCCAGGTTCACAGTCAACCTCAAGGTCATCCCACTTTAACATGTAAATTTAAGGTAGCACCAAAACGGTGCTACCTGGCTTGACATTTTCAAGTTTCCCGAGGTCATCGCAGTTTCCCCCACCACTTCCCATATACCTAGAGTGCGCGGGGCCGGACAGTCAGTCGCTCGGTGTCTGTCGTAGGGTGCGCATCGCGGTTACAGTAATGATGAAACGCGGGAGTTGTATCGGTTCAAGGTCACTCGAGCGGTGTCACATGACGGTTTAGGCAGAGTCACGTTGCAAACTTTGAGTTTCCTCGGCACTTTTGCTGTTTCTCGTCTAATTTCGCTCCAAGTCGTCAAGGTCATTAAAACCTGACTGAAACTCGGAGCGTAGTGCGAGAAACAGCAAAAGTGCCTAAAAATTTTAGGTTTCAGCGTGACCTTGACCTTTGTGACATCGATGACGTCATCTTGGTGACGTAAGGGGTGATGACGTCATCGCCACGTCATTTCTGCAACGTCATGGGTGTGACGTCACAGAATGACGTAATTGGTGATGACGTCATCGATTGCGTCGTCGATGACGTCATCGATGACGTCATCGGTGGGGTCATTGACCTCGATGACGTCATCGCTCAGGTGACCTTGAACTGATCCAGCTCCCGCGTTTCTCCACTACTGAGGCTACTACAGTACATGGCACGTTTATAATATTCTTAAATATTATGTTAGACAACGTAGCATAATTAATTAACAGTATTTAATTTGAACTGAACTTCACTGCAAATGTTTAGATTAATCTGTTAAGAATTTAATTAATACAAGTTACTCATATATGTATTTGTCACCATTTTTGTGTTTATTTAAAAGGTGCAAGAGTTCTATAATTTCAGTTAAAAGGCGTTTTTTTGGAGTGACAAAACGCTAGTATAGAATACACCTACACATTGTACCCAGCTCCATATTATATTAGTAGCAATCCAAACCATTTTGTTTTGATCCCTTTGATGGTTTCAATAGCTAACGCCGATTATCGAACAAACAACATTGATAATTCACTTCCACGGCTTTGTACAGCATTGGACCATTGAGGTATGGTTTGTATTTATGATATAACTTACATGGTCCGTCAGATGACCTGACGTGTCCTGAAAACAATTTTTAAATCGCAAAATAATTTAGAATTGTCCTGCAGTTTGAATACCGGCTAATATTTTTGGTAGTAATCACTAGTGAGTGAACAATTAATTATACTAAGTTATAATTTGGATTTATACTAAGTTATAATATTATAATTCGGCTGTTTCTCCATGAATGGCTTTCATCAATTTTCAATGATTGTGGTTTTATGTTTTTGTTTGCTTTCTTAGCTCGCTTTTCCCTCTTTTCTTCAAGCCTTCTACGGGCAATTAATAGTTTCTGGGCAAATGGTATTTCAGTTCTAAATGGATTAGGTACGTACCTTTCCCAGAATCTTATATCTCTTGTGTCAAATTGTAATTCGTTGGGTGTGAAACCTGTTGACTCGTGATATACTTCGTTTAAACAGCCATTTATGTCTGGAATATATTTTACCCATTTCGTGTGTTGATTGGAGCAGTAGGTCCTTAAACACAGTTTTATTTCTCTGATAGGTCTCTCTGCTAAATTGTAGCATGGATAGTATCATACAGGGTTGTATATTGGTTGAATGTTATGTGCCTCTAATTTCCTTGTCCACTCTTCACTTTTAAATTGTGTGCCGTTGTCTGTTTGAATGCTTCTAGGGTATCCATATGTTGGGAAATGTGTATTGAATAGTTTATTTAATGTAATTCTGGTTGTGGCTCTTTGCATTGGGTATAAATGGAAAAATGTTGTGAATATGTCGATGACAATGAGTAAGTATTTTACATTTCAAACGCTGGTAGGAAGTGGACCAATTACGTCGACTGCTAGTTGATCATTCTTGCTACGGCATTTTACTCATTTAGCGATTCCTACTAATGGTCGATTGCTAACTTTACATCTTTGGCAAGTGGCACATGTAGCTAGGTATTTCCTTATTGTGCGAGCATGTTTCTGAATACGAAATATTCTTTATAGCAGCTGAAAACATTTGTTAGTTTCGCAATGCAGATAATAAGTGTGGCATTCCCATATTAAGCGTCTAATCATTACTTCAGGTACAACAATTAACCATTTTTCGCCCAATCGTTGATACAAAATGTTGTTTTGTACTTGATAATCTTGCGACAAAATTTGTGAATCTTGTGTTTGGTATTTAATATTATCAGCTGTTACTGTTTTGGTTTTTCTAAAGATAGCTTTAGTTTCTGTTTATGTTATAAAAAAATAGTTTAATAAAATATTTGTAAAAAAGTTATTCCTATTAATTCTGTTGTGAAACATGGCGCAGTCGCAATTTTAACATATTTACTGGTTAACTAGGAGACCTAGCATCCAAAATGGAGTTCAACAAACCTGATATTTTAAATATAAGTTCAGGAGACCTTTCAGAAAATTTCAAAAGGTTCAAGGAGGATGTGGGTATCTATCTGACTGCTACAGAAAGCGAAAAGAAGCCGCTGAAGGTCCAAATAGCTAGGCTGAAAAACTTAATGGGCCCTGAAGGCTTGAGATTGTATCAAACTGTGACAAAGTTGGATGCTGCACATGAAACTGTGGATGGAATATTCAAAACCTTAGAAGAGTACTGTGTCCCAAGAAAAAACGAAACTTTGTTGATTTACAAGTTTTTCAGCAGAAAACAAAAAGATAATGAGAGTTTTGACCAGTTTTTAACTGAACTCAAGGAACTGATAACACCATGTTCTTTTGGTGATCAAGAAGATAAATTATTACGATCTCAACTGATCATAGGAATAAATTCTAATTCAACTAAGGAACGTCTGTTAAGGGATGCCTTATCGTTAGAAAAGGTGGTTCAGTTTTGCCGATCTGTAGAACTAGCAGAAAAAAATCTCAAAACAATAAACAATGATGTAGCACAGTTAAATGTTGTATCTAATTCGAGGGCAAGTGTATCGTCTAAAGATGGACTTCATCAAGGTTATAATAGGAATAGTCAGGCCACCCAGAACCAAGGCAGGTTTAAGCCTAGATTTGATCAGGGTGTAAAGTGTAATAATGCCAATGCCAATCGTTGTACTAAATGTGGTAATAATAAATGTCCAGCCTTTAATAAACAGTGCAACAAATGTTTGAAAATGAATCATTTTGCTAATGTATGTCGGTCATTAAAACATTCTGCCTTCGAAGTTGATGATGGACAAGGTGTTCCTCGAGAAGAGGTTGCACCTGGATCTGCTAATTATATAGAAAGTGAAGTCGGGACTATAACAAATGTTGACGCATTAAAGTGTAGTCATTGGGTTGCTGATATTGTGGTGAATAATGTGCCAATCAAGTGCAAAATTGATTCAGGAGCAGATGTAAACATTTTGTCATTAAAAACTTTTAAGTCTTGTAATATGCCCCCAACAGTTCAAATAAAACCCTCAAAAGTTAAGTTAGAAGCCTTTGGTGGTTTTAAGCTTTTTCCCGTTGGTGAAGTCATTCTTCCTATAAAATTAGGCTCCAAGGTAAGTGAAGAGCCTTTTGTTATAATTGATAATGACAAATGTACATCAATTCTTGGTCTTACTTCATCAGTAAAGTTAGGCATTATTAAGAGATTACCGGTGGATACAGTTGAGGATAAAGCAAAGTACAGTTTAAAAACCTTTGTCGAACAAAATCATGATGTCTTTTACAAGCAAGGTTGTTTTCCCGAAATTCTTAAGTTGAGATTGAAAGAAGGTGCTGTCCCAAGGAGTCAACCAGCTAGGAGAGTTCCTAATAAAATTGCAGATAGATTGAAAGAAAAACTAGATCTATTGGAAAGCCGTGGAATAATTGCTTAAACTGAAGCCGGTGAGTGGGTACATAATCTTGTCGTTGTTGAAAAACATAAAACTGGGGATTTAAGGATATGTATTGATCCAAAAGAATTAAATAAGTATCTGATAAGGGATTATTGTTTGATTCCTACCCTGGAAGAGATCACGCCCAAGTTGGCAAACAAAAAGTTCTTTTGTGTTTTCGATCTGAAAGACGGTTTTCATCAAGTGAAACTTGATGACTTCTCTGGTAAAATTTGTACGTTCAGTACTCCATTTGGTACTTACAGATATCTTAGAGCACCTTTTGGATTATCTGTGCTACCAGAGTACTTTCAGAAAATGATTCAAAAATATTTTGGAAACATAAATGGAGTAGTTGTTTATTTTGACGACATACTATGTGCTGGTGAAACAGAAGATGAACTTTATGAAGTTGTTAACAGAGTAATTGACGCTGCTCGTCGAAATAATGTACAAATTAATGCAGAAAAAACTCAGTTTTTTGTAAAGCAAGTGAAATTCCTTGGACATGTATTTGACGCTACTGGAGTAAAACCTGATCCAGATAGAATAAATGCTATTAAAGAACTTAAGACTCCAACAAGTAAAAAGGAACTACAGTGTGTTATGGGAACAGTTAACTACTTGAGACCTTTCGTCCCTAACTTAGCTGAATTTTGTGCCCCCTTTTATGAGTTAATGAAGAAGAATGTTCATTGTCAATGGACTAAGAATCATGATGAAAGTTACAGAAAACTGAAAGTTGCAATTGAAAATTCGGCTCTATTAACGCCATTTCAAGCTGAAAAACCATTGACGATACAGGCGGATGCAAGTCAGTATGCATTGGGTTGCGCTTTATTCCAAGAAGGAAAGCCAATTTTGTATGGATCACGTTCCTTAAGTGAGAGTGAAAAAGATTATGCTCAAGTGGAAAAGGAACTCTTATAAGTTGCTTATGCTTTCAAGAAGTTTCATAACTTTGCATATGGGAACAAGGATATCACAGTTCAATCGGATCATGCCCCACTGTTGTCAGTTTTAAACAAAAGTATTCATCAGATTGCTAACAACCGTCTTCGAAGATTAAGGCTCAAACTATTACCCTACTCTTTTCAAATAAAAAAAAGTACCAGGGAAGCATTTACATGTGCCTTTAAAAAGGTAAAACAAGGGAGATGTTTGGTATTTAATATTATCAGCTGTTACTGTTTTGGTTTTTCTAAAGACAGCTTTAGTTTCTGTTTATGTTATAAAAAAAATAGTTTAATAAAATATTTATAAAAAAGTTATTCCTATTAATTCTGTTGTGAAACATCTTGTGTGTCAGGTTGATCTGTTATAATTTCTATAATAGGCCGTAGCTTTGGGTCATCTATCTGAAGTTGAGATATATTTCGAAGTTCATGTTGTAATTGTGGAACTGGTACTCTTTCAATATAGTTTATTATGAGTTTTGTGGTGTTGTTGAATGATTCGGATGTTGAGTTTAAATTGATGCGGCTAAGTGTATCTGCGGTGATATTTTCAGTTCCTTTGCAATGAATTATCTTGAAATTGTATTCTTGAATTGTTAATATCCATCGGGCTAAACGGGTATTCAACAGGCGGCAAGTTTTCAAAAATTTTAAGGCATGATTATCTGTTACTATCGTCAACTTGGTTCCTAGAATAATATAGGCCTATCTTGATTTCTGTAGACAATGTATTATAGCAAGTAATTCCTTTTCTGTAGTTGTAAATCTTTGTTCAGCGGGTGGTAGGGTTCTACACATGATCATGATTGCTGCTTTTTCACCATTATCTTTAATCTGGAATAAGTGACCGCCGATAGCGAATTATAATGAATCAGTTTGTAGAAAGAATTCTTTCGATAAATCTGGGTGGCTTAAGACATTTGTTTTAACGAAAAGTTGTTTAACTTTGGTAAAGATGATATCATCTTCTTGGGTCCAATGGAATTTATTTTTCTTTGATGTAAGATGGAGTAGTGGTTGTATAGTGGAAGAGAAATTGTCTATGAACTTATTATAGTAATTTATGCATCCTAGACATGCCTTGAGTTGAGTTCGATTCTTGAGTGTTGGGAAATTTAAGATAGGGTCGACTTTGCTTTGATCCATTGTTATTCCTTCACTAGTTCGAGTGTATCTTAAGAATGGGACAAAGTCCTGGCAAAATTGTGATTTATTAAATTTAATTATTATGTTAGCAGTCTCTAGTTTTCTAAAAATATATTCTAGGTGTTCGAGGTGCGTCTCAAAATCTGGTGATATGCAGATATCGTCCACATATATTGCCGTGAAATCCTCTACTTCGGCATCGAATACTTTGTCTAATGCTCTAACTAGCGCAGCTTGCGATGTTGAAATTCCGAAGGGTGTAACTCGGTACTGGTAGGCCTTCCCACGGAACTGAAATGCTGTGAATCGTCGTGAATCTTGGGTGAGTGGTATTTGCCAATAAGATGCTGTTAGATCAATACTACTGATGAAATTTGCTTAAAATTTCGTTAACGCTGCGGTTACATTCAAAATCTGGAACTATGATAGCATTGGCCTTCCGAGCGTCCAAACATAATCTTATCTCGCCCGTTTTCTTTATAACTGGGATAATAGAATTAATGTATGTACTAGTACTACGTTCAATAATGTTTAACTTTTCCATTCTATTAATTTCTTGTTGTACGGCATTCTCATAATTTTGTTTTACTGGATATGTAGTTGATTTAAAACTTTGTGGGTTTTCTACTTTTAGTTCGTGTGTGTATTCATTACACAGACCTGGTTTTTACTGAAAATATGTGGTTTTATTTTAGCAACAAATCACTTAATAATTCCTTCTCATTACTGCTGATGTATGTGTTAGAGGTTAATGTGTTATTAATTACTTCTTTCGTCGAAAGTGTATCTCCTCCCGTTGTATCGTGTTTAGTCTCATCAAAGCTGCATGTATCGTAATATTCCTCACAAGTTACATAATCATTACTGGCACTCGACATCATATCATTGTAATTATTATTTAGCCTTTGACAATCATCAATGTTAATCTGACATAATTGTCCTTCGTTTGTACTCATACTGAACTTCAATGTTATTTTATTAATATTTATCATCATATTTAATTCACTATCATTAAAGTTTATCTCCATCTTCGTAGCAACTAATGTATCTATTCCGAAAACTACAGGTTTAATGAGGTTAGGCACAATGAGGAACTGTATTTGTATAGTTTGCCCTTCAATAGTTACGGGAATATAGATTACAGGAAACACGTTTTGATTTATTTGTCTCCTGTAGCAGTCTTTATCACTGTGTTGGTAAAGGGAAATTCTTCATAAGGTTTAAGTAACTGTTGATTTTCTTTGAACCAATTTTTTGATAAGCAGGTGATAGAAGAACCAGAGTCAATTAATGCGTTAATGTTATTGATGATTATGTTTATTTCTGGACAATATATTTGAGTTGGTGTTGAATTTGTTTCATTATTCTCTGATGACTCATCTAACGAGAAATCTTTATCACACATGATATTATTTACATGGAAATTATAAATAAGGTCTGTTGAATTTATTCCGACGATATGAGGATTTAGCGCTGTATTTGCAATGTTATCTACTGTTGATGTCGCTCCTCGATGGGCAATTACAGCGGGGTGGCGTTTCCCTGGTTCCCTGGTTGTCTTGGGATGGGCCGCTATTGTGTGTAGGGTGTTGGTTTTGAGTGGAGTAGAGTGTATTATCATCCGTCTGTCTCATCATGGTGCATACTTAGGATTGTTCTTTCGTTGGATTCGATCTGTCGTTTCTGTATTGATTGTTCTGCCTTGATTGGTATGTTTCTCGATCGTATGGTTTGTATTCATGGCGTGGCCTATTGTTGTTGAACTTATATGGTGGTTTATTAGTTTGATTCTGGTTATACATCCCTTGAGATCAAGTGGTTTGATATGGTTTCTTTGTGTATGGGGCCTTTGGTTGGTACGCATGATGGTTTATGTTCGGAGCATGTGAATTTTGACGATTATTGTTGTTGGGACCCTTGGGTCGAGTGTTAGAATTTTGTAACTCGTGGTTATTTTGTTTTTACCACTTTGGTCCATCTCTTATATCTTCTCGCTACAATAATTGTACAAAAGCCTAGATTGAGGTTATATTCTGTACAACACGACTGTCTTGGGTTATCTGGTCAAGATTTTCGGCTAATATGGTGACAATTTCTTTCTCTGTTAATGGCGGTGTGATTGATTGCAATAATAATACACGTTCGGTAAAATACTCTGCTCTACTTAGTGTCCCGTTGCTTCGGTATTTCTCTGCTTCGATCTTTGTCCGGACGCCTCACTGTACTTCACGACTCCAGTACTTACTAGTAAATTCTTCTGCAAATTGTCCCCAACTTTTGATGTTATCTTTGATTAATTGTAGCCATCGTGATGCTGGTCCTTCGAAACCAATCTCCAAGGTATCCTTTAGATGCTCGATCGGGTCATTGTTCGGTTGTCTTTGTAAACTTTTCTCATAATATCTTTTTAATTTCTTTAGAAACTCGTTAGGGTTTCCTGCTCATCCACTGAATTTTGGTATATGGCGTCCTGTCCATTCGCTCCCGTTACAAACTATGTGAATAGGTCCACTCAAGTTGGTCTGATTCTGTGTGGCTGATTTAAGGTTCTTTACTTCGCTCTCATATTTGTTGATGGTTTCGGATAATGATTTTATATCTTGTCCTACCGTAAACTCATGCTGCTCTATTTTTTTGTTGACACTGTCCAAAATAATCCTTTGTTGTTTAGCGACCTCGTTTTCAATTGAATTTTTATGTTTGGTCAGGTTAGTGTCTACAAAACTCTCGATTTCCCGTCTTGAATTATCGACCTGGTCAATGACATTTGTTTAAAACTGTACAATGCTGTTGGTTTGTACCAAATGGGTGGATTTTAATTCGTCTAATTCATGGCGAAATTCATTTTGAGTGGTCCTAATTTCTTGAATTTGATTTTGGAGCAAGTTGTAGCAAGTTTTAATTTCGTTACTTAGTTTGGCATCCTTCTTATATAATTTTGCGTTAGTCTCTTCGAATTTTGCATTTAATTCTGATTTAGTTTCGGTAATCTGGTAATTAAGTTCAAGTTTAGTTTCGTCCATTTTATTATTTAATTCTAAACCCTAAAAACATTAAATATAAAAATGAAAAATGAGATAGGCCTATTTAAATTAATTAAACTTAAAATAGTTATAATGTTATTTGTTTAAAATTAAATTATAGTGCTTAGTGATGGCAAATGAAAGAAAAACAAATAGTGTTTTGAAGCCTGGCTTAACTTTTATTTTTATTTTTTTTAACAGTTTTCAACACTCATATTTTGGCCTCATAAAATGATTGAAAATATTCTCGATCGGTCTACTGATGGATAAAGAGACCCCGGGAACACGAGGGAGAACGTGGCCACTAGATCGTCCCACAATACAGCTCGAGGTTGAAGTTTAGGTCCTCGGGCGAGAACGTGGACCCTGGATCGTCCCACCATACAGCTCGAGGTTGAAGTTTCGGTCCTCGGGCGAGAACGTGGACCCTGGATCGTCCCACCATACAGCTCGGGGTTGAAGTTTCGGTCCTCGGGCGAGAACGTGGCCACTAGATCGTCCCACCATACAGCTCGATGTTGAAGTTTCGGTCCTCGGGCGAGAACGTGGACCCTGGATCGTCCCACCATACAGCTCGAGGTTGAAGTTTCGGTCCTCGGGCGAGAACGTGGCCACTAGATCGGCCCGCCATACAGCTCGAGGTTGAAGTTTCGGTCCTCGGGCGAGAACGTGGACCCTGGATCGTACCACCATACAGCTCGAGGTTGAAGTTTCGGTCCTCGGGCGAGAACGTGGCCACTAGATCGTCCCACCATACAGCTCGAGGTTGAAGTTTCGGTCCTCGGGCGAGAACGTGGGCCCTGGATCGTCCCACCATACAGCTCGAGGTTGAAGTTTCGGTCCTCGGGCGAGAACGTGGACCCTGGATCGTCCCACCATAGAGCTCGAGGTTGAAGTTTCGGTCCTCGGGCGAGAACGTGGACCCTGGATCGTACCACCATACAGCTCGAGGTTGAAGTTTAGGTCCTCGGGCGAGAACGTGGCCACTAGATCGTCCCACCATACAGCTCGAGGTTGAAGTTTCGGTCCTCGGGCGAGAACGTGACCACTAGATCGGCCCACCATACAGCTCGAGGTTGAAGTTTCGGTCCTCGGGCGAGAACGTGGACCCTGGATCGTCCCACCATACAGCTCAAGGTTGAAGTTTCGGACCGCAGGCGAGGACGTTGACATCGAACTCGGCCCACCACTCGAAGATGTGTCCCCATGCTAAAATTAAGAATTTCAAATATTATATGATCTTTACATTACAAGCAAAGACCTTTTTATTGAAGGACAATAATTTTTTTCAAACCATAGGAATGTCTTGATTTAATCGGAGTTTGAAGTGAAAGGTATGCTATGAAAGATATTATCAAAATACATTAAGTCTAAATTTATTTCCAACCGATCATTTCTAATTAAAATATTAAACTTGCCCTTTTTCCAACAACTTTTAAATTATTTTGTTGGACAATATGATACTATCTATATTTGTTAATAAGAAGAGGCTATATAAAGTACGTGAAGGTGTTTTTGTTAACACAACCCTTCCCTTATTTATGGACTAATTTGAACGATTTAGGTGTCTAAAGAATGTTGTCAGTAGTTGTTCAATATGTTTATAGATTTTTTTCCGTTCTGAAGGGCACAGGTAGCCCTTAATTTTTTTTTTGTCCTTAAGATTAACATGAGGAACAATTTTAATTGAATTGCAAAGTTAAACAGTCGTTGAAAGTAAAACAGACAAACACAATATGTTAAATTCTGAATGGAAGCAATTGAGTTACAATTACCATACTGCAAATATCAACACATTTACATATACTACAATACAAGGAGTATTACCATTGTATTACATTTAGTTTTTACGCTTAATTTTATAAATTGCGTTGATTTATATATTGTGTTGTTTTAAATTTTCATCAAAACGCAGCGGGTGAATTTAGCTTGAAGTTTGGACTCATAAGTAATTGGGGGGTAAATATAAGTTTATTAACTTAAGCCTAGAAAAAGAATTTACCCGTATAAACCAAGTTTGGATATTGCAATTTTACCATAGGTCTTATGGGTTGTTAGGTTGGTAATAAATCAACAACGAACAACAACAAAACAAAAATCGAACAACAATAGGACCGTTAACAATAATTTAAACAGGGCCTTAAAATTTGGGATATGGTTTTTCAAACTTCTGTGAAGACGGAAAAGGAATAGTTGGTTGTTATTGTAAATTTAATAACCTTGTTTATTATGACTAGGTATTGCCCAGCCCATTGTTTGAAGGTTGACTAATATTTCACTTATCCAGACAAAATAAAAATTTACAGTAAAAACTTTTTATAACTGAAACTTCTTTTTCTCCTGGTTTGCTAACAAATGTCTAATGATTCAACCGATTTGTCTTTCATCTATTAACAATGAATCTTAGGAAGCCTATAGGGCGTAGCAATGAGGAACCGATGTGACTTATAATGTGATTCTGCTCATCTGCAGGACTTTCTAACGGTATACACGGATTTCTCCTACGATGCACACAAGCTGAGAAAATAGAATTTTAATGCAGAATGCTACCCATATTAGATCACCTGTCTACAGGAGACAACATTTGACTTCATTTACTTTCAGTATAGATAACAAAACTATCACAAAAATGTTTTATATAAAGACAAATTTTAACCGAAATATCCATCTCACGTCAAACCAAAATAGAAAACTTTAACAAATATTTAGATTATCTTTATTTTTGTCGTTTCTTTATTTTAACTCTACTGAGACATGAAAAGTCAGGTTGAGTTTAAGAAGTTTTGTGATATAGGCTTAAATAGCATTAGTGTAC
This sequence comes from Neoaliturus tenellus, assembly GCA_030545055.2. Taxonomy (NCBI): domain Eukaryota; kingdom Metazoa; phylum Arthropoda; class Insecta; order Hemiptera; family Cicadellidae; genus Neoaliturus; species Neoaliturus tenellus. The sequence continues at coordinate 47,561,138 of CM061534.1, read as the reverse complement.
TCTAATTCACTAAGCAAACGATCACGTTTCCATATAGTCTAACAAAAACAGCCGCAATAAATTCTGAATAACGGTGTACAAGACCGGGGAGTTGTAATATTTATTATTCTTCTGTGGTAGAACGTTGTGACAAACTATTTAGATCCAACATCTGTGAATGTTTTATAAAAATTAGAGTAGTTCTAGGCAGTGACCCTTTTAACATATCGGTATAATACCGGTTTAATATATCGGTATAATACTAACAAAAAAAGTCCTAGCTAATTCTGACGTAAAAGATCAACCATCAAATTATTACAACAGTACGATTTTAGAAATTTGAAGAATAAGTGATGAAGATCGATTTATGAAACACCAACAGTGTGTAAGAATTGGAATTATAATTTTATTTTTAATGAAAATGGTAAATTTCCATGGAGCAAGATTTGTTCAAGAAGTCGCCTACTGTGGTAAATGCAGCGTATTGCGCTGAACAAGTCCTACTAACTATTCAATGAAGACTACTGTTTTAGCCCTAGATAACTAGTTCCAGGTCTATAGGAGAGTATATTATCATAGTTTTCACGTCAGTTAATTTTGTATTCTTGAAAAAAAAATACTATAGCATATTTTTTTCTTTTTTAAATCTGATGTTAAGCCGGTTACATCTTAGTTCTATATATATTTCAAAGTTTATCACTTACCATACTGAATTTTCCAGGCTTCAGTTTCTTGCCCTCCAGAAGGGATGTCACCCCTCCCCTACACCGGGGTCGATCAGGTGGGCATACGAGCTAAGTTGCCCGTAGCTGGTTGCCTGAATGGTCCGGTGTTATGTTTTTGTATACCCCACCCTAACTTTTGGACCTACACTACTAGTGAATGTTTTTGTGTGTAGGGGCTAACAAATGTAAGTTGAGTTACCACATTGAGTTATCCTCGTGTGGGTCCACGCATGTGCAACTAAATGGGGAATGAATTTGGTTGAGGACAACTGGGGGCCAAAGGGGCGCGGGGAAATTAGTTTGAGTGAAGACAGTCTCATGCGTGGACGCTGCCCTATCACAATAGCCCTCGCGATGTATTTCATAGGACGTTGGGTCGCCAAATTGAACTCGCGGTGCTTGGCCAGATTTGGGTGCCCTAAAAGGTCGCATGAGGAGTTTTTGAAATTTACTTAAAGGGACAGTTTGACTCCCTGTCTCCCTTGTCTCAACTAAAGCTGATTCAGTTTGTACTGGCCGTCCCCTAACTGCCCTAGGTTCCCTAACAGAGGTGTAGATAATGTATACCGAGCCACCCAGGACCAGGATACCCACCGTCACTCCCCCGATGATCAGGTACACGGGATCCATCGTTTCGTAGTAGTTTGAAACTGTAATAAAATATAAACTGTTGTATTGAAAAAACATACCCCAAAATTAAGTTTTGTTATATCTTTAGACAAAAATATATTTACATCACGAGAAATAATATTATTTAATACTTTTGTCAGAGGGGCTTCTAAATTAAAATTGAATCAGGGTATGATCGTAATATTTTTATAAGTTGTTATAAAAGATAGTAGAGTCTAACAGTAGAGTAAAACAAAATTTAGATCTCTCTTTATACAGTAAATCCAGGGCGCTAAGCCATTGCAGGTAAAGTACACCAGTCTCATAAAGTTGTACAGTATTTTCCCATCTTAAATTTTAAAACTGCAACTTTTGATTTCGGCAAGATTTTTTTTTATTTGTGTAAGTTATTTGTAATTTAAACAAATTTTGTGTTAGTTTTTATGTTACACTTTACTTCTTTAATACCAAGCTCTAAATAGTAATTTACGAACCAGTGAATTTGTCGGTAATTTTATATTTCGTTATTATTATCACAGTGTGACAACCATTATTTATTAGTTAAACCGTTTTAATTCAAAATACTATTTACTTTTACTTATTAAAGAATTATTAAGTGTTTACTATAAATTTTACAGTGGAAGTGGTTTTACTGCAATAAAAATTATTCTTACCTAACACATAGGTCGGTAGTTTATTTGAACTTCAAATTCAATTTGTTACTATAAAAAACGTCTTTACATCTGTAACCAAGTTGTCACAACAAAAATAATTTAATTGAATGAAACAGCTTTTGAGTATTTGATACTAGATTGAAGAAGGAATATTCATAAAATATAATTAATATACAATTGTTGCTTCTGCATTGTTCAGTTTAACACAGGTTTTTTTAGAAAATATTTATATAATTGTTAGTTAGTATTTATAGTTTGTAGCTGCAATTAGAAATGAACGTTAAAATAGGTGCCTGCCCTAAATTTCCGTAGTTGTTTACAATGTAAATTTCAATGATTGATTACATTCAATAAAACGGAAGATAATATGAAAAAGTCAAAATTGTTGTATGTAGATAAATTTATGGACCTCACCGACAAGTTTTCTTGAACTTGGCGAGGCCATGTTTACGGACATTTTTAAAGAAAATAATTCCAAATTCCTAATAATAATTTTTATCTTTAAGCACTATAAACCTATAGCTAGGAACATAAATTCATAACAATATTGGTGTGGATGAAAGATGTTAAAAAAAAAAATAAAATGTAAAAAAACTCATTTTTTTATTATACCTTGGCAAAAGCCTTTTTATATAGCTTTACCTGAAATAAACCTAAATGTATTATGAGCAACTCATGAAAAGTGGCCTTTTATACAAGAATAAACATAAATTATAATTCATATTACATATAAAAACTTCAACAAACTAAAATTTCGTCGGAAATGTTGTTTTTAAATCTATCAAACCAATTTCACTTCATATTGCAGTTAGTTCCAGATAACAATTTATGTGAACTTCCCTGAACGGAAGTGAACAACACCAAAAGTCAATACGTTTTTTACATCATCTATGGTTTACATTCATTCCAGTAGATCAAATGCATATGTTTTATCATATCAGTCTATGATTAGATGTAATTTGTTTTTTCCTACTGTAGGCCTAAACAGGAAAAGCGGTAAGATTTTCTGTATAATTCTACGCGAATTACATTTTATGATACCATACGTAAAATTTTGCAGTATTACATAATATCTATTAATAATTTAAATTTTCTTTCTCCCACATTGCATTGGTAAAATACTGTATATTAGTCACATTGTGTGGAAACGAAATAAAGACCGGCCAAGGTAAATCAACAACAATTTAACCCAATCGATTGTATCCTTTAAAAAGTTTTTAAAGCTTGAAGGTTTTTGCCAAAAACATTTTCGACTTTCGCTTACACATTTTTTACAAAGGAGTATGGGTTTTGAAAAAAAAATCCTCTAGGTTTTTGATTAAAATAATTCTTAATATAATAAGACTGCAGTAAACTGTTTCAAGTAGTAGCTCTGCTACAAGGTGTATTAGGGTAGGCCTATACTGCCATAGAAATGCAATTACATACGTGGGATGGTAGACATTAATTTGAGAATATAAATGTACACATCACAATTGGCCCCATTGTCATGGCAGTAAGAATACATATAGCATCAGTATCAATTGGTTTAACTGCAGTGAAGAAATTAAACATTAAAAACAGACCTATATTATTTCTGGATCATTTGAAAATATCTCTTTAGTATATGCTTTGTAAACTAAGACAAATAAAAGCAAATAATGATACCGAACACTGATGAGATACTTTTTCGGCAATTTGCAAAGATTTTATCTAAACATTTACCACTGAAATAAAATTTTATAAAACTGCAATTTTATTAAACTATATTATTAGATGTGATACCACCATGAAGATAAATCAGATTGGATATGTTTAACATACCTTTTTGGAAGGTTTAGCAAATGTAGATCCTAAGACGAACGAGGGCTGTAGGAAAGTGAATTGAAAAGGTTTTCCATGGAAACCATTAAAATGATTTTTTAAACATTGTTGGTCTTTACCAGATTAGCCTTTTATAAAATAAGTTTATTAATAACACTATTTGTTCCTCCCGAGCTGCTATATTTCTGTGAAAATAAAAATTAGTTTACTTCTTAATGTAAAAAACTGACAATATTAAAAATAAAACATTGCATAATAATACAATTAAAAATAATTTTTTTTAAATATGTTAATATCAACATAGATTTTTCATAAAAATTCAAGCCCAAAAATGTTTTTATGAAGTAAAAAGAAAGTGTTTTTCCCCTGCACCCAATTAGATTCATTTTTTGCAAAAGTTTTAATCTATCTAATGAGTCGATGGCTTTGGCCAAATCTAAAAAAGGCTAAAAGACAACGTTTATTATTATTTACACTATTATTAATATATTTATTTAAATCGAATAAAGCTCTAGAAATGTTCCTATCTCTTCTAAACCCATATTGACAATCTGTTAAAATTGAATTAATCTCTAAAAATTGAACGGGCTGCTCCTTTATTACTTTTTTTTATTAACTTAGAAACAAAGCTAAGAAGGGGGTTTGTCTATAGTTTGATTTCACTGTGATATCGGATGCTTTATAAAGAGGAAAGACTGTCGCTTTTTTATAGACATCAGGAAAAATGCCGCAAGAGATACTCAGGTTAACTAGGTGGACAAGAGGTTTTATAAATAAATCGGCATTCTCCTTCAGGAGGGATGCAGGAAGTCCGTCACTTCCCGGTGCATGCCCACCCCGTAAGTTGTTAATGTGCCGTAGAATGTCTAGTTCTGTAACAGTCGAGAGATTGAAGGTGGTGTCCGTCGCATAGTCAAGGTCATTGACCCACTGGAGTCGATTGCTGAGGCCAGGTTTATCCCAGCTTCAGAAAAGTAAGTGTTGAATTCGTCGGTCACGATCTTAAAAATATTTTTGTTCAGATCAGAAGAATTAATTTTTGTATTTTTTCTACCGGAAATTTATTTTTTGTTTTGTTTTGTCCCACAAGCTCATTTAAAACCCCCCAAAATCTACGTGAGTTTCCGTTACAATCCCCAATTTGTTTTCTGTAATAATTTTTCTTCTCGGATTTCATTAAAGAATTTAAACGGTTCCTATGACTTGTAATAATTTATAAGTTCAGTGTTAAAAGGTTGATTTATTAACAGTTTACTTAATTTATCTCTTTTCCTAACGCATCTGATGATACCTTTGGAAATCTATGGTTTAATTATATTTATTCTATGACTTTTATTACGAGGTTTGCTAGATTTTTTATGAGTTCTTTTATAATTATTTCAAATAAAAAAGCACTTTCATTGACATTATTCGATAGTAACACGGTCTGCCAATTTTCTTCAGATAATAATGATGTAAAAGCCGTCCTGTCGATGTAAGTAAGTAGGTCTGTGTCAAATAAAGGTTTTTTCTGGTCTATTTCGATTTGTAAAGTAGTGCAGTAATGATCAGTTGTGTGACTATGTACGACAGCTGTCCTAACATTATTGCAGTTGTAGTGTAATGTAATCGGAGGTAAGGGGACCTCCCATTTTGATGAAATTTGGTATGAAGGTGTAAGACCGGGCCTATTTTCATGAGTTCGCGAACCAGCATTGTCGGGTTAAGGGAGCGGGGTTTTATGGGGTTTCAAAGGGGTCAAAAATGGGTTTTAGGATTTTTTTACCTAAATTTTCAAAATTCATCAATTTTGACTAAAACCATTTAAAAGAGCTTAAAAAAACAAACAATTTAGTATTTTGAATGTTTAAAATAGCTTAACCGATAGCTATTTTAGCTAAAAGCTAACTGAGAGATGGAGATAATAAGGTATCGGTCCTAATCAGCTGATCAGCTGTCTTCTGCATATTTGTTAAATTTGAATTGTTTATGTTTTGTAATTTGTAAACAAATCATTCTTTTTGCATGGAAGCTTTGGATATGCATTTTTATTACTTAAAAAAGTCATTTATTGCAATATAAATATTAATATATAAATTATTAAATAAAAATAATTTACTCAGAAATATAATGTCATTCAATATATTGTATTTCCTTGCAAATTTTATTAATTATAAGATAGCCACAAAGTTCTTTGTTGTTGAAACAATAATTTTTTGGAAATTCACTGAGTACGCAGGTCTGCTGCGACGGGGGTACTTAATATTTGTATTAATTTACTGCTAGTTCAATAATATCTGTTGTAAAGGAATTGTAAATTTTTGTATTATTCTCGACATTTAAGTTTATTATTCAATACAACATACAAATAAGTTAAATGGTTAATGATATTCTTGTTTGTGTCTTTAAGTAGATAATGCCTGACTATAAGGTTAGGGGTTAAACCAAATATATTGATAAGTTTAGTACACAGAGACTTCTAAGGCAAATAAACACGCAGTGTTATACACAACACCGCCTCTAGAGAACATTCATTGCATTATCTTGTTTCAATGTTGTAGTCCACGTGTTTTCCTGGATAAATTTCTTCTCTTTATTTTGTTACAAAATAATAATTTTTTTATAAACAGTGTAAATTAATTAATTATAAAACTAAAATGTTTTAACAGGAAAAAGTTAATCGGGATAAACAACTCTCATTTTCTTTCTTAATTGAAAGGGATAAATGCGATATTCAGTCCCATTGGAGAATGTGCTTTTAGTATGGTTTTACAATCAATACTAGGCCTAGTGGCTCATAGGGTTAAAATCCCCTCTACAAAAATTGAAATATCATGAAATATAATGTATTACCAGTTCTTCCTACAAAAGTTTGCAAAAAAATATTTAATTTATATAATTTTTAAGAGTATGCAGTATCTCCGCCATCTTCATTTTGAGTCCCATACGAACAATGTTAATTATAGGGGTCTTTGAAACCTTCATCTCGATAATCTTGCATCGTATTCGCATGAAACTTCAATCCGTTCACAATAATGGTATGGTGGTTCATGTGACGTGGATTTTTTAATAAACCTCCTCAAAAAGGTGTTTAACATGGTTTAAAAATGGAGATAATATACATTGTTTTTTTTTTATTAATTATTCGAGGGGTTAGTTTTTTAAATTAATTTTCAATCACGTCAAATGAAAGACACTATAGTAACATTTAAAATAACATTAAGTTTGTAATTTTCAGACGAAAAACAATCTCACAGTAATTTTTCAAATTTAACTTTGTTCTTAAGGGACAAAACGCCAAAATGGTGTAGGTAGGTACGAATGAGAGCTTCCCATAAAGATTATTTGGCTTTTCACGCCTACTGGTACAATAACTAGAAAATGAAATTGGATTTGATGGGTAACCGGTGAATCTTGACCAACATAGAATGAATAAACTGGTTAATAAACTATCTTTCAACCTCAATACAGACCAATTTAATAATAAAAAGCACGAAACTTGTAATTTAATTATACACCTATGAAATGAGCAAATATAATATAAATACTCGTGAGTATTTATTATTATGAAAAATATTTTATTAATGTAATATTTTTTCTATAAAATTTAAATTGTTAGCTTAAAATATTTTTTTAACCAACAAAATATTATTAATATAACATATTTCATTATATATCTTGAAATGTATTTTTCATCACGTGTTTTCTGCCCTCAGTTTTAACGACGAAAATTATGTCTAGTACTAAAAACATCCTACTGAAAAAGTTCCCACTGGAAGCAAATGGAAACCATTAAATAAGAATTTGATGCCTAACAACCGGAAACACAATGTATCCCCCTGGGCTAGTTACGGTTATTTTTCGTTCGTAATGGACAACAATTTTTTTTTATTTTTATATCATTTATAAAGAATAAACTATTAAGCGTGTGTTGAAAAATACATAGCTTAACTCTACTGTAAACAATTTGCCTATTCTCGTTCGAACCAAGTTCTCGACTTCATCTCGAACTTGAAACACGAGCTCGCTGCCGTAAAATAAGCTGAAAAGTAAGCTAAGCCTCCACACATTTATTTCTAAAATTCATTCTATATGCATATAAATTAATAAACAACCCACAACCCACTCAGCGTAAGATTGAAGATTTTGAGTGACGTATGATGACAAGTGATATGACATGCGTCATCGTGTCGCCGAACATTCGGAGGTGGTGAAGGAATTTTCATGTGTTGATTGACGTTTACTTGCGTTACTAGCATCAAGTACTGTTTGTGTGTTTAAAAGAATTTATCAGACTAGCAAATTAAACAAATCATCGGATTTGGTTAAGCATTTGTTAACAATCAAAACATTACCTAACCTCTAATAAACGCGATTGAGAAAATCCATGCAAATTCATATTTAAATTTTCTTCTGATCAATTCAAATGTTATTTATTTATACACCAAAATAACTTTATAGTGTCAACAAAAACATTTTGCGTAGATAAATACTTTGAAGAAGTAATCAGAGGAATTGTATTCTTTTTGAACATTTGTCAAAAATTGCCTATTGGTGTGGAGAAAGATGATCATAATTAAATGTTAAAAATATTCTTTTTAGTGTTAATATATCTTAATTCATAGTATAGGTATTTTTTTAGACTTGATACTTCAGGAGAACTTTGAGCAAGCTGTAAAACAATTTTAAAACATGTTTTTCAAATTAGGATGTAATAACTTACGATGTATTTTAGTAAATAGTCAGCTGATATATTTTTAAGCCAAACCTATTCCTTGTTAAAAAGTAACAGTTATAAAGTACACTAATAGAAACAAAATATAAATAATATTGTAAAACTGATATTAAACATGATGTGATGTGAAATTACTAGCTGGTATGCAACAGGGAAATGAAACAAAACCATAAAAACCAACAAAAAAAACAAAAGGCCTCAGCAAATGGAATATAAGCAAGGATAAACAAACCCTTTCCACCACTATTGATGGCCCATCCCACTAAGTTAAAAAAAGGGTTATAATAACATTATTTTATAAGTCTGCACATTGAGTGCTAGATGTTGAGGATACATTATAAATATTAAATTATGACGAATTATTATATTAATCGATCGAATGAACAATGTTCACAAACACTGACATCGCCAGCAATTACTTGAAGTAAGAGAAAGATAAATTAAGGAGGTTACAAAATCAACAGCGCTCAAGGGGCCGTCCAAATGTTTGCCTTGGTCCAATCACCGCCAATCTGTAAATGGGACGCGGACAATCTACAGCTACGTGATTGGATCGCTACATAGTGGCCCAGAAAACACGTTTCATAAGTTTAAAGATATTAACTAGTGACTACATTCATTCAACATAAATCTATTAAAAATATATGGTATCAATATCGCATTTTAAACTGTAATAGACTGTGTGTGTTTGTTAATATTTAAATATTAATATGCATAGGCGATATGAAACTAAATTTAAGTTTGCTAAACAAAGTATCGCTTTAATTTAAATACTCGTAAGTCTATCATTTGTTTTGTAGTGTAATCTAACTATTTTACTTCTCTCGGAATCTTTTATTGTAGTAATCTTTTACTTTTTTGTTTAATAAAGCAGTTGTATTTCGTAGTTTGTAGTTTCTTTAAGTATTTCGTTGTTATAAGTTTTCTGTTTAGAGCATAGGATTCATGGGCCTACTCTTGTTTCTATTGTTTTTAGGACAGACATTGTATGTATATTTTCTTAGAAGCTTCTGAATATTTATGAAATATTTGAATTCTTATTAAAAACGAACCTCTAGACGGCTTTTTTGTCTTATGTTCCCTATTTTTCTTTACTGTAATCTATATTTTGTGGAAAGTAACCTGGTTTAAGTAACCTGTGGTCAATTAGCCACAGTTTTGAATTGCAGCTTTGCATGATGTTCAGAAAAATACATGATAGTTTTCTTTAATGATCGTACAATGGGGTATTTCTCAAGACACCATCTTCTTCAAGCAACGGAAATATCAATAAACAAATAAAAACAATAAGAAAACGCCAACATGAAATATTTAATTGCCAAGCTCCACTTCAGTACAAGTATGCAAGCGGTGCCTCGCTAGCACGAGTTGTTCCATCTCACTGAAGGACTCAAGTGACTCGAAGTTATTGTGCATGGAACTCATATAAGATAAGCGTTTTACAACACATTCTTATATGATGTAGAGGTTTCAAGTCTAAAAAAATAAAATAAAACAGTCCAGTCTGTATAAGCTCACTGAAATGTCGTTTTTATATTGTGAAAATAAAAAAATTTTTCTGAAATTATTATATTTAATCTCATATAGCTTAGTTATTGTGATAGTGTGATACTGTCACTAAACGAATACATTACCTAAATAAACATAGCTAATGTTAGCTATATTATTTAATTATGCCACAATAAAGTTTTTCAGATACATTCCACAGTGTACATTTTACCAGTTTCGTTCAAATTTGATTGAAAAACTAAAACTAGAGGCTGTATAAGTAAGGCAAAATAATAAACTTAGTGAAAAAATACCTTCATATGACAATTTTTATACATTTATTAATTCCCAAGGGAACCCTAAAAATTGTTTAACTAGTTGCGAAGTTGACATCAGGTATAGTAAACGAAGTTGTCTAGGTTTTGGCTGATCTATATGAAAAGTTCCTTCCCTCATGATTCATTCATGTTCTAGGGTTGATGTCATCCATAAGGGAATTGGAAACTTCTAACAGAGGAAAATTAATGGACAGTCATTTGGTTGGCCACAAAAGGCAGAGCCGACCGCAAATCAGTTGTCTCAGGAGCACGGGAGTTGACCCTCTGAGTGGACAATCGACCGTTTCTCACCGTCTCTCCCACCTTCCGGGGGCTTGCTGGAAATGCCCGTCAGATGTAGACGTGCTTAACAGTTCAGCTGGGGTCTCCGTATCCACCAATAAATACAACAACATGGCTTTATTTTTAGATTTTGCTTTGAATATGTAAATTTAGTTTTTCTTTCAAAAATTTTAACCAAGCCAAATGCAAAATATTACTCTAAATTACAAAAAAAATCATATATGGTCTGTTTGTAATAACCCTACCTAGTATTAACAAATTACTTAATACATAAACCTAATTGCATTGTTTGTATATTACGATTTAAATCATAGTTATATCAAGTTTATTATTTACACCAAGTAGTCTAACTTTTAAATTTTTAAAATAATTCCATATGCAATATAACAATTTTGAATATTTTCTAAGCATTTTTTTGTATAACTTGAAAAAAAGTTAAAAGATTAGGAGAGTAATCGAAGGGGAGTCAAAAGAGTTTTCCTGCCAATTTTAATCAAGCCGAAGGAGGAACCTTCACCGTCGAAGGAGGAACCTCTTCTATGATACCAAGACAAAGCTGATCTTTTATTATCTATCGTACTCTTGTAGAACAGTAGGATTCGGCTCAAAACGGTGCATAAGTGATTTAAGCCGAGCTAGTGACAAATTATAGTGATGTCATATTTGAGATAAGTCATAGGGAGACCTGCGATGCAAGGGTGGAAGGGCCCGCGTTAAATAAACGGTGGCAGGCTTGGGTGAGGGTTGATGGGTTTAGGTTGATTCTTTGAGACTTGCACATTGGTTAACATTGATTTTGCTACTTTTTACTTGTGTTTACTGTGTGTGTGCCACTACGGCCTTAAAATATGCAAAATAACCAAATTTTAAAAGTAAAATTAAAATATTTATGTTTATAATTGTTTAAAACTACTCTATTAAAAAGAAAAACAAGATGTAAAGTATTAAAATTATGTAATTCACAATAACACATAGCACATTACCGATTTATTGGTATTTAACATGACCGGGCCACCGGAATGCCTCGGCCATATATATTTTTTATTATTGACTGGTCCCGGATAGTATAATAATTATGTAATGTAGTATACTTATATACATACTAATTATAAGCTAACGTTAGACCCTGGTTTTGAGTGATTTGGACACATGACCAGGCTAGCATGTCGGTGGGCAGGAAAAATGATTTTGTCTCTAACTCTTAAATGGTTGGTATACTAATTATGTAAACTAGTATACTAAAATATACTAATAATATCCTAACTCGTAGTATATTTTTTTTTTGTTAATTTTTTACATGACCGTTGCAGCGACATGCACCTCGTGTTGGAGTGCATTCACTTACTTACTTGTCAGTCTTTTGGATGTATGAAATATTTTTTATTACATTAAACATAAAGTCACAGTAAAATATAAGGTGTTATGTTTTTGAGCAAGATTTTTTTACATTTACCGATTAACCAGGAGTTGTCAAATTTCAAAGCAGTCCGCAACCAAAGATTGTTCTCAAAAAATTGATTAAATAATATAAAAAGTTTAAATTGAGATAGTCTTGAAGGCAATTTTAGTCAATTATTGTTTCATCATTTTAAAAATTAATATTGTTTCTTGTGTAGTAAAATTAATCTAATTCATTAAAAACTTTACTTTAATTGGTAAGTGATGACTTTTATGTAACGACATCTTTAAACAACAAATTTGTCAACAGATTCCTTGCTTGTAAACATTCAATTAGCCAAAGTTCTGAGAGTTGTTTAGTGACTGATAATTACTCGGGAAGTTTTAACTCATTTTCTTCTCCTTCGTTCCCGTCGTACTAAATGTAGAAATTGTTGACCAACTCCTGCTAATTAGTGGATTTGACCGAACCGTTCTAGTTTCTTGCTACTTTGATTCAGTTTCCCCCATAAACTACCATACCGCAAGCTTTGAACTCTAATAAATATTGTGTGTTGTCTTGTCTAGGTATGTGCTTTTAGTAACAGATAAAAAGGTTATGAAATGAAGATTGCCCTTAGATCTCTAAGATTACATTTAAAATATAAAATTTCAGCCAATGAGGGCCAAAAGTAGATAAAATTATTAATCTTATTCATAATTATTATATTAATAATTTACTTTTTTATTTACAATAGTAGTGGGGAATGGGGCTTTTGGAACAGTTCAAGGTCACCTGAGGGATGACGTCTCGATGACGTCATCGAGGTCAATGACCTCATCGATGACGTCATCGATTGCATCATCGATGACGTCATCACCAATGACGTCATTTCTATGACGTCACACCCATGACGTCACAAAAATGACGTGCTGATGACGTTATCACCCCTTACGTCACCAAGATGACGTCATCGATGTCACAAAGGTCAAGGTCACGCTGAAACCTAAAATTTTTTAGGCACTTTTACTGTTTCTCGCACTACGCTCCGAGTTTCAGTCACAGCTACCATGACCTTGACGACTTGGAGCGAATTTGCGATGAGAAACAGCAAAAGTGCTGAGGAAACTTGAAGTTTGCAACGTGACTCTGCCTAAACCGTCATGTGACACCGCTCGGGTGACCTTGAACTGACCCAGAAGCCCCCATTCGACCATTACTGCAACCGCGATGCGTACCCTACGACAGACACCGAGCGACTGACTGTCCGGCCCCGCGCACTCTAGGTATATGGGAAGTGGTGGGGAACTGTGATGACCTTGGGAAACTTGAAAAATGTCAAGCCGGGTAGCACCGTTTTGGTGCTACCTAAAGTTACATGTTAAAGTGTGATGACCTTGAGTGAAAACACAGAAATACTACAAGTCGATCCCGTCCCAGAG